>OZ020312.1:4884552-5115315 GCA_963971305.1 Arcuatula senhousia | reverse complement strand
TTATTAGATGACATTTAGTTATGCTCAAGATGTAATGAATGATTTGCTGAATATTTTCAAAATTCTAAAATTCCATTGTCTCTTAAAAAGACAGACGATCCGTGCCATATTTAAGAGTATCTTGGCATTTATCTCGACAAACAAAAGATGGAAGCACTTTTTCCTTTAGAGAAAGTAGTAAGGATTCAGCAAATCATTGAATCATTTTCTAGAAGAAATTTTTTTACAAGGAGAGAACTACTTAGTCTTTCAGGTCACTTGAATCTAATTAGCTTGTCGAGTTATTCTAACTAAGTCTTGTAGATCTTTTGCTTCTCGCTTAATTAAATTGTCAACAACTGTTCATAAATTGTTACATTATGTATATTCAAAATAATACACATCAGATCTGGTTCGGTGGTCTAGGTTTTTAAAGAATGGAATGGAGTCTCATTCTGTATCAATGGCATATTGTTAAGGCCGCCAATATGCATTTGTTTACTGATGAGACTAATGCTTCGTTTAGATAACTTTATTTTAATCAGTTGTTCAAAGTGATTTTGCACCTGAAATTTTACAAGAGCAAGAATTAATGGCATTCTTTGAATTAAATACAATTGTAATGCATGCGTGTTGTGGGGGAGAAGTTGGACATTTAAATTATTACTCAATTGGGACGATTTCGCAAAGGAAGTGATAATAGATAAAGTGAAATCTTAAATTGGCAGTATTATGAAATTGTTGCTAAAAAGACTTATCAATCAGCTATACAAAGTTATATTGTTCATGCAAGAAATATTTCATCTTCAGAAAATACAATAACAGATTATATTTCTTGTTTTCAGGAAAGGAAGAAAAGATCTTTGGTTCGGTCAGCAAATCGGACACCAACATCATGTATTCCAGCTGCAGAGTTAATGATGGATTGAGTGATTAGTTAAATACCCTATGGGATGCATCTTTAAGTAAAAGTACAATGTCATTCTTCTGCTTTGAAGTGTATTAGGAAAATTTTAAGTTTAAGTAGTTGTAACAAATTAAACGAGAATTTTCATATTTTTGTCAAAATGCATTTGTTATATTATGTTACTTATAATCAACATACTCTCAACCTTTAACATGAAACAAACTGTAACGGAAGGTATCTGTTATTTTTTATATACGGTTCATGTACCATTGTATTGATGTTCTGTTGAATAATGTACAGTTATGAATTATATTATGGGGATTTAAAAAATCTAGTTCAAAAAGTTAATGTTAAAAATGAAAGATTTCCTGTAACTGTTAATATCCTAAGTGATCTTTGCACATTGCAGAAATCACAGAATTTTACAAAATTTACTAGTTTAATGTCGTTAAGTGCCATTTCAATGGCGTTTGTGGCTTTTTAGATGTCGAGAATTTATATTTCAAACTGACTCTGAAAGAAAATTATCCTTCGTTTAAAAAATGTTTTTATTGAGAAGAATTTAGAATTTCATCAGTTACAATTACCTTGTTTTAAATCTTATTATTCCACAAAGGTGTTCAAATCACAATTGTTGAAAATAATTTTCAATTTCCCATTGGTACCTCAGCTTCTCTCAAGCTGTGAAGCTAATGAAGCGATACATAGTTATAAGAATACAAAATAGGGCTTTTGAGGACTATCCACTTTTTATAGAAAATGAAATTAAAATTTCACCATAAGAATTTTTGTAGAAACGACTTTGAAATACGATAATTTAAGTCATTTTCTATAAGAATTTAAAGATATATGAAAACAAAAGAAAAGGCACAATAAATAATAAAATTTTGTTCGGAATTATGTTGTTTAACAACAGAAAGGTAATGAAAAGGATTCACTTTAAAGTCATTTTGGGCCAGGGAAAACGTGTAAAATGTTGAAAAAACTCAGGGATATCGTGAAATCCCTGGAAAAATCAGGGATTTCATGTAATCCCCTAGCGATTTAGCGATTACACGTAAATCCTGAATTTCAAGTGATTACATGTAATCCCTAGTTACACACATTCCCTTTATCATACACACACACATACCATACACACCTTCTTTGTATTAACCTTACATAAATCTAGTGCAATTACGTGTATAGATACTGGCAAAATTTTCCCTATTGATCCTGTATAAAAAGTACTTAAATTTTATTTTCTAGAATTAAGTACCAGCCTATGGCTAACTATGGCCAAAATTTAATAAAATTCTATGGATAACTTTTTTAACACCCCATCTACCTTAAATAGGTAAACAGAAAAGGGAAAATTTCACAACGCTGTTTTTACCTCAACTTCAAAAAAATACGCTAATAACAGCAATAATGCTGTAATTTCAAAGAAACAAATGAATATAACAGTTATGTTCAAGTCGTATAAGTCAACAAAAACAAAAACATTGATAGGGCCACTGGAAAAGTTATAGTCCAGATTCATAATATAATCTTTTATAATATGAATAAAAGGAAATATTATATATCAACCGAAATTTCATATTCAAGAATGATAACAGAATTTTGGTTATTTAAATAGATAAATCCAATAGTAATAACTTGTTAAACCTTCAGAAACAGCAATAAAACATCTTATTTATGTTCAATTTTACTTTCAGGGATAACATGTAAAAAAAAAAAAATCAGGGAGTACGTGTAATCCCTAGAAGTTTTTCCCTAAAATGGCCAGTGATTACATGAAATCCCTAATTTCTTTAGGAATCACGCGTAATCCCTAATTACGCACATTTCCCTGTAGCATATACACATATACACTTGTATTTATTTTACACTTCAAATTCCCAAAAATCTGTAATGCATGGCAGTTAGTCTAAATTCTGTCTTAATATTCTTAACATTCTTAACACATTCTTAACATTCAAAATTGTTTGAACAAATTCTTAACAATATTACCATTCTTATAATATTCTTAACATTCTTAATTGTTTAAATATATTTCTTACATTCTGATAATTCTTAACATATTTCTACCTTTCTGAAATTGTCTGAATAGATTCTTAACATTCTAAACACCCTCTTGGAACGTTGATCTTTACTTCAGAAAACTCATATACATGTATTTTAATATTATGTTAACATATTTTTTAGCTATAGGCCAAAGGAGTAGGGGCAATATGGCCTTTTTGGCCTAAAATTTTACCAAAATCTCAACATTTAATTTTTTTATCATCCTTTTCATGTTCATCATCTTCAAACGACCTATATAGTGTTGCGATGGCGTAAAATACCAACTCACTCTATCTAAATAAAGATTTTGGTGTATTGGTTTTCTGGTTTTCTCCAGACCCTCATTATATTAGTATTTTTTCTAATCTGTCAAAGTAAAAAAAAAATTGCCAGAAAACGTTAAACAAAGAGTAGGTGAGCAACAGACCTGAAATCTAATCCCACGTTATCAGACTCCACCCTGATGCTGTATACAAAAAATCAAGTGGCTGTGATTAGTAGTTGCTACGAAAACTGTTACCTGAGTCGCCAAAGTCTTGATTATGTCTAGAAGTTTGGTCATGCCGTCCGTCAGTGTGTCGTCCGTCGCTCTACGGGGTGCCTTTCTTTTGTAATTTAAGTCCTCAAAACTAACACTAGAATCTTTCTTAAAATCTACACGGTGCGTGCATATCAATATAATGAACATGCGCACCACCACTTTTTTTAGTCATTTATAATTATGTTTAGAAAGTAGGGGCCCTATAAGGACCGACAAAGTGACTTAAAATTTGCGTTCTTCACATAACTTTTGTTATTTTTGTCCCCTATCGCAACGCGGAGCGGGGACATAGAAAGCCGGGCGTCCGTCCGTCCGTCCATCTTTCCATCCGTCCTTCCGTCCGTCCATCCGTCCGTGACACTTTTTGTAAGCGCTCTCAAGGCTACAAATTTTGTAGAATTTTCTTGAAATTTATACCAAATGTTTATATCACTAATACTTTGGACAAGTTCGAAAATCAGCATTTTCAATAATTTTTGTAGGAGTTAGGGGACTTTGACCATAAACACGACTCTTTTTGTTATGCAAAACAGACATTGTAAGCGCTCTCATCCCTACAGATGTTGACAGATTTTCATGAAATGTATACCAAATCTGTATATCACTAATACCTTGGACAAGTTCAAAAATCAGCATTTTTCAATGATTTTTATATGGTAAGGGGACTTTGACCATTAAAACGACTCAGTTTTTTTGCAAAACATTCCTTGTAAGCACTCTCATCCCTACAGATGTTGACAGATTTTCATGAGATTTAAAAAAAAATATTTCTATCACTAATATCTTGGTAAAGTTTGACAATCCGTATTTTTAGATAATTTTTGTAGGCGTTAGGGGACTTTGACCATAAAAATGACTCTATTTTTTGCAAAACAGACCTTGTAAGCGCATCCCTACAGATGTTGACAGATTTTTAGGAAATTTATACCAACACAGTGATGTTAATGACGTTACTCCCGCCAAAAGTAAAAAAAAAGTTTTCAAGAGTTGTACCCCTTATTGCGATGAATACTCGGAAAAACAAAATGCCTGTACCATATAGATTTGATAAAATATTTGTAGTTTTATTGTCTTATGTAATCTGACATAATAATTTACAGTTATCCAAACCATTATATTTAATTAATATTACTCAATAGTTAGAAAAACCCGAATAGAAGAATTTTCTATTGGAAATTAAGTCCCGCCCCTTTTACCTTATTTGGCAAATCAGACGAAATTTGATACCCCATTTCTTAAATCGGATTTAGCACCCCGAAGATCGGCATCGATTGTTTTAGAATCTTACCACATGATAGATCATAAAATATAGAATTTGAGAATTGCTGCTCATTCTTTTGTATTTTTGAAATTTATAACAAAAAATTGATATCAAGATGAAAAACGCAGTTTTTCTCATTCATATCTACCCTTTTCGTCCAAAAATTAAGATTATTCTTAACATTATCAACAATGAGCACCTAAATCCAAATAAATTGATCAACAACAAACCCACCAAATAAATGATTTTTAATAAATTTGATGGTGCTTATCGGGGTTTCCAAATCCGAGAAAAGTCATGTTGCAGACATAATGGTTGTCATGGATACTTATTTTTGGTACTAAATAAGCAGTATTTTTATTACATATTTTCTAAATACATATCAAATTCCTGTTCATTTCGATATAAAATAACTGTATAATTGATATTTGATTTTTTATGTTTGAAAGGGTCGGGAAACAGACGATTTTCCGTAAAAGTGCATTAACCAACCTACGAAATGTTAATATCACTAGTTTCTTGGTCAAGTTCGAAAATCAGCATTATTTGATAATTTTTGTAAGAGTTATACGAATTTTACCATAAAAACGACTTTGTTTTTTTTTGCTTAACAGACCTTGCAAGAGCTTTCATCCCTACAAATGTTGACAGATTTTCATGAAATTTATACCAAATGTTTATATCACTAATACCTTGGTCAAGTAAAAAAAAAACAGCTGTGTTCGATAATTTTTGCTTCTCCGGTGGGGGACCCTGGAATTCCATTCTTGTATTTCTTTGTTTTGTTTTTTGGAGTGGGTTGTGATTGTCTTTGTAAGACTTGTGAAAAATTAATTACTATACAAGTATGATACTCAGACATCTGATAATAAATATGCAGACACTTGGGAATGTAGTGTATTGAAGGTCTAGATTGATTGTGAATTAGTTTAACAGTGGTGCCGACAGCCGAGGCAAAAATTTTAGTCGCAACACTTATTGTCATATATTGGATACCTTCTTGACCCCACTTTTTTTTTCTGTTTATCAACTAGGTAGTCAAAATGGGAAAAAATGAAACTTGTTTTTCTTTGTTTTGTTTTTTGGAGTGGGTTGTGATTGTCTTTGTAAGACTTGTGAAAAATTAATTACTATACAAGTATGATACTCAGACATCTGATAATAAATATGCAGACACTTGGGAATGTAGTGTATTGAAGGTCTAGATTGATTGTGAATTAGTTTAACAGTGGTGCCGACAGCCGAGGCAAAAATTTTAGTCGCAACACTTATTGTCATATATTGGATACCTTCTTGACCCCACTTTTTTTCTGTTTATCAACTAGGTAGTCAAAATGGGAAAAAATGAACCTTTAATTTTTTTCTGATTTTTATGTCAATTTCTTGTTAGATATGAGAAATTTTAATTTTACTTCTAAATATTCATTGTCAGTTTATAATGGGTTGCATGTCAGTGGCGTAGCTTCCATTGAGGCAATGAGGCAGTTGCCTCACTTTTTTTTCGTCAAAAAAACAACAAAAAATGGCCGTAAATAAATACTTTATTGATGAAATTACACCCGTAAGGGTCAAATCATCATACGTGTAGATATTTAGAACAATATATAGAATACAAAACAATACAACATATCATACAATAGCGTAACATAAAACATAATTAGACAGCAAATTAAAAACAAACAAACAAACAAACAAGCAAACACACACACACACACGTTATGAACCTGCCTGACAAGGATCTGAAGCCCTGAGTTCTATAGACTGTTTAATAAAGCCTCCAATATGGAAAACAAGATCGGGGATGGGGTTTTAAATGATCAGCAGTTTATTTAATTTATCGAGACATTCAAATGTAGACAGTTTATCATTTAGAACTTTTAAAAAATCTGAGCGAATGGCTGAATTTATTTCACATTAAAAAAAGAAATGTTGCTCATCATCCAAACTTTTACACTTTTTGCAGAGTCTTTGCTCTCGTGGTATTTTCATATATCTGCCAACTTCTATACCTAAAGAATGATGACTAAGTCGAAATTTGGAAATTAATCTTCTATAATTAAAATTATTATGTTTTCAGTAATTTGTAAATATATAAAAAACTGAAAAGAAAGATACATTTTATGTCAGGGGTCATCAAAGTCGAAGCGAATTCGTGCTTATCATTCAGTATTATCATCTTAATCAATCTGCTCATTTGTACCTTTCTATTCCTTTCTAAAAGTTCGTTTTATCATGTGCACTTGCTTTCAAAGCTTTCAAGAATAAAAAAAATCATCATGTCAATCAAAATTGAAGAATTCAAGTTTTAAAAAAAATGTAACCATCTAAATAAAGGTAATAACAAAACTACCGAACTTGCATGATCAATCTCATAGTCCAGAGAAAATGACAAAAACGAATCAGTCATACCGGAGAACTGGTGGATCGCAATGGTCCTGACTTGGTACAGGCATTTCAAACGAAATGGTGGGTTAAACCAGTTAAACACACATGTCTCAGTTCTGCTTCCCATCTACTACGTTCCACCAACCACCTAAATAGTATATGACAGTTATTGTTTCATCGTTTGTTACTTGAAACTGATACTGCTGCAATTTTTTTAAGTACCAAAAGAGGAACAATTTTAGCTAATCGAAATTTAAATATACATTTCATTTAAGAAATCGTAGCCTAAGAATGTAAGCATATTGAGCTAGTATATATAGAAACCAAAGGTCCAATCACCAGCACTTTCGGTTGGTTCCTTTTTTTCTTTGGTTTGTCGGTAACAAGTTTCACTATGATTCTTTAATTGCTTTAAACTAACTTTATATAACAAGAAGACCTAGAACCTACGGTCGACCCATCTGCAGATAAGTATATAGTTGGGTAGTGATTGAAATTGCTTATACAAAGCTGTATCTAAATGAGAAAGTTTGTATATTAACACCTTAGAACCTCTCCAGACATCAAAATCTATTCAATCTCGGTATTTACAAGAAACACCAAATAGTATAACAAAGTACCGTTCTATTATTCCCGTCCCTTGCGGGGCCTGGATGGCGAATAGGCCCGCAACAGAGTCAAGCTTGTTCTAAGAGGTGACTTAGGGTCTTGGAATTCTGACATCGCGTTAGTGCTCAGCCCATAGAGCGACCAAGTGTGTACCCTAGCTGGCTGAAAAAGAAAACCCTTATCCACGGGGGCTGTGAGGTGGGTCAACATGTGTGGAGAGTGCCATGCAAGCTTCATGCACGTAATGATCTCTTGGACCGTCAAGTAGTACACCACATAGGCTACCCATCTCTCCCTTTTTCTGTGAACTTCGAAATTTACTGTTCACACTCCATATTTCTCATTATCATTTCATGTTCATTTTATCACTCTCTTCATTTTCATCGCCCTATATAGTGTTGCTAGGGCATAAAACACCAACCCACCGGCTCACTCGCGCTTCCATACCTAGCAGGAGCATGGCTTTAACGCGAAACGAAGTTTATAAAGTAGTCGACACAATACGAATGTCAAAGTTGTGGGCATCGGATGAAAAAAGCAACTTAAGTAATGGCATTCAATTTACGAATTGTCAAAAACTCAGGAATATTGTGAGTATATATAACCAAAATATACTCGACTGCTATCATAATTTTGAATGTCTTACATCAACATATGCCCGGCCTGGGATAGGAAAACCCTTAGAGTTTAAACAATTTCGAAATTCAATGTAGATAATATAATAAATGTTTTCTTTAGACACTTGTTCAGTTTAAAAAAAAGCAAGACCCAGGTTGACTTTGATACCTATTTCATATGGTTAGGAGACGTATTCTGTGGCCTCTAAATAGCTAGAAATCGTTTTCGGCCGGGGGGCTTCGCCCCCCTGGACCCCCTACCAGGGCTTTGCCCTGGACCTACTGGGGACCTTTAGCGGTCCCCAGACCCCTCGCCGGTTTTGCCTCACTTTTAAAAAAAGGCAAGCTACGCCACTGCATGTGACAAGTATGCTTTTTCAGTCTATCATAGGATGTAAGTGTCAAACATTATTGACTATCCATATTTGAATCAGAACGTACAGGGTCTAACATTAACGCAGGGCCAGATATAGATTGGTCTTGTCACAAAAATCTTCACCGGCCACCTGCCTCCCAACATTCACCATTTTATAACCCAGATTTTTCACACCGTAAAATCCCGCCAAAATATTATTTTTTTACAGGTATTTTCATAGAAAATGTTATTGTGGTGGCAGGTACGTTATAGGTGTATAGAACTGGCTGGCGTGATGATGCAACAGTGAACGACTATTTCAAAAATATTCTATGACTACATGTAACAGGCAAATGAAGTACTTGGTGCTGTTTTTTCTTTAGATATACTGATTTATTGTCGTTTTATTACTAGCATTGTATCAATGTGTGAAATCACCCTCAAAATTATTGTTATGATAATAAATTGCTTAAAAGACTGTATTAGTTGAACGTATGCTGATTTTTCCATTCAATTCGCACTAGTTACCTCAATTATAACCCAATTGTTCCCCAACGCAGAGGAGCATCTCGGTGCTAATTCCTATATGTAACTGACACCCTTTACCAAGCACATCGTTTTAAAATGAAACATGGATCATGTATATGTTATCATACTGACAGGTTCATTTATTTTAAAATTTGAATTGCACTTCCGAATTTTCTTCCTATTAAACCATTTTCCTTTTTTGTCTGCATTTCTTCCAAGACAACTTTCTCCAAAATTGATTTTATGCTTTTTGTAAGTGATTGCGATATCGAATAATTAAATATTTTATTACTTTTTTGAAATAGTTCCAACTTAAGGGTGTACGAGGGTGACTTTGAAAGTGATAAGGCCTTAAATCACAAGTGAATATTTGAAAAAAATAAAATAAGCTAAAAATTTTGATAGGTTACCGTGCTCGTTTTTAAAGATAATAAGAGTTTTGGCCGGAAAAGGTTTTGAATATTCTGGGGGGTTTTCCATTGCTTTATCATTAGCAAAGTTTAGCTGTTTAAACCTGTGTAAAGTGAAAAGAATTTGAAATAATTTCACACCGCATTTAAGGCAGAATATGATTGTATTCTAAGAAATCGAAACGTTCGTCCCAGGATTTCGCCCCTTTCGTCCCTAAGATATATCGGCCCATATCAATATAACAAGACTATCTATAACTTTCACAAATATTATTTAATTGATCTTGAGGAGTCATTTATTTCACATCTGGTTGGCCGAATACAGTCACATTTTGCCTTAAATGCGCTGTGTTGTAAAACAGATGTTTATGATGTAATTAAGACCTTACACAAAAGAAAATATGGGTTGCCGTGCAAACAATTTGCATTATTGACCCGTGGATTTCGAAAAAATGTCAAAAATCTTAAAAGCTGACCCTCCAACATCCTTAATTGAACGAATAATTTTTGTCACAAACGCACATATATCCCATCCCTTTTTCGAAAAAAAAACTGCTTACAAAAACATCCCTTTATGATTTGAATGGACTGCCTAATTAGAAGGAATGAAATTACATGTATAAACCATTTTCATATATTTATCAAGTGATAATTAATGTTAAGAATGCTAAGAATCAATTTAGAATAATTCAGACAACATTTTGACGATCCAGACCAGTTAGAATGTTCAGAATCTGTTAAGACAAATCCAGACACCATTGAGGATGGTCACTCCTGAATTTTTTATATCAAAGATTTTATGATATGTGGTGGAAATGATAGATAATTGTTTACTTAATCAAATATCAAAAGAAAATGATAGGTCCGTGTGCTCGTTTTCGAGATAAATGACGTCAAAAATTTTGCGGGAAATCAGACTCCTCTACATTTTACCTAATTTTAACATTGTGACGTTTTGGCCTTAAAAACCATGAAGTTGTATCAACAATTTCAAGAAATCTTATACAGTTGGTTGTTAAGGTCTATATAATAAAAAAAATATGATAACAAGAAGGGGTCAGTGTGCAAAAAAATTCTTCAATATTTGAAGGCAAAGTCTAGAGGAGTTCCGAAATCAGACTGAAATCCTGAAAAATGAACAGTGACCATCCTTAAGACAATTCAGAGAGAGTGTTCAGAATGTTCAGAATCTGTTTAGCTTAATTCATGTACCATTCAGAAAATTCAGACAGTGTTAAGAATATTAAGAATCTAGTTAAGGAAACTCCAGACACCATCTCGACAATTTAGACAGCGTTAAGAATTATTCAGACTTTTAGGATATTGTAGTGAATAAAACACCATCACGCTGTCAATTGTCAATTCAGCGTGTCAAATCTGATAAAGGAAGACAGAACACACCCTATGACAAACCAAGATCTGCACTTTTAGAAATCCCATATTAGAAAAAAAATGGGACACCGACATAGTTACATTAGAGAAGCAAAGCGGCACTAATGGGATATTCGAGTGTCAAAAATTTCGAAAGGGCCACGACGAAACCGGTAAACACGAACAAAAACAGCCTGAAAAAACACAAAACAAAAAATCAACCGAACGGTTATCAACAACGCAAATTCAAGTCGTAACAGGTGTAATCAGGTGCTCCGGAAGAGTAAGTGGTTCCTGTCTGCTATAGCACACCAGTCGTGTTGCTAATTTCCAATTCAGTGTGTCAATTCCGGTAAAGAAAGACAAAACAAATTTCTGCGACAAACCAGCATCTGCACTCATATGAGAGATGGAAATCCCATATTTGTTTACCAGTGCACGGTGTCTACCGTAAAATTTCTTAAGTAAAGACAGCAACCGTGGAGCAACATAATCTTGTGTCAGCAATTTCTGTGTCAAACATGACGCTCTGCAAGGGAAATCAATTTAATTCCCACAAACTCTGGACTAACGGATCGACCGTGATGCGAAGACTCCATAAGCAGGAGCGGATGGAAATGTTGCTACACAAAAAGGGTAAGTTGACGATTGGAAAGTTTTAGTCATCACATTTTTCATAGAGCTATATCTGTTAAAGCTCTTCCTTGAGAGTCAATTTAGAGATGTAGATCTAAATATGAAGCAGACTTCCTAGAATTCGTTGTGTCCATTGGAGTAAGTCACCAAATCGAGAGTTGTTTAGTGAAAGGACATCATCAATATACCGAACGTGAGGTTAAAATAGAGAGTTAGTCTACGATCTTTTTGTCTAGAAGACATACATATTGTATGACCTCCAATTCACATTTCAATTCCTTATGTTTTTGTCCATCTGCATAGATTTTTGATACATTGTCATTTCCATGTCCCGCTACGTAGACATTTCCGTTACTATCTGTAGCTATATCGCAGGGTATACGGAGAACACTTTCATCTTTAAACGCCCATTTCATTTCACCATTGATATCATGGCACTTTACAATATTTTTTGCAAGGTTGGTATGTATGATATTATCACCAAACGATGTAACGTAGCATCCACCTGGCAAATTCTCTTTGATTATATGGGTAACGGTGCCATCAGTGATATGGATCCTTCGGACTCCTATTCCTCGCTCACAATAAATAATATGGTTCTCGTCATGGGCTGTTATACCGTTTATATGATGATTCGCCAGTAGAGACTTTACGAATTTTTCTTTCTTTAAATCAATAAGGTTGATACCAGAACCAGGACCAGAGACTGCAAGCGTGGTGTCGTTTACTTGTATAACTTTAAATGGATTTCTTGGTGTGAACATACATGTACCCTCTTCCTGTACTCCGTGGGGATTAAGTATTCTTAATGCACTTTGTTCAAAGTTTGTAAACACCATTCTCCCGTCGGTTAGTATACATCAACCAAAACACGCAAAACCGATTTTATCTATATATTTCTCCACTGTAAAGGTTCTGTTTTCTTTCTGTTTGGTCAGGGGTATTGGGACCATCGGTTCAACCTCTCCCTTATTTCGTCTTATTGGATTTGTAACGGATTCTTCTAGTGAAGCTTCTAGTTTTTTCGAAAGCTCGTGAGGATTTGTAATTCCTGGCGACTTCATGGATTTTAGCTACATCTTTACAGCTTTTAATATCAGGTGGTAGTTTCTGGTAGTCGGCTTTACGAATCGTGTAGTGGACTTTTTGTATTGTCTTATTTTAATCATTATTTTCCTGACAGCTACCACAAAGAAGCTCCAAACAGTCCTGGCATAAAACTTTTGCTTGTAAGAGGTTATTATGTCCTTTGCATAAAACGCAATAATAAACTACTTCGGCCATACCAGACTGAAAATTGAATAAAAAGATTCATATAAAAATTGATGTTGAATAAAGGTAAATACAAAAAATAGAGCTAAAATGACAAAACAAGACAGACACCAGAAAAATAAATAGATTACAATGGTCCTGACTTGGAACAGACATTTCCAAAAAATGGAGGATTAAACAAGGCTTTTTTGACACCAAACCACCCTCTTCCATAGCAATTTTAGGGTCTAGTATAAATCCCACAATGTTGTGAGCATTAAAAGGGATAAGGAGGTGGTCAACTGCAAAATTTAACATATAATAAATCATTTCATCTGACATAGTTTGCTATCAGCTGATGCCGAGAGAAAAACGTTTAAAGAGGCCACATGAAACTTGTGTGTGTATTGGGTGAATGAAATTCAGCATTACAGTTAGGTAGTTTCGTTGTAACCTTTATTTGCTCCAACACTAAATGCTTAGAGTATTTCATTCGGGCATTTCTTCTTCACCTTACGCGTGTTTTGTCTATTTGCAAATAAAAATGTTAATACTTGAAGTTCAAAACTTACAATATATGGTGTGATACACAAAGATTCAAAGATTTTTAAAAAGCTTATGGAGATATTTATCCTCTCCTTAAGAAGCCCCTTAAGAGCAAATCAAATATAAGTTTCATCTTTAAAGTTGCAAAAATAAGGTTTAAACTGATTAATTGCACACAAATGTGTTATTGTATCTGGATGTCTGTTTATCTATTTTATTTATTTATTTATTTGATTTATTAACATGTATGATTTTATTTCTGTTGTTACATAATATGGATTGATTTTTTTTGTAATTGTGTTTAATGAACATATAATTCTGTTTCAAATAAATACTCTTTATAATCTATAATTTTTAGTCATGTCTAAAGTGTTTATTTCTTAGAATTATCATTTCCCTACCACTTTCATTACTTACCGGAAAACACAAATTCAGGTGTAAGGAAAAATACTGTTATTTGTTAACTGTTGCTTTTTTGTGCAGTTTGTGGGGGGGGGGGGTTGTCACAAAACTTATCGATTTCTACTAGAATACAAGGTGAAAAGCCAATATCGAAAAAAAAAATCTTTAATACAAGCACAGATGTCTTAATTCAAATTATTACCTTAAAAAAATAAAATGTATTCAATTGACATGCATCGTTTTAGAATTAAAGTCTTGTCTAAATGAACCTTCTATTTATTGTAAATTATTTTAAACTTTGGTTATAAGTAAACGTGACTTTTATATTTCGTAACAAAGTAAACACAAACTTTGTGTGGCTTTCTCATGATTAAGATAGAATGGCCATATCTAAGTTATCATATTTTTATTTTAGATTATAAACCGGTCACATATTTTATATTTTATTTACATTATTGCCTTACTTAGTTTACCATTTAATCTGCATAGTATTAAAAAAAACAGTTTTAACACATTAGATTTCTAAACTGGTCCCCTAAAATTGGGTTAAATGTTAAATTATCAAACATGTTATTTTGATTGGGCTGTGGCTAGCTCAAATGTAAGATTGGCTTTTTGAAATGTTTGTTTTTATATGTTATTGTTTTTGATGTCTTAAAGACATGGATAGATATGCATTACCTTGAACAGTTGGTAGCCTTAAAAATAGCAATTTGTTGCATTTCTTAAGAGGTCTGGAATTTTGCCAAAGTCCTACCATAAGGTACCAGAGCAACAAAATAATAAATTACGAAAATTGCAAAGTGTTTGAAAGACAAATCATAACTTTTAAAAACTATTGCTGCAATTGTAATTCCCTATTACGTGATCATTAAAAAAAAAGAATGAAAGTGTCTGATTTTCATAAAATAATGAAATCACCGATAAATCAGATGGATGTTATATATAGCTATTGAGCTATAGAGGCCTGTAGGGCGGCCATCTTTGATTTCTCGAAGAAAAAAATGCCCAATTAAGTCTTAAAGGGTGGTCTTTCTGTTGCACTTTACCTGATACCAAAAATGAAAACATTCTTATTTACCGATTTTGCATTGTTTTCTCATGAACAGGCTCTTAATCAACTAGCCCTATCATTGGTATTATCTCTACCAGGTTGACGCGGGTTGCGAGAATTTTTTTCTTATTAAAATGGCTGACGTCGTAAGAAATTTGAAAATGAAAAAACTTAAACGGGTGTAAGAAAATTTTTTTCGCACAATGTACATGCATAATATATAAAGGTAATAACAAAACTTCCGAACTTGAATGATCAATCTCATAGTCCAGAGAAAATGACAAAAACGAATCAGTCATACCGGAGAATTGGTGGATCGCAATGGTCCTGACCTGGTACAGGCATTTCAAACGAAATGGTGGGTTAAACCAGGTTTTATGGCGCCAAACCTCCCTCTTCCATTGCGATCTTAGGATCCGGTAATGACCATAGAACACAACATAGTTGTGAGACACAATAGGGATATCGAGGTGATCATCTCAGTACAGCAGACCAGTCAAACACTTATTAAAACAATTAACTATCATATCTTTCAACTCAATTTTGAACTTTTCTACTAGTGGTCAAACCAATATCTGTGCTCATCTGAGAGATAGAAATCCCGTATTTGTATACAAGCACATGAAGTCGTCCGTTAAGTTTCTTGAGTGATGACACAACCTAGGAACAACGTACCCCTGTGTTAAAAATTTGCTAGTCAGCCGTGTAGCTCTATCAAGGAAGTCTTTGTACTCCCCATATGCTCTGGAATAAAGGATCAATTGTGATACGTAAACTCCATATGGTGGAGCGGTCGGAATGTTGCAACACAGAAAGGGAAAGTTAACTATTGGAAAGTTGAAGTCATCACGTTTATCATAGAGCCTTTTACAAAGCCTTCCTTGTGTGTTAATTTCCAAAAATAGATCCAAATATGAAGCGGACCTTCTGGAATCTGTAGTGTCCTTTATCTCAAGATTTGGATTAGGAATTATATATGTACATGTATATGAGGGAGTTATATTCTTGAACCATTTAGTAATTATAGATATACTGCTCCTTATTTAAAACTTTTATTGAAACAAATGCATAAATATGACAATGAATATATGTGTTCATGAGTGTAAAAGTTATACTTGAAATCTTCACATTTTGAAGCAAAATTTAGTTACATTTTGTACATATGTACATGTACAAATATATACCTTTTATGTCTCAGATTTTATTTATGTACAGTGCACATATAATGGTACAACCTTGCTTTTTTAACATGTTTTAAACTTTTTTATAATCACATGCTTCTTAAACTTTAATAGATACCCATGTACATATACATTCATTGCCCTATACATTTGTAATAACTTTTATTTTCAAAATTTTGCCCTTGTAGGGCAAGAAATAACAATAAATACTTAAACTGTATATGCACTATATATGTATAGAAAAGAACCCTATCTACTTCTTTGGAAGTATGTGTACATGTACATTCCTTTCATCAATTATTCTGATATTCATTCAATTTATAATTTGGAATGGAAGCAAGAGGCTTGGTGTCAAATAACCTGATTTAACCCGCCATTTCTTTTGAAATGCTTGTACCAAGTCGGGACCATTTCAATATTCAATTTCTCTAATACACATACATTGTACGTCGTTGCCTCACATCTTGTCTTTCTTCCTGGATATATGAGATTGATCATCCCAGTTCAGTAGTTTTTTGTTGTTGTTTTTTTTATATATCATTTGCTATTACAGTCCCTAAATGGTAAAAGCTTCCCAATCTATAGTAAATGGGGGATGGTAAATGGGGATGGGGATGGGGATGGTGAATGGTAAATGGTATATGGGGAATAGTATAGTGTATGGGGATGGTGTATGGGGAATAGTATCGTGTATGGTGATGGGGATCGTAAATGGGGATGGTAAATGGTAAATCGAATTTGATTGGTCTACCGAATCATCGAATGGTAAATGGGGATGGTGAATGATATAATAATAGAATAATTGTAAATCTATTTGGTCATTTTTACTGTAGATGATACGGTAATTAAATATATAAAACGAATATATTTATATTACTACGTGTACACGAGGACGATTAACGTATATAATTGTTTTGTTTGTTGAGTGTATGAAAATAACTTTATACATTAAAGCAAGGAATTTCTTGATTAAAGACATTTTTTATATTACATTTTTAATAACGGCATTTTGACGATAAATTTGTACACGTATCTTTTATTTAATACAACTAATTATAAAAATAAGATAAATAACTTAAATAAATTAAAGAATTTTATAAACGAAATAAGAATAAATAAATTGTGACGTACATTTCGCCGTATATATATTTGTATAATGAAAACAATGAAAAATTGTTTACATTAAGATTTTAATTCTTAGTATTTTAGTAAATATTGAATAAAAATATATAGCATTTAAGAAAAAAGCAACGATATTACACCTGATATGTTTTTCTATTAGATTTAAAAACTTTTAAGCCCAGAAAATTTGAAAATATACATAGCCATGTGCATACATGTATCAATTATTTTAAAAATAAGGTTCATAGTTAAGAAAATATAATGAAAATTGGTTTGCATAGGAGTACTAAGATCACACTTGCAAGTTTTATATGTAAAATATTAGTTACGCAAGTAAAAACTGATATTTGAGCTCCAAATTATATGCCGGCTTAATAAAATTGACAAGAAATTGATTGCGAAACAAGTTTTTTCATTAGATTTGAAACATATATGCTAAGATAAGTTGAAAATATACATAGCCATGTGCATACATGTATCAATTATTTCAAAAATAAAGGTTCATAGTTAAGAAACTATAATGAAATTTGTTTGTATAGGAGTATTAAGATCACACTTGCAATTGTTATATGTAAAATATTAGTTACTCAAGTAAAAACTTATATTTGAGCTTCAAATTATATGCCGGCTTAATAAAATTGACAAGAAATTGATTGCGAAGCAAGTTTTTTCATTAGATTTGAAACATATATGCTAAGATAAGTTGAAAATATACATAGCCATGTGCATACATGTATCAATTATTTCAAAAATAAGGTTCATAGTTAAAGTGTAAGTTCGCGTTTTTTTCAAAATTTGTACATTGAAAGACTATCATATAAAAATATCTTTGGTGAAATTCCTAGCGCTCAAATATGCATAGTTAGGATAAAATTGGCTTTTGAAAGTAAAAAAAATATATCCATGGAGGGTCACGTGATTTGTACTAGATGGCGCTGCTCAAAGCCAATACACAGCGTGGATGTTGCATCCTATACCCATGTGATATTTATCGATGTGTACCACAACGGACAATTTGAAATAATTAAAATTAAGTCAGGAATGATAAAATAAAAGTCAGTCTAATGATTGATTGTGAAACGTTTTAAAATGGTACCAATCGTTAAGTATAGAATTAATTCTTAGAAAAATATAGAAATATTTTAATTTTTTTTTTTTTTTTTTGATTCGCCGTACAGACATTTTCGGAAAATATATATTTCCATTTTCAGTATGTAGAATTGCCCTATATAATTTCTTTTATACATCCTGTTTAAAATTCATGGTTCCCTGACACCCTACTGGGATTACCTTGCATGATTCGTTTGAAGTGATATTTTGATAATTAGTCCTTCCGTGCAAACCATCGCACCACTGGGGCTTACTTATCGTTTTCTGTGTATAAGACTTTATTCCCTTCTACAAACCACTGGCACAACAGGGGTTCAACTGCCGTTTCCTGTTTATGTTTAGTACCCCCGTGCAAACTATCGGCACCACAGGGGTTTATTGTTTCCTGTGTATTAGAAGTTGACATTTACCTGGTTGGAATGGGGTCTGGAACACTCTTTCTTTTAACGAAAATCAACCCCTTTGGTCCGCCAAAGTCGTTTGAACATTGAAGTGCGAACATGTTAATAAAATACCCTTTCTAATTAAAAACATATAAAAACAATAAACTGTAGGAATCTTTATTTTTTTTCTTGCAAATAATAATGTAGTTAATTAATTGTTTTTTCAACACTTTAAAAACGGAAAAAAGTGGGAACTAAAACTCTTTAAACACATTTTTAATTTGGGTACTAGTATTACACAAACCATGCACAAACACGATGTAGCACCACGCTTTGGCTGATTGATAATTGTAAGAGAAAGGTAGTCAATGAAGTGAACAGGTGATATTGACACCTGCTGATTAATTATACCGTGTACTACTAATTATTAAAAAAAGTGCCGGTCGAAATTCTTAAAATCAAGCTGTGGTGGGTGTGTCTAAAGCGGTTTGAGTGCTGCAAGGAAATCTTTGATTGGAGGAGCACCTTAATTGAACTATGATATCTGTCAATTATACCTGTAATTAACCAACGGGGCGTGGCAGATCGACCAAAAGGTTAATGATTTTAATTGACACCTGTGTATTCATCAAGAACTGAATTTATTGTCTTGAATATTTGAAAAAGGATTGAAAACTAGGGCTACTGTGTCAATAAATATTGAAGATTATTTACTATTTGGAATTATAATTAATTATTTCAAAACAATTTAAGGTTTAAATAAACAATTATCTTGCTAAACGTTGGATTACAAAAATTATTAATGCCAAATTATTCATATTTCAAATCATTATTATGATCGACAACATCGGTCTTATGTTACAAATATCGTCAATTGGTTAATGTATTTATTATTGGAGATGTGACGTCACATCTCCAATTGAGCTATCCCATAATTCATCATTGTTCATATCATGGACGCGCTTATATGGTCTTGTGTATTGGAATAAAATTACGAATATCTTTCTTAATATATTGTTTTCAATGCCCAAACTCGGCAGGATGCCTACTCTCATTATAATAAATCAAATAAATCAATAACTCAAAAATCGCGAACTTACACTTTAAGAAACTATAATGAAAATTGGTTTTCATAGGAGTATTAAGATCACACTTGCAAGTTTTATATGTAAAATATTAGTTACTCAAGTAAAAACTGATATTTGAGCTCCAAATTATATGCCGGCTTAATAAAATTGACAAAAAATTGATTGCAAAACAAGTCTTTTCATTAGATTTGAAACATATATGCTAAGATAAGTTGAAAATATAAATAGCCATGTGCATACATGTATCAATTATTTCAAAAATAAGGTTCATAGTTAAGAAACTATAATGAAAATTGGTTTGCATAGGAGTATTAAGATCACACTTGCAAGTTTTATATGTAAAATATTAGTTACTCAAGTAAAAACTGATATTTGAGCTCCAAATTATATGCCGGCTTAATAAAATTGACAAAAAATTGATTGCGAAACAAGTTTTTTCATTAGATTTGAAACATATATGCTAAGATAAGTTGAAAATATACATAGCAATGTGCATACATGTATCAAATATTTCAAAAATAAGGTTCATAGTTAAGAAACTATAATGAAATTGGTTTGCATAGGAGTATTAAGATCACACTTGCAATTGTTATATGTACAATATTAGTTACTCAAGTAAAAACTGATATTTGAGCTCCAAATTATATGCCGGCTTAATAAATTTGACAAGAAATTGATTGCGAAACAAGCTTTTTCATTAGATTTGAAACATATATGCTAAGATAAGTTGAAAATATACATAGCCATGTGCATACATGTATCAATTATTTCAAAAATAAGGTTCATAGTTGAGAACCTATAATGAAAATTGGTTTGCATAGGAGTATTAAGATCACACTTGCAATTGTTATATGTAAAATATTAGTTACTCAAGTAAAAACTGATATTTGAGTTCCAAATTATATGCCGGTTTAATAAAATTGACAAAAAATTTTGATTTCGAAACAAGTTTTTTCATTAGATTTGAAACAAATATGCTAAAATAAGTAAAAAAAATACATAGTCATATGCATAAATATATCAATTATTTTAAAAAAAAAGGTTCATAGTTAAGAAACTATAATGAAAATTGGTTTGCATAGGAGTATTAAGATCACATTGCAAGTTTTATATGTAAAATATTAGTTACTCAAGTAAAAACTGATATTTGAGCTCCAAATTATATGCTGGCTTAATAAAATTGACAAGAAATTGATTGCGATACAAGTTTTTTATTAGATTTGAAACATATATGCTAAGATAAGATGAAAATATACATAGCCATGTGAATACATGTATCAATTATTTCAAAAATAAGGTTCATAGTTAAGAAACTATAATGAAAATTGGTTTGCGTAGGAATATTAAGATTACACTTGCAATTGTTATATGTAAAATATTAGTAACTCAAGTAAAAACTGATATTTGAGCTCCAAATTATATGCTGGCTTAATAAAATTGACAAGAAATTGATTGCGAAACAAGTTTTTTCATTAAATTTAAACATATATGCTTAGATAAACTAAAAATATAAATATGTTGACTTTTATACAGGTTATGGCTAGACCTATATGTCATACATTGGATGTAATTACAAAAGTTCAAGATCATTTTTTTACTAAAAAGTTGCGTAATATATTATAATTATATATATAGACATTATAATTATGTTTCTTAGATTTTGAATAACATGGTTTCATTAAAAGATCATAATAACAGCTTTTGTTATTACTAAAATGACACATTTTCAATTATTATTTAATATTGAAAATATTAAAATGCGATAGTAAATTTTGTGTTATGAAAATAAGTTATAGTTTTTATTTCTATGTCACCCGTATGTTATTTATACATGTAAACTAAATAAAAAACATGAATAGATATTTAAACTATTAAATATCGTAAAAATTTCCTTAAAACATGTATTATCGATAAAAATAAACAATTTCATTATGGGTATGGGGAATTTAGAATGGTAAATGGGGATGGGGACGCGAATGGTACATGGTGTATGGGGATGGGGATTGGGATGGTACACGGTGTATGGGGATGGAAATAGTATATGGTGTATGGGGATGGTAAATGGTGTGATGGTAAATGGGGAGAGAGGGAAGCTTTTACCATACAGGTACTGTAGAAACTTAATATATTTGGCTTTTGTCTTACCTGCAGCAGTTTAAGTTTTTATGTCGAAGGTACCTACTCCTTTCTTCTTAGTCTTATCAACATGGTGTGTTTTGCCTAGTTTTATTCTGGCCACATTTTCACAGTCTGTGCATTTCACATACAGTATTCCTGCGACACCATAGGGCTTCACGACTAATCCATTGTGCAATTGAGCTACATCACATTGTGGGCAATGCTTCAGTTGTTGACTAATATAGTTTAATTCACATATAAATCTACAGTGGTTTAACGGAAGCAAATTTGAGGGCTATTACACCCTAAATCAAAGTCACTGTCATTATCAGAGGGAGAGATATCAGTGTTACTGTCTATCATAACTTCTTTTTGCATAAATGGTACAGATTCATCATTACAAATAGTATGGGCATATGAATGGTCAGATTATAAGACATATGAATGGTCTGATTGCAATGAGCTAGTGGGGTTCACATGGTCTGTGATGGCGTTTGTGGTTTCTGCTTCGACTTTCAGATCTTTTCTATTAAAAACTAGATTCTGTATACGTTTGTTTTTGTTGAAACTAAGTTTGCTTGTAAATTTCCCTTTTCTATTTCTTCCAGACATTATAAGCAGAAGATAGAATGTTTTTTTACGATTGTCGTGATTCATGATGAAAATTATTTTTCATGTTTGTAAAAATCGAGAGTAAACATGTGTGACACTTATTCGAAATTATTCTTCTGTTGACTTTGTCATATTGAAGAAAGTTCGTAAGAAAGCTCAAAAACATACCCGATTGAAAATCGCATACATTATATGACGATAATCCATCAAGTAAATAATATTAAAGCTGAATACAAATGAAGAAAACAATCTCTGGTATGCAAATGGCGGCGGCATGTCAACAAACCGTAAATTGTTTGGCATTTATAATTCGTAATTATTTGTCCAATGTTCTTTTAACGTTTATTTAATAAAAATTATAATTTTTCAAAATAAATAGCAGTGTTTTGTGTATTTTTAATTTATGTTAATAATTTGTATTTTTTTTACGACAGTCAATCGATTAACGTTACGACTGCGCAACATTCTGCGCAATGGGCGCGAAAATTTAAACCCGGGAGCCTCCTTAATTGTGCACGCGATAACAATGAACAACAATATTCGAATAACATCATTCCAGTTTTTGTCAGCGCTCCAAATATTGAGCTGCTACATGCATTAAATGCTTTATAAGAAAAAAATATTCGCGGGCTATCAAGGCTAACTTGGGTTAACTTTATATAAAGGGTTGATAAAACGTTACCGGATCAGTTCAAGCGAACTGCTTTCTTTGAAAAGACTTACACTTAGATGTTTGACTATGCGCTTGAAGTAATTGTAAATGTTATATGAACAAAAAACTGGGCTTTGCTAAAAAAGATGCCTTCCTTCAACATTGGTTTGCTGCTAATATTATTAAACATTTATTGCTCATGAGCTAGAGAACGAAACACTAACGCCCCGGCACCAACACTTTTGAGTTGCAGAATATATCAAAGATTTAAATTATCCGTCTAAATTTCAAAATTGTGTAAACCCTTAGGTTCTTCCTACCAAAGACATAGGTTGAATATCTTAGTAATAATTTGGTTCCCCAGTTTGGTAAATTCGGTTATACTGTTCTATGCTCTTCATATTTATACAGTGTTTGGCATTTTCAATATTTTTGGTAGAGCGCCTCTGATGAGTCTTGAATAGACGAAACGCGCGTCAGGCGTAGCAAAATGTATTGTCTGGAACTTTGTTGTCATTTGTATTTGTCAAAGCTTTGCTGAAACCAAAAATGAGGAGGTATTGTTATTCGCCATTTTTACATATTCTTTTCATTTTTCTCAGATTTGGTGTACTTATACATGAGATTATGTCTCATGTTTACACTGTTTATTACTATTTCCTTGATTTATGTAAATTCGAAAACTTAAGGCTTAGCTCCCTCTATCGTAGTTTGTACTTGCTTATATATTTAAGATATTACTGATAATGTGGACTTCATTTGAATTTATGCATTTTTCAACACATTTTGTTGAATTGTGGATTTCCTATGTTTGGATTCTAGTGCTGTAGTTAGTGCCTATGAGAAATAAAATTCCGAAATTCATAAAAATCAACTGCAGTTAAAGTTTACACATGTGTTTTGGTCTTATGTTCACTAACTCCATACATATGAAATGTTTACAAATCGTATGAAGCAAAAAAGCAGAGATAAGATGCGAATTTAAATGCTACTGATGAGAGGTTACTCCTTGACATATCGATATATAGCATATCCAAATTAACCGTTTATACCCGCGTTTTGGTATTTGTAATTAATCAACATTAAAAAAAATTAGAATACCTAACACCACACAATGCCGAATATTGAAGTTTTGAAAGTTATCTCATGTATGCCTAAGGTAGGAAAGACCTTAGTGTTGAGATCCAGGCCTCAGTTTCATAAAACATCTAAAATTTGAGATTTTCCCAAATCCTTCCTCAACTGAGATTCTTGCCATTTCATTGGTCAATATTTGAGTTACGGACAGATTTGAGGACATCTCAAATTAAAGATGTTTTAGGAAACTGGGGCCAGCTGTCCGAGTCAATTAGTAAATACATCTAAAAATTCACAAGCCCCTTAGTACATGCTTTATTAGCACCACTTTGTTTAGATTGTTAACAATTTAATCCCGTCGCGAACATAAACATCCTTTAACTTAAGCTTTCATTATACAGATGTGTGTACCAGAGAGACAACGTTGCACTGAACAAATCTTGTGGTAAAAGTAGCGTCTATTTGGGTGCAACAACATATCAATATGCTTGGGACATGTGACAAGGCAAATGATGGTAGTTTATCTATTATGATGCACACAGGTGCAACTGGAGGGAACAAAATACTTTTTTGAGAAAGCTATCCATTCTGGTGGGTAGACCCGATGTCATCTTGGTCAGTGAAGGGGGTGTTGATACATCATGGACAATATAACTGTAAGGAGTGTAAATCTCTTATAGGTAACTCTACAAACATCCCTGTCCGTTAAGTAGGTGGTTATACATACACTCCCTGAATCATTCAACGTTCCCTGGCACACGGTATGATCGCTACACGGTACACGCTACACGGTACACGCTTAAAAGGGAACGTTGAATGATTCAGGGAGTGTAACAGACAAAATCAGTGTAATCACTTTACATTTCTTGAGGTAGATCTACAAACATCCCTCTCCGTAAAAGAGATGGAAAAAACGAAACGGACAAGATCAGAATATGTACTCTATATACTTGGGGGTAGATCTACAAACATCCCTGTCCGTAAAAGAGATTGGTACACGTAACGGTCAAGATCAGTAAAAGTAATTTATATTTCTGATGCGTAGATCTGCAATCACCCCTGTCCGTAAAGGCGGTAGTTTAACACAACGTACAAGATCCGTGTAAGCAGTGGTAGTACGTAGCAGAACGTATCAGTTTAAGCTCTTAACAAGGGAAGTGGTAAGGAAGACATAGTGCTAAAATACAGAACGAAAATAACCAATTCCAAAACAAAATAGGTAATTAAGCCTATAAAATGATCCGAAAATGGAAAACCATTGTTTTGAAGAGCCTCGATTGCTTTGTCTATTTGATAAGATTTAACAGAGGCCCGTTCAGCCAGCTTAGATAAATTGAGTAATGTATGCATTTTTGACAGTGTTGATTAAAATTATGCTGTGTAGTGCCCTCTATCTCTAGGATTGGCATTCGGCGAATACGTTTATCATATTCACAAAACACAACGCCGTTGTAAATAACAATTTGAGAAGTAAGTACACAAGACAAGAATATAGCCAAACATTATTTGAAATACAAATGTTGCAATGATTTGGCTCGGATGCAAATTTTAATTCTTCTTCTAGAATACTGTTATCGACAAAAAATCTTTCACAAGATGACCTTCAACATGTTGTGAATAAGTGATTAAATTGAATTTCATATTCTTTCGTAAATACCTCTTTTCAGTGTCAGATGACCAGATTGAGATCCAAGAACGTGCAGCAATCTCAAACTGGACAATTAACCAATAATAACAGCAGGTACTAATATTATTTGATGATGTCGACCTATTAAATGCAATGTTATTAAATAGTTTTAAATAAAGCCACCTGAGGTTTCAGTACATAAAATTTATTTTTTACGGAAGAAAAAGGTGCCTACACGCATCTTTGTAAAACCACCAGGGGTTTTTCACTCGTGATAGAATTGTTTAGGATCTTTTGGCTTGTGTCACTGCGCTCCACTCACAAAAAGAATGAAAAAATCTACCACTTGTGAAAGATCAGCTGGGCTTCTTTAACATTTGATTCAATATGATTAAAGACATAGAATCTATCAATTTCGCAATTTTGTTCGACGAATCAAATACAAATATATGAAAAATATACCTTGTAAAACTTACCTTTACCCGCATAAGAAGTCTAATTTTTGCACCTTTATGTAAAATAATCGTACTAAATTCTTCGAATTGAATGAATGTTGTCCAGCATAATATTTACTTTTGGTAAACCGTAATTCATGTGCACTTTATTAGTCCTGTGTCAGTCATGCTCTACGTATTAAAATTTGGCAATAAATTTGACAACACGTTGAATGAAATGATGTCAACCCCGGCAAGGTGAGTTTTTGCATTTCAGGAAAACCTGTTTAGTGTTCAATCAAAGTTTCTTATAAAAAAACAGTGTTATAAGGTCATTTCAAAAACAAATGAATATGAAAATTACCATTTTCGATGTACTTTTAAATTTAAATAATCAATTGAATTTTATGAAGGATAGCAATGTTTACACTCTGGTTATAGTTAGTCTTTCAAAAATTTAACAGTTTCTTCAGAATTTTCTACTATATTCTTCATATAGTGTTAAATTCATCATGTTGAAAAAAATGCGCAAATGTTAGGTTCTATGCCTTTAATATTCGAAGTCGATAATACGTTTATATTGTATTATATTCTGTTTTATAAACTTTAAAAAGTTAAGTAATCTTTTAAAGTCCATGTCAAAGAAAAAAAAGAATAACTTTCAGGTAACTTAAATCAGTGACGGGCTTAATGTCTTTCTGTGCTAAAGCAATCAAAGCAGCAAGAGCCTTTATTAGGAGATTCTTTGACTTAATGTGCTTTGCAAAGAAGCCTCATCACAAAATAAGGCTTAATTGAGAGGTTAAGGCAGACATTCAAATGTGGTTGACATTCTTAGAAAGAATTTGGTTCACGGATAGTAGTGGGCATTCAGAGTAAGTATGGGGGGCTTGTTTACAGGGTTCATGGGTTCAGATGGCCAATTTCATGGCAGGACTGTAAAATTTTCAAAGATATGTCGTTGCTAGAATTTATTCCGGTTGTTTTGGCAATGTTCCTATGGGGTGAAAAACTACAAAAAAACAATAGTCAATACTGACAATATTGCATTAGTTAACATAATAAATAAGAGAACTTCTAAAGATAAAGTAAATATGAAACTAATGGGGCCTTTTGTGCTAATAACAATGTTTATAAAATTCAGTTTAGGGGTTCCTTTATTAATGTTTTTTTTCAAAACAGCATAGCAGGCAGTCTCAGTCGTTTTCAAATGGACCGTTTCAATGGCTTGCCTCCCAATGCAGATCATACACCGGTGGTCATTCCACAACCTTTCATGAAACTAATTTTGGACCTATAAATGATGGTTTGATTAAGAATTTTATGGCGGCAAGTATTCGAAAAACTTACGAGAGAGACCGTTTAAATGCTTTTAAAGAATTTCGTTATAAATTTTGAATCCCCTATGTTTGGTCTTTGCCCTTGAAAAACATGTAACTTTATTGCTTACCTTTGTGAAGGAAACATGTCACAGGCAACATTAAAAAGCTATTTGACTTGAATAAGTGATCTTTGCAAATTCAATGAATTTCCGGATCCGACTCAAAAGTTTATCGTTAAAAAACTCATTGGAGGTTTTGGTAGATCACGAATTAAGGATCCTGATACTGGTTTGCCCATTATAAAATATTGGTATCCCTGATACAAGTTCTACCATTTGTGTGCAATTCAAGCTATGAAACCCTGCTTTTCCAAACATCTTTTACAGTAGCATGTCATGGTCTTTTTAGAATAGGAGAAATTGATTTCAGTAATGGGCAATTGAATCATATTATTAAAAGTACAGAAGTGTCAGTGGTTAATAATCTTTGCAAGATCAAGGTCCGCTCCTCTAAAGCTGATCAAATGGGTAAAAGTTGTAAAATTTCGCTCCAGTCAAATGAAGAGGGCGCGTACCCAGCACGTAGTTCTAAATCCGCCTTTCCTTCAGATAGGGTTTCTCATATGGTAGATGCGTTGTGATATATGTTGCTTATCTACTTCCTGTCTGACGAGCAGACTTAAAATTTTTGCTGTTCGACGGGGATTCTGTTCTTGTTACAGTGCCTTAAACATTTAATGTTAGGATGCTACTCAATGCAATAAAAATGTAAGAAACGCAGCGGAAAAATCGAGCATCAGTTCTTAAAGCTAAACTAGTATAATTCTTGCGCATATCATTACAAAATTCAGACCCGGTAATGCTGACTGTATAAAAAAACGTCTAATTGGTGTATTTCATATATATGTAACTAAACATAAACTGTGAAGAGAAATATTTTTAGGAAGATGCATCTTTTAAAATTTCTTACACACTTGTAGGCGAAAAAAAACACCCCAATTTCTATACCGTAACTGCTATATATGCTAATGTTTTCTTGAAGTACATTGTATTCGTGGTCATCAGACAACTTTTCAAATTAATTAAATATTGCAGACAATACACGAGGTTAACTTGCGGCAGATTGTCATACCAGCATGATAATTTTAGTGATGTAAGCGACTCTAAATTGCACAACTCAACAGGCACAGACTCACGGGCACAGACTATGATAGAAATCAAAATATTGATTAAGTAGTGTACAGAAAAAAGATACAGAACTACATTCGCATGTAATGAGTTTACGAATTCATCATCATACAAAAACATGTCAAAAAATAGAAATTGTCGCTTTGGATTTCCAAAAGTACCAAAAAAATGGAACAAAAAATTTACCAAATGTAGACATTACAAATCCATCTTATAGGGCACACTAGTACTTTTACCAAACAAAGCATACAAAAAATGACTCTTTTGTAAGTGCCTACAATCCTTATTTTCTTAAAAGTAGAGAGCAAACATGGATATACAAATGGTAAGTGGTACATGGATTAGCATATTATGTATGCAGTTATATTGCAAAAGCAGAGCTTGATGATCTTAAATATACATGCACTAGGGAAAGTATTTGAGCGAGTGAGTGAGTGAATTGGTGTGTTACGCCCTTACATGAAATTGACGATAAAATGAACATGAAATGATGATCAGAAATGAAACATGGGATGGGAAGGGAAACAAATTTTGAACACCACAGGAAAAGAGGAGAGGTTGGTAGGGACAAAAAAGTCAGCCTATGTGGTGCACTACTTGGCAGTCCACAAAGGGATCTGTTACGTGCACGAAGCGTACGTGGCCCTCTCCACATACTTTGGCCCACTATTGATTGATGAAACTTGGTAAGCATATGCCCCAGTAGTAGCTTAACACAGTTACATCACCATCTTTTGACTTTGAACTTTGTTTTCCGGTTGAGTGACTTTGATTATTTTTTATTGCATATTTTTGCAATGTTTAAGTTATATAAACATCTTTTGATCTCAGAAACTGAAAATCCATGTAAATTCAAAATATAGTTAAGTAAGAAAGAATAATTGTTTCTGTTGGTGCCGGCAGGCGAGACATACTTTTGTGTTAACTCTTGTTCGCATTATAGCCTGACGATCCCGACATTAATTATGACAGGGCTGCCCCATTCAACCACCTGGGGCACACATCACAGTCGCTTTATGGGCAAAGCGGCTTGGTCCGATTTCAGGTTTCTGAGTGCTTTTTAGTGGACTATTACTGACAAGCTTAGCGCAGCTGTGGACCTATTCGCCACCTGGAACCCGCACGGGTCGAAAGTATTTGGAGATATTAATTCCCGTGGTAATTATTCTTATAAAGCAAACCTATTTGATGGTAATTGTGTGTTAAAAACCAGGAGGTTGTCAGTTCCAAAAGCTACCGCGCGAGTTGGCCACCTGCAACTGATTTGGTCATATAAATCTGAGACGATTATAAACCCAATGAAATTGTTATGATATTCTCAGTCTAGTTCACTTTAAATTTAGATAAACAAGATCTAAACAGGACAGATATAAAGTTTTATTGCCAAATTTGTAAGAGAAAATTGTCAGATAACAGTACATAAATATTTTGTACAAATATCATTGATTATTATATATATAGACCATTGTTACAAGTATAAATCAATGCTTTTGTAACTGCAACGTGGAATATTTCGGTCAGTTTTGCCGATTTATGATTTTTTCAATTTTATTACTGTTTATTTTCAGAAAATGAACGGTGTGCTACAACCACTTTACAACATATCCATTGTATGCATGGCTGCCTTCGGAAGTCAATCATGTTTATTGTTAAACTTTTACAATAAACACCGAAAAATATAGTTTTTGACAAATAATTAATTATGTTTAATTTAACAAAGTAGCAAAAATCTCGTTATTATTATGATTAAGGCCCTGCCTTTTTAGCGAGCATCGAAAATCTATTTACCTTTTAAAAATAAATCCATGCGCTCGACCGGCTAAGTTAAAAGTAAAGAGGGAAGTTTTAAAAAAAAGTAGTAGCAAAGTCTGGCCTCACCTAACCCAAATCATATGCACTTGAGAAGTTTTTTTTAAAAATATCTGGGATCAATAACTACTTATTAAAAGTTCAATTATTTGTGCAAATAATAAATCCTGTAACATTCTGGGACGACATTTAGCGGGGACAAAATTGTGACGTCATTTCCTTGTCAGAGTATTTTGCGCTTCTTCAGCAGACCAAAACAACATTCAGATTCTGTCAGGTTTTGTGAGATTTTCTGAGTATCAGTGTTTTATTTGAAGAATTGGTAACAGAAGGTACATTCAGAAACCTGGCGGAAAAAATAAGGTAAAGTAAAAATATCAAGCAGGATTTAGGAAAGTGAGTGAAACCCCACAGGATGGGACTCTTCTTTTATTTTCAGGTAAGAACCTTTAATTTATTATTATGAGTAGGTTTTATTCAGTAAATTTATGTATTACTTTATCTTATTTTATCTTACTTAGACTTAAACAAAGATTGATCAGTATTTGGTATGACTAGTCAATATCTTCAATCTTCAATATGGGACGATGTTGCCAACAGCTAGCTCGGTAATTTCCGGAAAATCGTTTTTTACCGGAAAAGACAGAATGGTGTTTAAATTAAACATATGTGTGTAAAAACAAGCAAGTAGATGAATGAGGGTTTTATCACTGTTTTTGAATTTCAATTTTTATATTTTTGCATAACAGATTGTGATGTAATTTTTATAAGCCCAGAGGGTTGATTGTTTTACTTGCTCCGTGCCTATCATTTTTTTTTTCACTCCGTAAAAGTAAACCTGTTCCGGTTTTATCGTCAGTATATTTCTGGCACACCTCAAAACATACACAATGGCGTAGGGCTCGCATCTGCGATGCTCGCTATTATATTTTTTCGGTGGGACCAGAGGTGGGGTGGGGGGGTTAAACCATACATAATTATTTAATTACAAAGAATATGAAGAGATGAAGAATGTAAGCTGAGATTTGTCTCTCCCAATAACAAGGTCGTTGCATTATTTAGTATACTGGCAAAATTGTCTTCAGATTGTCTGTTGAAGCATGGTGTTATTGTTCGAGGGTAACCACTTTTATTATAAATCGAACATTAATTATACATGTTTTCATATCACTGGATTAGGGAAAGGCTAATTTTCTTTTAATTTTGATGATGACGCATCTTCTACAAGTGGTCAGTTTAACTAAACGAATTATGTATCTAGATCACAGGCGTTTGGGTTCAGGATTATTTTTTTTATTAATAACATGTATATAAAAAATTTCATACTCGTCTATATACTATTTCCACAAGGCAAGAATGTTTGACAGTTCTAAATATAGAACCTTGGGAAATCTACGAATTTTTTATAGAAGTAGTTTTCCATCGAAGTGAAATTGGCAATTGTCTCATTCCTTTTAGTTTTCTCTTTCTTATGGGCTCAAAATTATAGTGTATCAATGTGTAATAACGTCAAATCTAGTCTTTTTTTCTTCGAACCGGACCAAAAATATCACCAGGGACGGAAGTAGATAGGGAAACAAATAAAAGGAATTCCGAGTGACGCTACAGTAAGGTAAAATCTAGGTGAGTTCGAACAAAATCTTTTGGCGGAAAAATATGGTCACGATCTTATTTGAATTATTTTTTACTATGAAGATAGTAGCAAAAACGCACATTTTATATAAGGACCTGTTATGTGTACCATAGTTTTACAAAAAGACGTTACAGGATAAAATATATGTGGTTATTCAAATTCAATGGTAAAAGGGGCGGAATATTGTCTCCCTTATCTACTTCCGTCCCTGGTAGTTTTGTGGCTCACTTCGAATGAAAAATGGTTAGATTTAAAGTCATTGCGCGTTGTTATACGATATATATGTGATTTATTGAGGTTTATCTATTTATAAGATAAACCAGTTTAATGAAAGCGAGATTAATAAATTTTCTATTCTCTCTCCGTAATTTAATATCCGTATTTGTTCCGGGTTTTATAATTTTATTCACGAATTGACATGTGATGGACGAAGGAAACAAAATATGTGTATTTAATCTAAGCAATCCTTCATTCTACCCTATAATTAGATGACAAATTTGCCGAATTTGAGAAGCATGTATATGGCGCACCATTCTCGTGAAAAATTAGGACAGTTGTTTTTACATAATTGGAGGAAATTTGAAAGTAATCCAGCCAACGAATCAACAAAAATTGTCAACAAACATTGCCTTAAATATTTGTTAAATAATTTGAACCCATCTGTTTGAACCATCGTAAAACCAAAGGAACTAACGTTCTTTCCTGGACTTGAATCGTTTATACAACTTGACCCGGAGGAAAAACGATAAAAGAAGAAAGATTTAACTCTGTCGGTACATATCTTTTTGTCGAAAAACAGAACTTAATAAGGAAAAACGATAAAAGAAGAAAGATTGAACTCTAAGTTACTAAGAACGCGTGATGTCAAATACAGGACGATGCTGATAGGGCCATCTGGTGCTTCAAGGAATCAGGATAAAGCAGGATCATTGTACATGTAGGCTTGCACATTTCCGAGATCAGATTATAATTCAAGGTACATGTTTATGTTTAATTCAAAATAGCAGCTACACATAAATAAATTTACATGAAAAGTAAAGCTTAAACTCAGCTTATACCCAGCTTATACCAGGACAGTATATATATAATTTATTGACCATTAAATTTCAAATACACGATATTTATTACTTCCTGAAGTAAATGCTCTTGTCAATGATAAAATTAATCACATCTTGTTTGCATTTGTACGTCAACCAAATCACACGACGGGCACCTGTTAACCGACGTTACGTCACATCCAAATCAAATCATTGATGTCATGTTCACGAAAACAAACCACTGCATAAAACATGTCGTACTAACAAACTTACATCGAACGGAGTTATTATATTTATTTCAAATTTAAATCGAGTACTGCTTGTAATGTTATATTTCAGTTAACTTTTCTGTTGTGTTCTCTTATATGTTTATTCGTTTGCTTTATTGCATTTCAACTTCCTTTGCCTTTGTTTTACTTATACTTCCATATCGTACTTGCTAGCCTAGGCTGGTGCATGGAGTGACAGGTCAAATCACTGTGTCTGCCCGTCCGTCTTTGAACACGGCTTTCAAATATTAAGAAATACTCGAATCGATCCAAACACCTTTGACATAAATACATGTAAGTTCACACTGTCCTTATCTCCAAACCAGGTTTAATTACTTGTAAAGCTATTTTGATTTGTCCTGCACGGGGGGCTAGCTACATTTTATATGTGTCCGGCTTGACAGTATATTGAATAATAAAGATGATATCTTTAGATGATTTCCTGCATTTAACGTGCTGATCCTCTGATAAGCGACATAAGCGTACACAGTCACAACATGTCACGTTAGAATTTGTCTTGTGGGCATTGCCCCCCCCCCTCTTGTTGTCCTAGTTTATTTGAAATTGCAGATCAAATATTTTTATGGTTGCTGTGGCAGAATTCTCCACAGCCGAGACTTAAAATCTTTTTATCTGTGTATATGCATTTTTATTTTATTTTATGTCATTTTGAACGTCATACAAATGTAATTAGGGGAAACCTTTGAAAATATATCATGTTTATATTTAGTACCAGAACTGCATTAGACAAGGTTTTTTTTTTTCGCTCACAATTGTTAGACCAACGTGGTTGTTTTTGTTTTGCCTTCGTGACGACAAATATATTTTAAATGTATTTGTTGCAGCCATCAGTCGGGATCTCAGAAAGCTTTAATGTGGTGACGAATTGAACAGGTTCATTTATATAATCATTTTCTTTGTTTGGAGACTTTGGCGTTTTTCGCCGACATTTGTTTCTACACGGACTGAGGTCTGGGACTGGAGACGGATGCTTGCAGCGTGTATGAACCGTAAAAGTTTTAAGCAAAGTTGGATACAGTGTGCATGTTAAAGGCGGGATTAGAGCTCATGAATGTGAATTTTTGTAAAACTTTTCATGATTAATGTTTTTCCGGTTTTTAGATTAATTTTGTTGTTTACATGTTAAAGTTTAAAATTAGACAATGCCAAAATTTTTCTTTTGGCCTTTTTGTTAGTATAAAATTATTTTCGTAGACATACTCCCTTTAACTTTTATTCAATTTATAAACTTTGTATTCTACATAGTTTTTCTCGATAGTCAATTGATTGCGTAAGTATTGTCTTATTATTCGCACGCCTTATTGTACATGTTGACAATTAAAATACACTAAACATTCACATGTACTCGTGCTTCTGAGATTGAAACTATAGGCATGCCAAATTAAACTAGTGGCTCAATAAGAAAACTTGTTTGCATATATTTACTAATACACAACATGTTTCAATCAGGGCATGATTACTTAACAACATGAAGTCACTAGATACGTTATAGAGATTCGTTCAGGCGATGATTGATAATTTATGTTGTTTAATTTTTCATACATTAAGAAGTGCCTTGTTTTATCACATTAAAAAAGGCAATTATTCTCATCTTATATATGCTCAGTTTAGACCGTGATTGAATGAATAATTTAAGTTATTCAATACCTTATTAAACATGAACAGCCAAGCAATACCTACTTAGGTGGGAAATACAAAATTATATTTATGGTTTCTACTATATTGAATAATTCAATTATACGGTTACCTATTGGCCCTTAGTCACTCAGATTGAAAGAATGGTAGATAAAGTGGGCCGGTTGGGTAAAGTTTGAGCGTGTATAGACACTCTCATTTGGCAATAAAAAGGTGAAACACTGTTTTGCTCCATAAATATCAATTAAAAATTTTCAACGCTTTACCGTTGAAATTTGGTCTAGATCATCTCATGCCTCCATGAGTGGTCGGTTCTGATCTGTTTCCGGATTGAATTTGGCCAGTGCATACTAAAAAATAAAATAAAATCCAACTACAAATTAAACAAAAGAAAGTGTGTCCCAAAAAGGGGGCCGGGATGTATTTTTGAACGTGTATAGACACGCTCATTTGGCGATAAGGGGACACTATTCTTTCCTTAATTGTACGTCGGGTCATATTACCATTTAAAACTTTCCAACGCTTTACCGTTGGAAGTTGGTCTAGACCATCTCATGCCTCCCATGAGTGGTCGGTTCTGATCTGCAGTCACCAGATTGAATTTGGCCAGGGTATACAGTGCCTGAAATAGGAAAACCCAATCTGGTGGCCCAAAGAAAATTTTTGGGCCAGTGTTCTTATATGTGTCAAAAATCTACTCGCAATTGGCCAGTGGGCAAGTGGCCATTTCAGGCACTGTGTACAGTATAATAAAAGTAAATCCATGGTAAATCTAAATCAAAAATAATATTAATTTTACTCCCATGATAAACCATGGGGTGACAAAATATGGGCTGGCGTACTGGAATATTGTGTCCCTCGTTCTCTCCAGGAACCTGAGAGGAATGTGAGCATCCATTGCCTACCAATGGTGCACAGATTTGTCCGTATATCCTAGTGATTGGCATTCTGTTTCCCTATCTTGTCAATTCCTCTCTTGCAGCTAGCTGTGGCCGTAATTAGCCATTTAATATGTTTGTCTCAATATTTATGCGCCAAATTATTGAGTCTTTAATTAATGAGGTTTATCTATTTATAAGATAAACCAGTTTAATGAAAGCGAGATTAATAAATTTTCTATTCTCTCTCCGTAATTTAATATCCGTATTTGTTCCGGGTTTTATAATTTTATTCACGAATTGACATGTGATGGACGAAGGAAACAAAATCCCTCCATCCACCCCCTTTTCACCGTCCAACATTTTTGCTGCTGTTGTTTTATTTTCTCTTTTCAGGCTCTTCAAATATGACAACAGGGGCTTCCGAGGATCTTACAATTTTGAGCTTAGAATCGACAAATCTACAAATTTGCGGCCGATGCAGTTTGAAATACACTTGGACTTTACAAAAATATCCGTGTCAATGTTCATTTTGCTAGTATTGGAATGACTTTTTTAAAATGTTACTTAATATATATTTATTATTTTCTACCTGCATATCCCGAGTATACCAAATACAGACTTTTTAAAGTTCTAAGTTACCAGCTTTCATTCAATTTTTAATTATTTTTGTGTTCGTGTGTATATGCTTAATTATTTTTAATAAAAATTCCTGTCACAGTCTACTAGGGCGGAATTTGGCAAGATAAGGGGACACTATTCTTTCCTTAATTGTACGTCGGGTCATATTACCATTTAAAACTTTCCAACGCTTTACCGTTGGAAGTTGGTCTAGACCATCTCATGCCTCCCATGAGTGGTCGGTTCTGATCTGCAGTCACCAGATTGAATTTGGCCAGGGTATACAGTGCCTGAAATAGGAAAACCCAATCTGGTGGCCCAAAGAAAATTTTTGGGCCAGTGTTCTTATATGTGTCAAAAATCTACTCGCAATTGGCCAGTGGGCAAGTGGCCATTTCAGGCACTGTGTACAGTATAATAAAAGTAAATCCATGGTAAATCTAAATCAAAAATAATATTAATTTTACTCCCATGATAAACCATGGGGTGACAAAATATGGGCTGGCGTACTGGAATATTGTGTCCCTCGTTCTCTCCAGGAACCTGAGAGGAATGTGAGCATCCATTGCCTACCAATGGTGCACAGATTTGTCCGTATATCCTAGTGATTGGCATTCTGTTTCCCTATCTTGTCAATTCCTCTCTTGCAGCTAGCTGTGGCCGTAATTAGCCATTTAATATGTTTGTCTCAATATTTATGCGCCAAATTATTGAGTCTTTAATTAATGCGAGATAAAACTGAAAGGATTAAGAAAATCGCCAATATTTTACACAACACCTTTAATTCTATGAGAAAATAGGGGGTTTTCCAAGGGTAAATTTTGTTCTAATTTTAGAACTTTCAAACATTCTTGCCTTGTGGAAATAGTATATAGACGAGTATGAATTTTTTTTATATACACGTTGTTAATAAAAAAAAAATCCTGAACCCAAACGCCTGTGATCTAGATATGCTTTAAAAGCCCATCTTGGAAAACTAAAAAAATCATTTTAATTTACATAAATTTCTTTAATTTAGCAGGAGGTTGGCAGAATAAACAAGTAATTTTTTTACGATATTTAGGTGAAATTGAGGCTTTAAAGGTTACGCAATTTCCTGTTGCCGATAAGATGTTTATTGTGATCAATTTCAATCAGATTGCGAGGATTTGCATTTTTCATCGTTATCATTTTCTATTTATTGTTTTATTAAAATTAAAAATAAAAAGTAAAGCTGATAAAGAATTATACAATCCCATTACCGAAAGATTCAGCTATCTTACAATTTCAAAATAGTTATAAGTTCTTTTCCACGCACGAGTTAACTCGCGTTTTTCATAGCGACGACACTGTTATTTTAGCGAATTTCCCTTTTAGATATAATTTTCTCAGATGTAAGGAAACGACGTTACCAAAATTATTGTAAAAACATTCCTGACTATAACAGCTAAGATGTTTAACAGTCATCGCTATTCGTCATCTTATAAATTTTCACATTTAAAAGGAATTATAAAACTCAAAGATTCCTTATCAGTTCCCGATCCTCTTCATTCAAGCTATCAGGCAAAATAGGAATTATATGAGATCTAAGACCCTAGAATTTACCATTTTTTTTTATTTGTTAATATTGTGTAGTGCTGTTCTCTTTTGTGTTTTAATACTGGCTTTGTCGGATTGGTTTTCGGATTTTTGACACTCGGGTGTTTTTTTTTCTATGTTAGTAATTGTATAGAGACATAAAGTATCCGAGTTTCTCTTTCTCGCCTTTGTGGTTCCACGGTGTTTCATCTGCTACCATTAAGACTGGAAATCTAAAGACAGTTTTAAAAAATCACGAACATAGAAAAGGACAACGGCAGAGAATGGTTCAAAAGAATTTATTATTAGTCTGTTTCCTACCAACTCCCCCATTTTTCTTTCCCATTTTAGAAATACCACCGACAGTCCGTGTTATTTTTTATGGTAAGTCTTCAGATTTTCAGCGTTAAGGATAATTGGTTAATACCCCGTGAGTACATAGGAGACATCGGAAAGGCTATGTCGCATATAAAGGTTTACATGTCTACTTGAAACCTTCCAGCATACAGACAAGAATCGACCTATGTGCGACGTATGAATAACAGACAAAAGGACAATATATGATACAGGATAAGAAAGGAATCTCCCCAACTGACACGGATGCCACAGGCAAAAGTAGTATACGCTTAGCAGATGAACAACATACCGGTATATGAAAATCACCTATTGCGTATACAGTTTGTCATACCGTTTCAAATCAATCTGAAGTATGGTTCACTGGGAAAAGCTTGACGACAACTCGTACACACGAATGGGCGGATAGACATGAGTTAAATTTTTGCCAAAAATGTCGTTTTGGGGTCTTAAAAACAGATAACGGATCGATTAGTCACCTTCACATCCAATACTGTCACTGCATTCATTTGTTACGATGATATATATGGACAAGCTTTCAGATGTGGGGAGGGGCAGCAGAGAACGCCCGCTTTTGTATATAAAAAACATAGGAAATGTGCACATTTATTACAGTAGTTTAATATATTGATACATTAGTAATATAGATTAAGATTTACCTATGACCTCGACTGCTTTAAAAATATACAGTTAAAATGGTATGACGATGGGGGTCGCTTGTCGTATTACATAATATTTTACATCCAGAGTATGTCAAAACTGAGACAATAATTAAATAATTTTATATGATTTTCTCAGGTCAAAACAACGGGAATAATCGCTACGGAAGATATGTGATAGACAAACTAAGCAAAATTTCCAACGGTCATGACGATAAAAATCTAGATTAGTGTGAAAAAGTTTTTTTTTAGGATTTAGTAAGAATAAATCGTAGATACATAAAAAATTGCAGGTTTTTTTTTTTCTCGATAGAACCGTAGAGTTAGCTGGCAATTCCCTTGTACTGACTATCCTTTACCACTGGCAAACTAAAGACAGTCTAAAAAGTTGTAATGTGTTTGATTTTTTTTACAAAAGAAAAGGACAAAAGGAAAAAACTGATATTAGACTGCTGTTTACCATTTCTACCTATTGTACTACCCTTTGTTGGAAGTCATGCGTATGTAAAGTTTGATGTACCGTCTTTAGATGTCATTGTTAACTTTAGTTATATCTTGAATAGACACCGAATCAAATAGGAGGTGTGTATCTTCATGATATAAAAAAGAGTCCTTGAAAATGTGAAGAAAAAAAAGAGAAGAGGATATATAAAGAGACTGTAACCACCACTGCCCTACCCTACGTGACAACAGCGGTTTAAAAAGTATATACATGTACAGACAAAAGCTCTAAAAAGATTCTTAGTTTATCTTTACTAGCCAAGGGTTAATATATGACAAATATAATTAATTCACATATCATTCAGACCTTCTAGCTCACCTGGCCAAAGGCAATATGAGCTTATGCCATCACTATGCGTCCGTCGTCGTTAACAATTTCAAAAATCTTCTCCTCAGAAACCTCTTAACTGAAACTTTGCAGGGATGTTATGTGACATGAAATGATTCGATAAAAAACATGACCGTTGTAACTAAAAATAGAACAAAGGGTAAAATCACTTAAAATGGCTTATAACCCAGCAACTTTAACATAAAAAAAAATCCGAAGGATCTTAGGCTCTTTAGAATCAAAAGTTATGAATAAGTCTCTTTAATTTAAAGTCGAAGTTGTCAGATGACCCCTCATAGGAGTTATAGCACTTTTAATGGCCAAAAATAGCGGTTCCCTCCTGTTTTAGCCTTATAGAATGAAACTATTGCAGAGTAGAGAAAATCTGTTGCTTGCTTAAACCTTAAGCTCATATAGCTCTACAAAAGTTTCTATAATAATAGATTAAATTGTCAGATGACCTAATTTATAATTTGTTTACTAACGTTTACTGTGTGATTTAAAGTTGCACACCCCTGACACGAGAGGTTTTTTTTTCTTCCAACTTCATGACTTTGGTTTTCTATAGATTGCACTTTTAGCCTTCTTGAAAAAGTCAATTTCACCATGGCCTGTACATTTTCTGTGATTTTTTTTCATTATTTATGCTGATATATTTTTGAAGTGGCAAACTCAGTAAAATTTATTTTATTTGACTTTCAATTAACCTGAGAAAATTAAATAAATTTAGTTTTAATTTTCTCAAAATTAACTTAAACCTATAATTTTAATCTATAACAAAGAAAAGAAGAGAGGTCGTATGTATACATATTATGACAGGAACAAAAAGGCATGCGGCCTACATGACTTAATCTTCTTGGGAAATGGGAAATCCTTTGCACCCGGACAGATGAACGGACCTTCCGCAGAATAATCATATATTCGACACAATAAATAAAGTATATGACTGTCGTTTCCAAGAAAAAACATATAGTTTCACTACTATACGGCAAATGGCTGTGGTCGCGTTTACTCGTTAGCATTTTTGCCCCATGAAGGCAGGCGACAGGGCCTTCCGCTAATTCAAAACTTTCTTTCGGAAAAAAAAATACGGCGGCATCGGTTTCAAAACACGTATTCCCATCTTTGTTCTATGTACGTCCCTCCAGTTTTAATTGGAAACTATCAAATAAACTACTCCACAACACAATTTATAGTAAGTTTTACGCTTAAATAGATCGTCTGCAAACAAGCTAATTATATGCAGAATGAAAACGCCTTTAAAAAAAGTACCAAATATTTTTAAAGCCTTTTGATTTAAACTGCTGTTTCCGCGAAAAACATATAGTGTCACTACTATAAGGCAAATAGTCCTTTCTCAATAAATATTCCGGTGGGCGGAGTCAAATTTCAAATCGAGGCTAAGCTCGGTAGTTTGTCAACAAAACAAAATGGTCGCCGTCATATTTTCACTGTCGGAGAGAAAAACAATCCCGAAAATATGGAGGGCAAACGTTTTAAAACGCGATCGAACTATTCCAGAATGAAATAGAGTACTAAAATTAGACGGAAATACGACATTGAGTGACTGATTTGCAAGAATCAGTCTGTAAACGCACTAAACAATGGGACAGTGACCGGCGTTTCATACAAAACACGTATCATAAACAAATGTAAAGGTAAGTTTGTCTGTTTATATCTGCAACAAACGTAACCATTCACTACAAAATGTAGTAGTTAAACTGTTGATGTTATGCCCCAAAGAATTTAAGTGGAAAGCCGAAAAGAACTACAACTTCCATACAAATGTACATGTACACTGTACATTGAAATTTGAAGTATACAAGGAATCCCAAAAAGGGACAGACTTATCATTAGTGTAAAGCTACAGTCTTGTCACAGTTTAGTTTCCAGTTTAACAGTGTAATGCATTCATTGTAGAAGATTCATTGTGTCTTTATTTATCATAACATTTGTGCAGCAAGAAATTGTCCACCCTAAAAAATCAGCATAACAACATGAACAACTTGATATGTTATATTGTATATACATTCAAGCCTACATGCACATAAGTTCATTAATTAAACCAAACCAAGGGCGCTGGAAGAGGCATACAAAACATATACATACATAAGATTTAAAAGATGATTGTACAAAATACATGTGTGTGTGTACATGTACATGCTTGCATCCCATTGTTTGAACCCATGAAACCCACAGTTGGTTACGCCATGATGAGGTAGAATGTAATCACCCTAGGGTTTATGATCATAATTCAAACTACATTTAAAGATTTTGGAAGCTTTAAATGAAAACCGGCTGAAAATCCTATGTATTTTTCTTTAAACTAAGTCAAGTTGACATATAATTATCATGATTTGAAGCAGATATGTTTAAATTTATCAAAAGTGTACAATCTCACCTCCAATTTCTCTAAATGTTATACTATTTTGTCCAATTTATACTTTTATATATTATACTTTAAATACATGTACATGTATAATATCATAACAGCTAGACTCTTTTTTTGTGGTGCCCATATATGCACTTCAATAATGTTTTAGGGACGGACCATTTAACTTGAAGGGGGGCCTTGGTTTTTTGTTTTGATCCGAAATTTTTTTTTCCGCGCAGAGCGCTGACAAAATATATATTTTTCGTAGGCGTCGCTACAGAATATTCTTTTTCATTATCAGCATTATTTTTATAGCAGAAATCCTTCTTCAGAATATTTTTTTTCTTACCCTCAGCTGCCAAAATATTTTTTTCATCAAAAATAATTTTCAGAATATTTTTTTAGGAAAAAACCAAGGCCCCCCCCTTCAAGTTAAATGGTCGGTCCCTTATTGAACAACTACATTTTATAGGATTCATTGTATACATTTTTGTCAGATACATATTACAAAGAAATACCAATGGGGCACTCAAATGTCAATAGAAAACAAAATTGTAACACACAAGACACTCAGACAATAAAAAATGTACATAGCAACACAAACAAATGGAGACAAAACATTTTTGCCATGGTAGTTGTCTGAGACACAGTATAACTTGTAAGCAAATTAAGAGTCTTATAAAATCTGCCTGACTGCCTGTACCAACAGGTACATTTTATTCAAACTTTTTAAAATCTGACCGAGGGACATACAGTTCTTAGTAACATTTACATGTATTCTGTAATAATTCATCGTCAGAAAATACACATATAATGTACATGTATGTTAAATGGCTGCATTCCATTGTGGATTTTTAAATTAGTTGTTTATGTACATGTAGGTTGTCTGTAAACTTCAAATTACAACAAAATTTATTTCACATTTCATTATTGTCTATCAATTGCAACAGATCAAGTCAACAGACAGCATAAGCACTATGAAAGCTTTCATATCCATAATTAAATTAGCAACATGTATTTCCTCACACAATAGCCAGCTGTCACTTGTGAGGAACAAACCCTTGTCAAGTGGCGATATAAATTTGACCCATTCTTAAGCTCAGTGCCCTAACCACCCAGCTCCCTTGCAAACATGGAAAAACAAAAGCGCCCTCTATAAAAAAGGAAAAGACACATGAGACAAGATTTCACAGCTTGCATGAACATGATTTGAGATTATTTACAAATGTACAGATTGCTAATGAGACTTGAATATGGAAGTAAACATTCTTTATAAAGGCTGTCATCATTTTTTTTAAAGCATACATGTACTTGAAAATATTATCAGGGTTTAACGAGGTACAAAATTTAGACACTATGAGTAAATTTTAAGTTTACCGAATGCATTATAAATATACATGACTGACATGACAATTTTTGACACCCAAAAAAGTAAACAAGCACCTGCCGACCTCGGATCAATTATTAGGCGTAAGTTTGGTAATTGGGGAGCTTTTTGAGATTTTATGAACATCTTTATGCAATTTACTTCGACTTACATTTCTATAATTAGCGTTCGGAGTATAAAAATGAAATCTAGTGGATGTAAACATCATTTATCGATACAATTCCACAGTTGTTTACTCGTTCACTACAGCAGGCAGCCATTTTTTCTAGAATCTACCGAGCTTAGCCTCGTTCTGGAAAAAATTTAAATATTCATGAGCGTCTCATTAAGAAAGGTCTATGGCTGTGGTCGCGTTTACTCGTAAGCATCTTTGCACCGTGAAGGCAGGCGACAGGGCCTTCCGCTAATTAAAAACTTACGTTCTGAAAAAAAAATACAAAATACGGCGGCATAGGTTTAAAAACACGTTTTCCCATCTTTGTTCTATGTAGTTCCCACTAGTTTTATTTGGAAACTATATATGAAATAAACTACTCCACAACACAATTTATCGTAAGTTTTACGCTTTAAGGGAATACGATACAGTAGCAAGGGCAGATAATTACGTTGTAAAGGTTATACCTTGTTTTCCCGACGTCGCGTAATTCAACGCGGCAAATAGCGGTAACGGCATTTTTTAACGACATTGTTCGCGCAAATAAAAGTCAACGTCATAGAAGATTAGGTTACGCAAAAATTAAATTTGAACGCACCTTGCATAATGCCGGCATGCTTTTCCATCGAGATGGCGACATAAGAAGACCAATTTGATCAGAAAAACTTCTGGTTTTAAATAAAAAATAAATAAAAGACGATAATGATGAAGTGCAAACCGAGTAATCGGAAGATAAAGTCAAACCAAAAACGCAATTACTGATTTTGCATCTGTCCTCTTTGAGCTACTCTTTGATGTTCATACGTGGAACTTTATTTCAAACCACGCTCCTGTCCTCCAGTTTTTCAAAACCATACTGGTCTGTGAAGACAGTTGTTCGTAAATGTATCGAATACATGAAGATTTAACAATTTGTAAGAAAGACAGAACTAGTATTGACATGGGTAGCCCGTGGAAGTGTAGCAGTTGTAGTTCCTAGCTTTAAGTTACTGAATATGGAAACATGGGCGGATTCAGAAATTTTTGAAAGGGGGTTTAGTTCCGCGTATTGTCTATTGAAGACAAAAGAGGGGTCCAGGTCAATTTTGCCTACGATCTGCGCGAAAATTACAAAAAAAATTCCAAGAAAAGTGTACGTTCCAACCCCCGGAACCCTCTCTGGACCCGCCATTGGAAAGAAAGAACGAATTAACTGATTTAGAAGTTACCCTATACCCGCCTTTTATTACATGTTGGTCTTGAGTACCAACAAAACTTGCGATATCTTAATGAGAAAAAATATATTTTGATTCTTGTAAGGGTATACCGGTATAATCCATTAAATTTGCAAATAAAGTCCGGGTTTGTCTTGATCATGGAAGTATAAATCAATTTAATACTTCCATGTCTTGATTTTGCTAATTATTTGCCTGGTTGCAGTTGGTGTAATTAAACGGGTGGCATAGCATAGTGAGTGTCGCCCGGGAACTGTGCTGATAGGTCAATAAGGAAAAATGCCTATAATTTATATAATAAGCATTTTAAATAAAGAATGCATGATCAGCAGGTGGTTCAATATATCATGGGTTTCAACGTCAGATCTATCGCTCATTTACATCCTGTTTTCTAACTTGTTAACACAACCTGAGCCTTCTTGACATATTTTTATCACAATGATGATAAAAAGATAGAATTTTCAAGAAGTGTATATTTTGTTCAGGTTTCTTTTGAGTTGATGCTGTTTGACGGCCCTTTGCAGTATTCTGTAGAAAAAAAATATATGGTAAATTCGAAATCCGTGTTCTGTGCGTACAGTGAGCGAGTAAATACTAGTATACGGAAACAGTTATTATATTCAATGTAGGGGTTTTAATTGGTACGACTTTGAAAAGACAAACAGGTATTCGAAACTCGAAGTACCAAACACTTTCCTAAAACAATACAAAATAAATTGAAATAAATAAACATTCAACTCAACACAATGAAAACAAGGATGCGCCAATTAATCAAATAAAACTGAAAACTCTGGGGGTTTTGTCCGTAGAAATGTCCAACGCAATGGTTAGCTAGTTAGTTAATTATTGCTTTACTCCCAAGCAGCACGAATCGGCTACATCCGGGATATGAACATGAAAGTGGTGATACGATAAACATGAAATGATGACGAAGTGTAGGAAATGGGGACACAAGGCCAATCGGGTAGGAGGGTTTTTACTGCCACTGGAAAAAGGAGTGATGGGTAGGGACGGCAAATTTAGCCTCCTGCATGGGGATCCTACGGGTCCTACTCTTATACCGAGACCTGCAGCAGGGTTCTTTAACGTGCGAGGAACGTGACATTTTTCCCAACACGGTGCACCACTGGTTTGCGGTCAGGTTTTCCGCATTAACGCCTGACGACCCCACATCTTCGATGTCAGGGCTGACCCATTCAACCACCTGGGGCACACATCCCACCAACGCAATGGAATAACTTGGTTTAGAAACAATAATGAAAAATAAATCCCTCATCCACTACTTTCCCGTAAGAAAAGGAAGGTAAGAAAAGGAAGTGGAATGAGAGTGCATTAAGCGCATTACATTCGAAATGTCTGTACCAAGTCAAGACCATTGCGATCTATAATTGTTCCGGTATGTCTTTCATGTCAGATTGTCTTTTCTCTTGGACATTGAGATTGTTATCCAAGTTATTTTGTTATTACCTTATCAGATAAGATATTTTAACTCTGTTTTTTGTGCTGTATCCTTCTATTCTATCTCTATTACATGGTATCATAATTCTGTTTCATAATAAGATTTTCTATCGTTTAATGCTAGTTTTACATAAATTCTTGAGAACATGAACCATTTAATAGAACGTCTGCAAACACGCTAATAATATGCAGAATGAAAACGCTTTTTAAAAAAGTAACAAAATAATTTTAAAGCCTTTTGATTTAACCATCAGCTACCTGTTGAACTTTAAAATTTGTGTGTAACGGGTCTATTTGACATGATTAGTCTATTCTTTTTTTTTCTACAGGCGTTATTGATAAGATGAAAAACAAATTTTCGAAATTAATAAATATGCCGGCCCGACTGACTTTCAACCCAGTGGCGATGTAAGCAAGAAAATAAAACATTTTATAATAAGAAATAATTCGTTTTCATAGTTTTTATAAATCACCCGAAAATGATTTAAAATTTAAATTAGAAGTGTCGTGTTTTAAATTATAGTTGTGTCACTGAATATATAAGTGGATGAATTTGTTTATATTGTTTATATGTTTTTAAAATGTTTTATAATAAGTCTTAAAAATGAACCAAGATTGGTCCGATCGTCATTCGGGTTTATTATCAATTAAGCTGAATGACGACCGGAACGATTTATTTTGCGCACATTCGACATCTGAAATAATTTTTTGATTCATTTTCAAGACTTATGACTCACTTATTATAAAAAGATTTATAAAAATATATATAGAATATAAACAAAATCATTCACTTTTATAATCAACGACACAACTTATTTAAAACACGACTCATCTTATTTAAAACATGACACTTCTAATTTAATACACGACACCACTAATATAATACACGACATCACTCGATTTAATACACGACATCGCTCAATTTAAAACACGACATTACTGGTTCTAATTCTAAGTTCTAATTTTATAAGGGTCAATTCAAATACTGTCGTGAATTCTAATTTTATCAGCGGATTCGAATTTATTTGTCAGATCCGCAAATAAAATTCTAGGTTCAGATTTAAAACACTTCAAATCAAGAAATAAAAGGAATATAATATAGTTCTAAAAATTTAGAAGTAATATTTTAAATTGGGACATTGACTAGGATTTCAAGAGATAGAAAATAAAGGTAATAACAAAACTACCGAACTTGAATGATCAATCTCATAGTCCAGAGAAAATGACAAAAACGAATCAGTCATACCGGAGAATTGGTGGATCGCAATGGTCCTCACTTGGTACAGGCATTTCAAACGAAATGGTGGTTAAACCAGGTTTAATGGCGCCAAACCTCCCGCTTCCATTGCGATCTTCAAGTCCATAAAATATATAGTTACATAGAACAGTGTGACACTGTAAAATTTGCGTAACCCATAGTTACGTAAAATAGTGTGACACTAAAATTTTCTTGGAATAAGGTTTTATAAGTCGAAGTTTTATAACGAAAATAATAAGACTGTAGTATATGAAAATTATCACTAACAAAATGCAGAAGCTATTGTCCGGAACTTTGTTGTAATTTTTATTTGAGAGAAACACAGAACCAGAAGAATGAAAGATTGCAATGGCCCTGACTTGGTACAGGCATTGATATTAGGAGAATGACTAGGAGATCCAGTCTTTTAAGTTACCAGTGAATTCTAATATAGGACCAATAGGGAAAATGCACATTTGAACAAAATCTAAAGCGTACTCAATATTTCATACTACTATGAAAGTTTGTTTTAATTGCTTTTATCTATACTCTAATAAAAAAGTGAAAGGTATTAGTATATCTTCTCCTAGAAAAGGAGGGGGACTAACAAATTTTGAAGAAAAAAAAATCTTAATTAAATCCCTACCCATGTCAAGTGAAAACATAATACAAAGCATGATAAATGTCAATGTTATAATAGATGTGCAAAAAAAGATAATCAATGCCAGACTTCTTATCTAACTAAAATTAAATTTACTAATTTAAGTCATATGAAAAGCAAACCTGTATAGTCTATCAGCCAAATTGAAAAAGGCCTCTAGTTTTCGAGATGAATGTCTACCCCGAGGAACAGCAGTTTTTCGGTGGTTTGGTATAGTTAAACATCTAAACTTTCAAATTTACCTTGTTATACCGGGAAAAAAGTGTCCAAACAGGATATAACATACGCCATTTTGAATACACCCATTTTGACAGACACAAATCATGTTGAAAGCATTGAATTCATATTGCTGTCAATTTTACAATGCGACGGAACATACTTTTGTAAGGTGTTATGTAATCTGTAAAGTAGAAATAAAAATATGGCGTATAATATTTATCGATAAGTATCGATGAAGTACCGATATCGGGAATCTTTTAAGCACTCAGTATATGTGCCTTTTTTTCGCTAAATTTTTGCAATTTTTTCGTCGCTGTAGTCATATTTGCAATGTATGTTTGCTTTTAATGACCATAAATCGTTCATTGATATGTATTCTGATCATAAAAAACGATGGTTATTTAGATAGCTACACCAATGGGCAGATAATCGAGCCTCAAGACTTCCTACGCATATTTGAGCTAAAATCTTTGTACAGAAACGATGTATTTATAATTCTTTTAGATGGTATTTAATCGATGAAAAATATGTTTTTATTTAACAGGGGGTCCAATGTAATTGGTAAGTGCGCAGCATAATTTGGTAAGTGACTTTAAAGATGGCGTGGCGGAAAAACCTCGCTTCGATCGACAACGGTCAGTTTACTCTTCGTGTTTACTAAAGTTATACACATCTTATGATTAAAACCATGTTGCCTTTCGGCAATTATGAATTATGAAAAATAGTACATAACAAAAATTTAAAAAACATTGTAAAAGTTTGACAGCAATATGAATTCAATGCTTTCAACATGATTAGTATCACTCTGTCAAAATAGGTGTATTCAAAATGGCGCATGTTTTACCAAACCACCGAAAAACTGCTCTTCCCCGGGGTAGACATTCAAAATGCTATTTTTTTAGGGTTGGCTGATAGACAAGTAGTATTCATGAAAAAATCCAAGGTTTCAACATATATTAATTTTGTCAAGTTCAAATTATAAGTATGTAAAAGTATTTTGGTCTTGTTCTTCCCCTATTTGAATCTAGCGTGGTATATTAAGACATGTCCAGAACTATTAACCACAATCAGTTTCTTTGTCCTTGTATCATAGTGTACAGCAGTAGGACAACCAAGACTGTCATCTTATCTGATGACACGACTTACCATCCGGAGAGATTACCAATAGAACTCGATAACTGCTAACGATATATGTATAGCCATGTTCATCAATTGTCAAACCACTGGGTCTCGTAAGGCCAGTCAATTTCGGACAGCTATGATTAAAGATAACATTGTATTGATCATTTAGTACAGTTACTGTTAAATTGGAACTAAAACCGAAAAACCAGGAATAACTTTTTTCGTCTCTTACATATCTTGTGTAACATAACATATTGTTTCTGAAAGCTACATATGAGTCCCCTGTTTCGTCGTTAACTACAGTGTCAACCTTTGCACTGTCAATATTAATTCTAACTAAACCTTTACCCTTCACACAACATACAATATCTCTCCCTCTACAACACAAACCTGACAGTTTAGATATAGTGTGTGACATGTGCAATGTTTTTACTACTATCTTATTCTTCAAACTTATTATGGAAATAGTATTAGATTTCGGATGTGATACAGCAATATGAAGATCATCTACCAGTGTAACATCGAATATTCCTTCGCTTTCTCTGAACTTAATTGTTGATTTGATGGATCCATTTGGCTTGTGAATACATAATGTATGTTTTTTTGCATTGGTAAATACCATGAGACCGCTTGGTAAGGTACAGCAGCCCGTGTATTCGTCTTGGTTCTATGAAAAATAAACAAATACATTTATAAAATGTTGGAGGTTTGATATTTTTCATAGAAATAAACTGTCTGCATCTTATTCATTTGGTAATAAAAAAATTATTTAACGTTTTTGAAAAACAATTACTACATATTAATTGTTTTAATAAAGCTATAAAGATATTTCCTTTTACAATTTTGAGTACTGAAACAATACGATATGATGTTAAGTTTTCTCTACAGAAATATGTCCCTTACCCTGAAATCATTCTGTTCCTCTTTAAACACTTCAATTTTTTTCTGAAAATGCAGCTGGATAGGACTAGTAGTATGTACATCCGCCTGTGCTACAGCAGGATTTGCATTTGAGATAGCTATAACTGAAGTACTACGAGTAATTCGTACTTTCCCCAGTGATTTGATACCAAAAACAATGTCTTTTATACCTTCATCATTGTCAAAAAATATGGTTTGTCGTTGTAATTTTGCACATTTATCTAGCTCTTGAATCGTAGCACTTGTGTCATGCATAATCTGTTCCATTTGTTTTATGGCCATAAAGGTTTGTTGGTTAGAAGCATGACTTCTAATTGCATCTTTTTGTTCCAGGACGTCACGAAGTTCCTTCTCCTTTGACTGAGTCAATTGTGAAGTGTTAGATATTTCACTTGTAATTTCATAACATAGAGAGTCTATATCAGACATAGCTGAATCTTTTAGGTTATTCAGATGGTGAATGAAAGTGTCAATTTTGTTGTTTAAGTTCTCTTCAATTTTTTGACGCATATTTTGCAGCTGTTGTAGATTGTCTGTACGATCATCAGCAATTGTCTTTAAAGTTCCACATATGGTGTTCAATTCTGCAAAAGTGCTTTCGAAACGAGCAGAATATTTTACGCTGTCTACAATATCATCTATTTTAGCAACTTCTGTACAGTTTTTATGAAACTGCTCACGGCATTTGATACATATTAACTCATCATGGATTCGACAAAATTCTGTTAGCGTCTGATGATGACTGGTACAATTAAGCTTGGTCTTTAATATAATCGGAGGTAAATTTTGATACTCATTATATGGTATGACATGGTGGTAATTTGTAAAATCAGCAAGTTTATGTTGCTTATCACAAGATAGACATAAGAGTTGTTCACAATCTTGGCACCATACTGTAGGAGAATGACATCTTCCGCCTTTAGAGGCCATTGCTTCTAAAATTATGAAAAACCTGAATAAAATCATGATTTATTTGTTATTTTGGCAAATTTTGAAATTGGACGGTCTGTGGGAAAAATTGTAAAGATTATTGAATCAGCCATTAAGAATGTACGATGGATTCTGATGTGCAATATTCCATAATCATCTTGATGGGTCTTTATAACTGGAGTCGGACTATGATGCATTATCTTAATCATTATATTATTTATGCAATAGTTTGAATCATAAAAAAACAGTTTTGAGGGGCCTTTAAAAAGAGTTGAAAATCACTAAAAAGAGGCAAAGATGCACAAATAGGGCATTCTAGTGTCAAAAGGCATCGACAAGCCCAGAAATACTAACAATAACAGCACGAGAAAATACAAAACATTTAAAACACAAAATAAAAAAACAAAAATCAACAACACGAACTCAAGTCGTAGTAGCAGTGAATTCAGGTGCTCCTGAAGAGTAAGCGGTTCCTCCCTGCTGTGGCACACCCGGCGCGTTGCTCATTTTCTATGCAATGTGTCAATTCCGTTAAAGGAAGACAAATGAAAACTCTATGACAAACCAACATCTGCACTTATTTGCAAGATAGAAAACCCATATTTGTCTACGAGTGCATGGTATCAACCTTAATATGTATTGAGTGAATACAGCAAACAAGGCGCAACATAACTTTAATAAACTTATTAGTCATATTTTGCATTAATACCATCTGAAGCAAGTGAACTCGTAAAACATAGATAATGAAACAAAACTAATTGATTTAACAAAAAATATATTCAAAGCTCCTTAAAATTGTTATCCGATCAGTCATATCATGGACAATAACTCGAAAAAGATATAGATTTTTGCTATCCTATCAACGCATTTGTTGTTCTGCAGAAGCTATGAAAGAGCAATTATGCAAATAAAGGTAATAAGAAGAAGCAGAGGAACCAATGGGGTATCCAAATGCATATATGTCAAATAAAGGTGATAATAATACAACCGAACTTTGGGGATCAAACCTAGGCAGACATAGCGGAGAAATTGAAGATAGCAATGGTCCTGACTTGGTACTGGCAGTTATTTTTTTAAACAAGGTTTATGGTGCCTTACCTCACCATCCTTTGCGAAAAGGAAAAGTAATATCAGCTTAAACAAACTTGTTAAAACATCTAGAAAAAAACAGTGTAGTTTGTAACTTACAGATGTAGTTTTGTCTTGATATTTTCTGAATTCCTCGTTAAGATACTTCTTTGATTAAAACAATATATTTACCTTTTGGTTTAAGATTCAAAACCTCCTCAAAAATGTATATGTATACTTTGTTTCTAAACTATTTTATATGCTGTACAATCAGGTTCGTAAAACCAATAGGCTTTAAGAATTTTTACCACCCCACTTGATTTCATGTGCTTCTTCTTATAAATCTTAAATCATAGACACATTTATGATATGTAGTCATATATATATGGACTGTTTTGTTTGTTATATTTATATTTATGACATTTTAAGGGACACTTTTATATTTAATTGCTATGCACTCTGTGTGGTTGTTGATGTAGGAGAAATGCCAGAAACAAAAAAGACCTTTACAATTAAATTATTAATACTTTATAAATAAATTTTAGAAAATTATAAGTTGCACGTGCATTGAATGAAAATTGGGTTCATATCCTTATAAATTCTTAAAAAGTATAAACAATTTGTACAGTGATTGAACGGAAGTGTTATAAAGAAATGGTGAAAAGACCCATTCTTGATTGTACAGTTTATTTTTTACACAGCCTTTTTCAAATGACATAAAACAAACATGTACGATTGTCGTTCGTTTCAAATTTAAGTAGACATAACATAGATTATGATATAACTCAAATACCCATAAGTGTTTGTGATGTCAAATAGAAATTTCCATCTGTAAACTTGATTTTTAAAAAGTTCACCCCAAATTGATGTAAATAATCGGTTCATGAACATAAACTGCATTAAACTCATGAACATTGTGTATATGTATCCTCTCAAAAATCATTTCTGCACATTCACAACCTGCACAAATGGGTAATACATACAGAATTTTATTTAATTTGAACTTTATTCACCCAAGCCTTGTTTTAAAATCTGAACAAAACCTATCGAAGTCACAAAATATATGGAAGACACTTCACGAAATCGATGGAGGACATTTTTCATAAAAAAATATTTTCACAACATCAGCGCTGTCAGATGTAGTTCTCATTTGGCAAAATTTATGCTAGAACACAAATAATTCATATCATTATCAAATAATGAGTATGCAGTTGAAACAAAGATAAAATATAATTGAAGCGATATGAATAAAATGTATTCAAAGTGTAAATTAGAAACACATATCGTATACGCATATGCACATGTATTCCAACATATAAAGTTTTTTCTTGTCATTTGCTGTATCAAACGGAGATTTTCGATCACGTGACGTCCTGCCTTTCAAAACGTGGGATAGATTAAGTATACATGAAATAGTTTGTAAGCACCCTTTAATTTCTTTTGGAACTTCATAAGGTTTTCTATTCCACAGAAACATGGACCTAACGATTGCTTAAGCTATCGCTATTAAATTTCATCATTATTTCCTAAATCATGTACTGCACGTTTATGCTGACAAAACTTTTGTGCATATATGCCTCAGTTGTCGACCAACATATCTGCATTTTTTATCTTTTGACACAGAGTATATATCTTTATTCTTTAAAAGAAGGAAAGTTTACCAAATATTTTAACACTTTATTATATCAGGAACTGTATAAAGGCATCCGCTTGATACATGGAAAACGTGCAAATATCCAAGTTGTACTTTAGCACTATTGACGTTGAATCTCTGGACAAATGACTTAGGTTATTTCAATACAAAAACAGAAATCGAAAACTTTCTGTTATAATAAAAGCTAAATGTTATTATTATTATGGTGCCTGCAGGTTGTATTCACTTTTAATAATCATCTTGAACTTATTTTTAAAGAAAAGACGCTGCTTTTAGCATTTAAAGGACCTATTTCAACAAAAAGGAGACCTTGTAGAGCTGAGCGGAGAGACTGTTGAATCAAACATCTTTCTCTATATTCTGTTTTTAAAGTCTTAACTCTGAAGTATCTTTCAGCTTTTTTTCGTGTGATTATTTTTAAATTTTCTATTTTACAAAAAACAACTGCTAACATTTAAGCAAGCAAACTAGTTCTTGATGGATTTATATACATGACACAAACCAAAATTCGCTTCGAAACTGCGTGAAATATTCGATTGTAACAAGAAGGCACTGATTAACCAGTTGCGAGTCGCAAAAATGCTATTGATGCGTTGTTATCTGATATATGTTTGTTTGCTATCAACAGGCAAAATTGACAGCAAACAACTAAATGTACAAATAAATATATCAAATCAATTATGATGCTAGCTGAAGCATTTTCTCGTATCGCAACTGGTTCCAAGTCTCTTTTATTGCTCAAATTTTGTTTCAAATGACATATTTTGAAAAAGTTTTTTTTTTTTAAATGATCATATGCAACCACTTAAATATACGTTTTGCTTACAACCAGGCCCGGTGTCAATAACAATGCAATGTAATGCATTACATTTCCATTACATTTTTTTCTCTTCTGTAATGCATTACATTTCCATTACTTTGCTTGTGAAATGCATTGCATTACACATTACATTTTGAAAAAAATGTTATAATTAATTATTTTCCTACTTTTAATAAGTCATCTGCAGAAAACAGGGTTTTTTTGTTCTATATACAATAATGTTTTGAATTTTTTAACATCTAACATGTAAGGTATTTTCATAAATATGAAGCAGTGTCAAATTCAAATAAAGTTCATATCACAATCCCCTGCGGAGATATATGGATTTGAAATTACAAAGAAAGTTGATTTCAAATGAAGCCATTAAAGGATATTTTTCTTATTTTAGACTCTCTTTTCTGATTTTACTACAGACATACATAGTGTCATGTTGCTAAGTGCACCCTTTGCATAATTTAAACTTTTTTTTATTGTCAAATGAAAGTACATATAAACAAATAAATATATTATGTTATTGGATTAAGGGTTGATGGACAACTTTCTGTTTTAAAACCTACAAATGTATAATAATTGTTTTTAAAATACATTTTTTTATTTTATTTTCTCATTCAACAGTTTCTTTTTTTTCAAATGTACAAAATAAGAAAAAAAATATAAAGACATGTAATGCAATGTAATGGGAGCATTACACAATTTTTTACCCTAGTAATGCATTATATTACATAACATGTAATGCAGAATTTGTGCATTACACAATACTTTGCATAACTGAAAAAAATGTGATGACTACAATGCATTTGCATTACACATTTGCATTACCCAAGGCCTACTTACAACTATATGTACAACCGAGCAACCTTATAAAGAGCTGAAAAGGACTTTTCAACGTATCAAATTATCCATATATCTGGATTGATACATTGTATTTTGACAAAAATTCTTTTTTTAGCTCATCTGGTCAAAGCCATGTTAGTTTATGCCATCGCTATGCGGCCGTCGTCGTCGTCCGTTAACATTTTCAAAAATCTTCTCCTCTGAAACAATTTAAATGAAACTTTGCAGGAATGATATTTGACACGTTGGCAATAAACGAACTTCATTTTGAAATGATTTGATAAAAAAACATGACCACTCTTACTAAAAATAGAACATAGGGTAAATTTATTTAAAATGGCTTATAACTCAGCAACTATAACGATACAGAATATCCAAAGGATATTAGGGTATTTGGAATCAAAAGCTCTACGAAAGTCTCCATTGCGTCGAAGTCGTCAGATTACCCTTTATAGAGGTTATGGCCCTTTGAAGGCCAAATAAGCGTTTTTCCTTGTTTTCGCCGATTGAATGAACAATTTTGCAGTTATATAAAAGCTGTTGCTTTCTTAAACATTCATGTCATTAAGCTCTACAAAAGTCTCAACTTGTTCTACATAAGTCTTTATCAGATTAAAATGATCATCTGGCCCTAAAACCATTATGTCTTATATGAGGGGTCGTCTGAAAACTGCCATCACTTTATCGAGTGCTGACAACGTGACAGATGTACTTCATATCAAGCAGGAACTGCTGAACTCTTTTAAAACGTTCTGAATTTTAATAATGCTCCTAGGGGCTGGGCTGCATAGGTAGCCTATGAGCTTATTATTCCTTTGTTACAAAACTCCTCCCAGGTTATTTGGAATTCCTGTAGATTTGACACTAGGCTCAGTAGTTGCACTGTGTATGAAGATGCCTCTAGCGACTGAGATACAAAGGTAGTCTTTGGGCATATTATTAATATACTCATTCCATGTTATTTTGACAACGGAACTGAATCTTTATTTATCGTGTCAGCAAAATTAACCTCAGAATTAGTTTAGATAAATGTACCTACCCCTAAACCATATATAAATAATTTTATATTTTTTAAACATATACGTAGTTCCTGTTCATTTCTTTCAGTTATTTGCCCCATAAACTATCCACGCAAGAATAGCGCGGGGAAATGCAGCTGGCTCCTTTGACTAGTTTAATTTGAGTTCACGTTTTGCGGTTTGGTTGTAATATGTATTTTTTTGTTTAAGTTGTGTTGTATGTATTTGCGATTATTTTATATTAAATCGGTCTTTTCGGACTAGCTATAAATGATTGCGGCATAGTTGCTGCATAGGTAGTCTGAGGGCAAATTATTTCTTGGTCACGCAATTCCTCCCATGTTTTTTGGAATACGGAACTGAAACTTGGCTGAGAATTTGCACTAAAGATGTTAATTCTGCCAAAGGTTTCTTAATTTTGATAATGCCCCTAGGGACTGGGCTGCATAGGAAGCCTTTGTAACAAAACTTCTCCCAGGTTATATACACATTTGCTTCTTTAATAAGATATACTGCTAGATAAACAACATGTCCTTTAATATGATACATGTGGTTAAAAGAAACTTAAAGGCGATGAACCCGGCGGACTACTATCTATGATTAGGGATATATATGTGCCATTGACCTGGTCTGGACCGGTCCTTGTTAAAATCAGTGCATTTGCTGGAAAACGTACCGTGTTATTTACAAGGGAACGTTGTTTAACATACCCTTCTCTGAGCACGTCAAAATTGTTTAAATTCATATATTTTTACTATATATGTAGCCGCTTAGAAACAAATCGTGAAAAAAACATTTTGATCTGAAATAGATCAGCAACTGCTACTTCTAAATGACAGGTTATTCGCTATAGAAGAATAGAAGGAGGTTTTGCGCTATAAGACCGGATTTTGGAAATGAGGATCATCGATTTCTCTGGCGTGTGCTTTGTTTTGTATTTTCTTATCGTCTTGATGAGATTGATGACCCCTGTGCAGCAGTTATGTTGCTACCTTATTTAATCATTTATTTTAACACATTAATTATCCTGTAGGTAACAACTGGGCTGAATTTATAAAACTGTCCTACACTTATAAGCTTGGGGAAAAACGATTCTATTTGCGGAAAATGAATTAATAATGTTGTGGTACTTTTTATTTGCGTAATAAGAACTATACATCTTACGCCGCTGATGATGGTAAAATATGTTATTATGAAAAATGTCCTCCATAAATTTCCTATAATTTCAGGTAAAAAAACACAACAGATATACCACGAGTCAGAACTACAAAGTATGGTAAAAAATCTTTTAGATTTAATGCTGCGCAAATCTGGAATGAGTTTGTCATTGTAGACAGGAGTTCAACTTTGACCAATTCAAAAGAATTGTTCAGACTTGGGATCCAGATGGTGGCTATGCCAGTGCAGCGCATGCATATGATTCTCTTTTTTTTTAGTTTTTTTAGTTATACAGCTTTTGCCATTTTTTAGTTCATCCTTTTGACTGTCTTAACTATTTATGGCATGAACACTATTTCTAAGCTTAATTTGCATTTTTATCTTATGCTTATGCTTTCTAACTTATATTTAGCATGTGTATTGTCTTATGCTTATGCTTTCTAGCTTATATTTAGCATGTGTATTGTCTTATTGTCTTGTTTTATGTTTGAATGTGTTGTTTTATACTATGTATATATGTCATGTATGTGTGTCTTATTGTATTTATATATATGTCGGTGTTAAAAGCTCGCTAGAGCTTGTGTTTTCTTGTTATGTAATGTACCGACTCTAAATAAAACTTTGATTGATTGATTGATTGATTGATTGAAATTTCGTGAAGTTTCCTTCATTGATTATGTACAATGACTGCGATAGATTTTGTTCAGATTTTTAAGCACGGCTTGGGTGAATTAAAGTTCAAATTATTTAAAATCCTTTATGTATGAAACCGTTTATGCATGTTTAGAATGTGCAGAAATGATTTTTGAGAGGATACATATACACAATGTTTATGAGTTTAATGCAATTAATGTTCATGAACTGATTATTTACATCAATTTGGAGTGAAAAAAGATAAAGATGTTTGCTATCCTAATTACGCATTTGTTGTTCTGTAGAAGCTATGAAAGTTAAATTATAAAAAATAAAGGTAATAAGAAGGAAGCAGAGGAACCAAGGGTATCCGAATGTCAAATAAAGGTGATAATAATTCAACCGAACTTGGGGGATCAATCTCAAATGTCCAAGAATAAAGATAAAATGTAAACAGACATACCAGAGAAATTCAAGATTGCAATGTTCCTGACTTGGTACAGGCAGTTTATAAAATATTTTTTATAAAAAGTTTATGGTGCCATACCTCTCCTTTCCTTCGCGAAAAGGAAAAGTAACATCAGCTTTTTACAAACTTGTTAACCTCTAGAAAAAAACAGTGTACTTTGTAACTTACAATTGTAGTTTTGTCTTGGTCGTTTCTGAATGCCTCGATAAGATACTTCTTTGATTAATACAATGTATTTACCTTATGGTTTATGATTCAAGACCTCCTTAAAAATGTCTATGTATACTTTGTTTCGAAACTATTTTATATGCTGTACAATCAGGTTCGTAAAACCAACAGGCTTTTAGAATTTTTATCATCCCACGTGATTTCATGTGCATCTTCTTATACATCTTAAATCATGTGACACATTTATGATATGTAGTCATTTCTATGGGCTGTTCTATTTGTTATATATATATATATATATTTATGACATTTTAAGGGACAATTTTAAATTTTATTGCAATGCACTCTGTGTGGTGATATTATTGTTGTTATAGGAGAAATGTCAGTAATAATAATGACCTTTGCAATTGAATTATTAATACTTAAATTATAAATAAATGTTTGAAAGTTATAAGTTGCATGTGCATTGAATGAAAATTAGCTTCATATCCTTGTAAACTTTTCAAAATTAAAAACAAATTGCACAGTGAAGGAACGAAAGTGTACAGTTTTAGGGCCTATAATGAAATGATCCATTCTAGATTGTACATGTTTTTTTTACCCAACCTTTTTCAAATGCACGATTGTCGTTAGTTTCAAATTTAAGTAGACATAACATAGATTATGATATAACTCAAATACCTGTAAGTGTTTGTGATGTCAAATAGAAATTTCAATCTGCACACTTGATTTTTAAAAAATTTCAACCCTAATTGATGTAAATAATCGGTTCATGAACATAAATTGCATTAAACTCATGAACATTGTGTATTGTATCCTCTCAAAAATCATTCTGAACATTCTCAACATGCACAAAGGTCCCGGGTAATATATACAGGATTTTATTTAATTTGAACTTTATTCATCCAAGCCTTGTTTTAAAATCTGAACAAAATCTATCGAATTCCTTGCACAAAATCTATGGAGGACACTTTTCGAAATCTATGGAGGGCATTTTTCATAAAAATATATTTTCACAACATCAGCGGCGTCAGATGTAATTCTTATTTGGCAAAAATAATGCCAGTACATAAATAATTCATGATCATATTATTATTAAATAATGAGTAGGCATATGAAACAAAGATAAAATATAATTCAAGCGAAAGGAATAAAATTTATTCATGGTAAATTTGCAACACATTTCGTATACGCATATGCACATGTATTCAAACATATAAAAAAAATTAATGTCATTTGCTGTATCAAATGGCATTTTTCGATCACGTTTCTTGCTGCCTTACATAACTTTGGATGGATTAAGTATACATGAAATAGTTATTAAGCGCCCACCCTTTAATTTCTATTTAAACATTATAAAGTTTCCTATTCCACAGAATCATGGACCTTACAATTGCTTTAACTATCGCTGTTAAATTCCATCAGTACTTCCGAGCTCATGTACTGCACGTTTATGCTGATGAAACTTTTGTGCATATATGCCTTAGTTGAAGACCAACATATCTGCATGTTTTATCTTTTGACACATAGTATATATCTTTAAAGGACAGAAAGTTTAGCAAATATATTGACATTTTATTATATCAGGAACTGTATAAAGGCATCCGGTTGATACATGTAAAACGTACAAATATCCAAGTTGTACTTTAGCACTATTGACGTTGAATCTCTGGACATCTGACTTCGGCTATTTCAATACAAAAACAGCAATCGAAAACTTTCTTTTTATAATAAAAGCTAAATAAATGTTATTATCATTATGGTCCCTGCAGGAGGGATTCACTTTTGATAATAATGTTATACTTATTTCTAAAGAAAAGACGCTGCTTTTAGCATATAAAGGGCTTATTTCCTGTTTTTCAACAAACAATAGGTATCCCAATGGGCACAAATTGTGCACGTTTGCTTGCCGATTTGTTTCTTCATTCATATGAAGCGGAATTTTTACAATCACTTCTAGACAAAAAGGACCGCAAACTTGCTTTATCCTTCAATCTCACATTTCGTTATATTGATGATGTCCTTTCACTAAACAATCCTCGATTTGGTGACTATTTACATCTCATATATCCGAAGGAACTTGAGATAAAGGACACTACAGATTCTAGGATGTCCGCTTCATATATGGATCTATTTCTCGAAATTGACACACAAGGAAGGCTTTGTACAAAGCTCTTTGACAAACGTGATGACTTCGACTTTCCAATAGTTAACTTTCCCTTTCTGTGTATCAACATTCCGTCCGCTCCAGCATATGGAGTTTACGTATCACAATTAATTCGCTATTCCAGAGCATGTGGGGAGTTCAACGACTTCCTTGATAGAGCCACACGGCTGACAAGCAAATAGTTAACACAGGGGAACGTTGCTCCCAGGTTGTTGTCATCACTCAAGAAATTTTACGGACGACATCATGTGCTTGTATACAAATACGGGATTTCTATCTCTCAGATGAGCGCAGATGTTGGTTTGACATAGAGTTTTGTAATGTCATCCTTTCCGGATTTGACCAACACTTAATCGATCTTTGGCAACGTGACGGGTGTGCTATAGCAAGCAGGAACTGCTTACTCTTCCGGAGCACCTGAGTTAACTCTCGTTTCGACTTGAGTTCGCGTTGCTGAATGCGGTTTCGTTGTTATGTGTGTGTGTGTGTGTGTTTTATGTTATGTGGTTTGTTTTGTTGTGATGATTTTTTGTCTGCCGGTTTTGTCTTTGTCGTTACGGTTTTATGATACTGATTACCCCTTTGGTACATCTTTGCTTCTTCCCCCAAAGGAGGTTTTGTAGAGCTGAACAGAGAGACTGTTGAATTAAACATCTTTCTCTATATTCCGATTGTTTAAAGGCTTAACTCTGAAGTAAGCTTTTTTTTCTTCAACCTAATGGGAAATATGTTTTTGTTTACAATTTTTATTTAACCTCCTCAAAAAGTTTAATAGGTAAGATGTTTTGTAGAGAGGCGGCCTAACATACCATTTCGTGTGATTATTTTGATATTTTCTATTCTCCAAAAAAAAAAAACAAGCGCTGACATCAAAGCTAGCAAACTAGTTTTTGATGGATTTTTATACATGACACAAACCAAAAATATCGTTTCGAAACTGCGTGAAATATTCGATTGTAACAAAAAGACACAGATTAACCAGGTGCGAGTCGCAAAAATGCCATTGATGCAAATCTGATATATGTCTGTTTGCTATCAACAGGCAAAATTGGCGGCAAACAACTAAATGTACATATGAACTTATCAAATCAAATATGATGCTAGCTGAAGCATTTTCTCGTATCGTATTTGGTTCCAAGTCTATGTATAAGCGCCCACTCAACAAATCGTGATTTTTTCAAACAGAGCACACGAAGCTGAACAGCCCATCGGAAGGCAATTGTCAAAATATTTTTTCCTTGAAAATGAAACCCAAAAAGTTCAAAATCACCCGGATAAATTATTAACAAACGAAACGCTGACTTTATATTCATCGGAGCAAGTACAGCACCCCGACCCATTTCTGAAATGGTAAGCAAAACTTTGTCAAATGAGGTATATTGCACAAAGGCAAAATCTGGGTCAATAAAACTATTAACACTATCACCAAGAGGAAAGCTAAGATGGTGAATCATACGCCAACCTGAAGATTTTTAGGAACAATACCAATTGGCGATAAACGTAGATTGTTAAAGAGCATAGAATTCAATTGTCCAGCAATTCGCCCGGCTTCAATCTCTTTAAAAAAATGAGCAAATGCTCCGCTGAAATAGATTTCGACATTATGCAAACAAACATGGGACAGAATAATTAACTTTAAAACCAAATTTTAAGACTATCCAATAATAACTTTGCGCTTTCCAAGATAGAGTAATCGACCAAAAGATTTTCAAGTTGACAAACTTTAATAGGGTTTTTCCTTAACCCCAGATTTCTGGACATTTGCTATGGTATTCTGTATCCTTGACAAAAACGAAAAGGCGAATTATGTGATTGCTCTTTTAATGAGACATTGAACATATCGTTCTTTCAACAAGGGCCCTTTGTGGGTTCGTATATAATTAAGCAAACTATTTTGCCAATATTTCTCGGTATTTGGATAGTGCAGAATATTGCTAGGTAAGAAAACCAGTACTTTAAGCACTTATGACTGTAACGACAACTAAGACGACCACATAATCCCATGTTGTTATATTTATAACGCTTGTTTACGTAAGGATGTTTTTCAGACATAGTCTTATGAGCCTGGGAAATATACAGAAGCCATAATTCCTTCTCGACAACTTCCCATGCCATTGACACACTTTTCGCCTTTTTAAGTGTAAACTGCTAGTCGTAACTTACAAACCTTAAATTATTACATCTACTATCAGCTAGTTTAACATTTGACATGTATTTGAAAATGCCCTATGTAGATTCTGCATGTACTGCTGCGTATATTGAAGCAAAAATTAGAAATGCGTCCACCCATTCACTTATATCTGTAAATAGATTCAATACCAAAGACTCTATTTCGAAGTAATCCTTATAAATTATTTTATCCTTTGCTACGTGTAAACAAAGTTCATCTTTGAAACCTTGAACCGGTTGCAACGTGGAAACCCCATTTTAGCATGTTTTTATCATTTAGCGAATCATTATTAATACTTGTACCTGATGGCTCCTGGTGTTGCACCATATCAGGGGGTGACGTATCTCATGGCCTGAACTGCCTGTGTACATGTATGTGTCTCTCAATCTCCGGCATAATTATGTCCACAATAAAAATGACAACAAAGTTTCAGACAATAAACTTTGCTACGCCTGACGCGCGTTTCTTCTATTAAAGACTCATCAGAGGCGCTCTACCAAAAATATTGAAAATGCCAAACACTATATGATTATGAAGAGCATAGAACAATAAAACCAAAAATACCAAACTTGGGAACCAAATTATTACTAAGATGATCTACCTATGTCTTGAGTAGGAAGAACCTTAGGTTTTAGATAATTTTGAAATTTAAACGGATAATTTAAAGCTTTGATGTGTTCTCCAACACAAAAGTGTTGGTGCCGGAGTGAGCTTACCTCGGGTAATTAAAACTCCACCAGCAGTGCTAACCTTCACGTGTGTTCGAAATAAAAATGACAACAAAGTTCAAGACAATTAGTTTTGCTACGCCTGACTCGCGTTTCGTGTATTCAAGACTCATCAGAGGCACTCTACCCAAAATATTGAAAATGCCAAACACTATATGATTTTGAAGAGCATAGAACAATTAAACCAAAAAATACCAAACTTGGGAACCAAATTATTACTAAGATGATCTACCTATGTCTGGGGTAGGAAGATCCTTAGGTTTTAGATAATTTTGAAATCTAAACGGATAATTTAAAGCTTTGATGTCAAACAAATTGTGCTATTCGGGGTTTGTGGCACATCGATCATCAAAACTGTCCTCTTAATTTAAATTCTGCTGTTAACTAGCCGACGGTTTTTGAAAATATGAAATTACGCATAAAAAACTATGACGTCATTGAACCGTTTTGTCAAGGACGACAATGTTGACCTAAACATTTTTGAATTCGGAAATTAAAAGAAATTAATTCGGTCAATTATACAAAGCGAGATAACTCAATCGAAATGACCAGCAGGTGCTCTTACGGTGTTAATCTGATTTATACTAAAGTGTATAATTTAAGTGAAATAGATACAAGATTATATTACCCGAGATGCAACTATTGCCTTGAATTTGAATAATCTTGCATTGCAACGCTTCATACATTGTGTTAGCAGAATAAGTTGTAATTGTACTTCGCAGGGAAAAGTAACACTACCCAAACAAAAGCTCTTCTTTTGAGGAGCCTAGGATGGTGTATTGGTTACATACAACCTTTGTTTTGTTAGCTAGGCGCATACGCCGTAGATGTCCCAAATGTTGTGAGTTCGATCCTCGCTGAGGGCACTCAAAAAATCAAAATCTGTTTGGCAGATGACTTTCAGGGTTGAAATTATAGTAACATTGTTTGATTATATACTAGACATTCATATATATTGCTTGATTCTAAGTATAATAAAAAAAAACTTATCAATTTACTGAAAATTTATGTTCCATTACATATCAATAACAGGTTCATGTGTTTTACTGCATTATTCTGTGAACTATGGCATGCAAATAAATAGATCCATAAAGCATCAATATATAAAACTAGATGCAAGGTTATAAAATATTTATGCGTTTTATCGTTTATGAATATTTTTTAATCTGGCCTACTATAAATCGGAATAAGAAAATCTGTGATAGCAAGACACGCCCATATAGCTATTTATTGTAAGCAGATATGCTATTGATTTTATTGTTTGTTTAAAAAGACTGCATGGTAAGTGTCTATTTTCATACCAAATTCTAGTTTTATTATTCAATGCTCTGGGAATTGATATCATGTTTGCGCGTGTTGATTGTTTAACTTTTGGCCAGAGTATCTCCGGCGGATAGGTCGTATACAGGTGTAGTATATTACATGTAAACTTTGTAATTCTTGCTTTTTTAAGATATTTGTAAAACTAAAATGATATGAAAGCAGAAACTTGCACTTTGTTCTTAATCTTCTGCTAAACTAGTGCGGGAACAATTTTTTTCTGGTAGATTGTCACGACAATTGGTCACTCTAGCTTCAACGGATACAAACAAAAAACATACGTCTGATAGATTTTCAAAACTTTTGGTTACTTTGACTTCAATCAAAACGACAATAATCACTCCATACATCAAGAAGATTGTAAAAACTACACATATTCGTGACTTTGGCTTCCATTGAAACAATAACAACCTGCTCATACTTGTAGATTGTCAAAACTTTTAGCCACATCTTTTACATTGTCAGATCTGTTGGTTACTTTGGCTTCAAAAGAAACAACAATAACCTGTCCATTTGACTGGACGATTGTCAAAGTTATTGGCATATCTGGTAGATGGTCAAACCTATTGTTACTTTGAATTCAATGGAAACAATTTGTTTGAAACATGACCTGCTTCATACAACTATTGGTCACATCTAGTAGTTGTGAAAACATTTAGTTTCTCTGGGTTCAAAGGAAACAAAAAAAAATCTGACCATGCAACTTGTAGATTGTACAAAAAAATTACCACATATGGTAGTTTGTCAAAGGTATTGGTTACTTTGGATTTAATATTGAAACAAAAATAACCTATTCATTCAACTGATAAATCGTCAAAACTATTGGCCACATGTGGTAGATTGTCAAAACTATTCATTACTTTTGGCTTCAATTGAAACAAAAACAACCTGCCCATACAACTGATAGATTGTCAGAACTGTTGGTTACTTTGTCTTCAATGGAAACGAAAATAACTTGCATATTCATCTAGTATTGTCAAAACTACATGTTTTACAAGTCAGGTTCTCTCTCTCTCTTGTTGAATTGAACTTTTATCTATTTGATTTTACTGTGTGTTAGTTAGTGCTTTGTTATTGATTATCAATAGGGGAAGGTTGGCGCCAAAAAACTAGTTTAACCCCGCCACATTTTAAATGTACCTGTCCTAAGCCATGAATGTCTATCAAAGCTTCAGTTTGTATTTCGTTGAATTTATGTTAAATGTTTATTTTTTTAGTCAAAAGAGGGTCTTTCATTGCACTTTGGGATTGGGTGAGTGTATTTTCAATCCAGGGTCAATTGAAAAGAAAAGCGAGCAGCGACCACTGGTCACATTGAAGGCCACTGGCTGTTTTCCATAGTTATTTTTTTTTAAATTGTCGTTGATATTGAAGGTTACATCGTGTACACTTATTTCCCATCTCACTATCTTCTATGTATATGGTTTCCTTAAAAACAAAATTAACCTTTTCTTTATCTCTGGTAGTTTTCAAAACTTTTGGTTACTTTGGCTCTCAATGAAACAAGATAACCATACATCTTGTAAATTGTTTTTGTTTTGGTTACCTTGGATTCAATGGAAACAATAGAAACTTGCCCATATAAATGGCATATTGTCAAAATAATTTGCTACATCTGGTAAATTGTCAAAACTATAGGTCACAACTAGAAGATTGTTAAAACTATTGGCCACTATTGGCCATACACCTTGTACATTGTCAAAGTATTGGTTACTTTGGATTTAATGGAAATATAACACCTTGCTCATACAACTGCTAGATTGTCAAAACTTTTAGTTACTTTTTATTCAATAGAAACCAAAAAAATTCTGCCCATGCAACTGGTATAGTGTCAAAACTATTGGCCACATATGGAAGATTGCCAAAAACTATTGCTTACTTTGGTTTCAACGGAAACAAACATGCATACGTCTGAAAATTCCTTTACCTATTTCTCATTTGGCTTCAATGTAAACGAAAAAAACCTGCCCATGCATCTATATATTGTCAAAACTACATGTATTGGTGACTTTGTCATTCATTCAAACAAAAATATCCTTTCCATTCATCAGGTTGTGGTCAGAACTTGGATTCTTAGAATTCAAATGGAACAAAAAATAGCCTGCCCATCCAACTGGTAATTTGTCAAAACTAATGGCAACAATTGATATAATGTCAAAGCTATTGACCACAACCGGTAATTTGTCAAAACTATTGGCCACATTTGGTAGATTGTCAAAGCTATTGTCCACAACCGGTAATTTGTCAAAACTATTTGCAACATCTGATATATTGTCAAAGCTATTGACCACAACCGGTAATTTGTCAAAACTATTGGCCACACTTGGTAGATTGTCAAGGCTATTGTCCACATCTTATAGAGTTGTCTAAACTTTTGGTTACTTCGGCTTCAATGGAATAAAAATAACCTGCAGATTCAACTTGTTAATTGACCACAACTTGTAGATTGTGAAAACTTTTTTTTGCATTTTATAGATTGTCAGAACTGTTAGTAACTTTTGGATAAAATGGAAACAAAAAATAATATGCTCATACAACTGGTAAATTGTCAAAAGTATTAGCCGCATCTGGTAGATTGTCAAAATTATTGGCCACAAAAGGTAAATTGTCACAAATACTAGCCACATCTGAAAGATTATTAGAACTGTTGATTACTTTGGCTACAGTGAAAACATAAATAACCTGCAAAAACAACTTGTAGATTGTTCAAACTATGGGCCACATCTGATAGATATAAGTTTTATTTAATACTGTTCCGAATGAACAAGTGAATATAAATTACACTTATTATAAATGGGTAAACCTTATTAGAAATAACTTAAATTATTGTTGTGCATGACTCGAAGAGAACAATGTATTTTTTCATAATTGTTAATATGATAATGGCTCTGCAATAAAAGCTCGCGAAGATACAAAATCAATATAATAGGTGCGACCAAAACTAGGTTTAACCTTAATTGGATCTGGAAAAATGTCAAAATACCCTCGGCTGGATCAATAGCTAAGAGGGTCCACTTTTGGATAAAAATTAAATAATTTATTTCAAAAAAATGTTTTATCCGTAAAAACGCCAAAATATGGTTTGCGGCCGGGACAACATCATCCATAACTTAATTGATCCTTCAGTCAAATGATATCATTCGACAAGCAGACGACATCAAAATGTCACGTACCGCTCTTCTGCCAGGTTTTGTTATATTTTTTGTATACCCGTATCTATAATTGCCAAGTACTGTCTGCAAAAATTTTATTTAGAAACCTGGTGGAAAATGACGACGTATCCAAATGATCATTTAACTTTGTCAGTTTGAGGAACCACATAGGATAAGGATGGATAAGGATTTTATTTTCAGATCAAGTAGGACCAAATTATCATGCATATGTAGAAAAACAGTTGCTGATCACTTTATTTTAATGAATCTGTGTCGTCATGTCAATCTTATAGTGATGTATGTCAATATTTTTAAATTGTTGGTAAATTGGGTTTAAAGTCGGTAGTCCAAAATCTTTTGTAAATTGTCTCAGAAATAAGTAGTTTTGAATTTATTGAATGTATAGTTCTTAAACTTGTTGAAAACAACAATTTGTTTTTAACAGACAACCAAAATTACATAGAATTAGACCCCCCTTTTTAGAGATAGAACATTGTTAAGAAACAAAGTGGATTTATTCAAAATCTTGTTAATATTGTCAATGGAGATAGACCATAAATATATAATATCTTTAATATTCGTATTATGACACACCAAAATGTGCTGAAAATCACTGAAAATAAAATGATTTTAAAAGATGGAAACAAATAAGCCTAGAATTTCAAAGATATCTGGAAAAAAAACTTTGAAAGACCAAATAATAAGTCAAAAATTTGGATATACATCAGTCTAATATTGAAACTTTCTTAAACTTTCAGTTTTGGGCTATAAATTAACCCAATGTTAATCCAATGGAACATATGGAGATAGAACAGTCTAGTTCTAAAGAAAACTGTCAAAACTTAAAATATATCAATTTTTATCACTGGTATATCTGTATGAGGGTACAAGGAAGTAAAAAAAATAATGATCTCAATTTTTTTAAAAACTGGACATATAACACTATAAGATTGACATGACGGTGTTATGAAAAGTTCCGAAAATTGATTGACAGAACTCCCACCATTTTTCTGCGCATGACTATACACTATGGTAAAAGGTCACGAATTCTCGCGAGAGAAAGCCATATTTCTGTAAAAACAAAACAAGTAGTGTTCGTTCGTTAGATAGTTATTATTTATTGAGAAAGTTATTGTCATTAACAACAAGAAAAGGTTTTGTTTTGTTACCGTTTGTAAATAAATAAGCGAAAATAAAGAATCTCGCTAACGCGAGACCCGGTATTTTCGTAGATTCCCAATGCATTCCGAGTAGTGAGACAGAATTTATTTTTAACCATCGTATTTTGAGTCTCGTGCAATTTGGCAGACTCTGTACAATAGAGAGCTTCGCTTCGCTCGCATAATATTTTTTATAAAACTTATGAAAGAGATGAAGGCAACATAATCCTTCCTGAAAGACTTAAGCATTTAGATTATATCCGAAAATGTTAATGTCCTCTAGTAGAAATATAACTCACAACTTTTATAGAAATCAAAGGCTTGAACTCTTTAAAATTTCTTTCTGTTCGTTTGCGATAACCGTTTCATGTTATCAGCATTCGGCAGATGCCTATTGTATTTGCTGTACCCATGGATGATCTTAGACCTTTAGTTCTATGTATCGTCTGTGGTTTAAATATGTTGCCATAGTTCTGTTACATTACCAACGGGACTTGGTAAGCATATAATATACTAGTATAGAAGATAATGAGATAATAAGTGTTTACGAGAGGAGTTCCATATCAGATATAATTTTGATAAGAATCATTATGCCGTTCGAATTCTCTCACAATATTAATAAAGTATAGAAGGATATAGAGTCAATTATGTCTCTGGTGTGGACCGTGGGCTATCTCGTAGATATATCAGTAATACATGCCTCTTGGTAATACCTGTTATAAACATCCATCTTATGATACATGTAACGATCTATCGTGTCCTTTTACGTTCTGCTGAACATCATCTTATGATTCCAAGATGGTTTTTGATAAGATATTTTAAATATTATTGCCCTGATTCAGCTCTTTAGTTTTTTCTTTCAGTTCTGTCCTTGAGAATGAATTATTTGCTGAACTAAAAGTACAATGTCATTTGTTTAATAGATCTGAACAATGTTTATTTTAGATTCAAGTTGGCTAAATGTGATTTCTGTTTTTATATTTTAAACAGGATTAATAGTTCTTTTAGTTTGTCGAGTTGTCTTTTAAATCTTAAATCAAATCTTTGAATAGACCTAAGAGATGTTTGGAAGCTATTATTATTTTATTTCTTTTTTCATGAACACAACTGTCTGTAGACATTTTGTTAAAATCTACATGTAGCTGATGTGCTTCTCCTATCATAGCACATGAAGTGGGTACTGAAAAGTCCAATCTATTTGAAATACAAATTACAACAAAATTTCAGGCAATAAATGTCTATATGCTTGACACGCATTGCGTCTTTCCACGGTTTATCAGGGAAAATGTATCCAAAGATTCAGAACTTCAGAACTACGAATTAATAGACTCGCGAAGTGCATTTTATCAGCAAATCAGGAAAATTGATACCCACGAGACGAAATGAATTCACAGTTACTTTACATATAATACCGTGTAAAATAAAAAGCATTGAAGAAAGTTTATGAAGGTAGACATTATTTATCAGTATAGTTAAAACATTTAATGTTTGATTTTTGATGTATTGCAGAATAAAGACACGACCAAGATATGAGATTTGCAGCTCCATTTGTTTGCTGTATAAGGATAAGCCAATGTAATTAAGATAAGTTTTCTAATCGAATATTAACTCCCTTGCTCAATCCCTGACCTTTACCTATAACTCAATTCAAAACATAGCCCTCACAGTTACACTGTCCAAGTTACATAAGACAATAATCAGTGATAGGCTCCCGAAGGTAGGGATAATGGTAGAGATGTCAATATTTTATTTGTACTAGAAGATGAATTTTCCGTCAAAGTCCTGTTAAGCACGCTTGTTTTTCCGAACTTTTGGAGTCTTTTTAACGCTTTTTTTTAACATTTTGGACGTCATTTAACGCACGCGTAACCCACAAGTATAGCTAGTTTGTTTTTATTTTCCAACAAAAACAATTAATAAAATGAATTTCAACAGGTTTAACATAGTACACTGCTGACGACACGTTTAACAACAGCTGATAACACGAAACAGATGAAAGCTGTTATTATTTTGACTTGGCGCCATAAAACCTGGTTTAGCTTACAATGTTTTTGAATTGACTGTTACAGTCATGATCATTGTGAAATGCAATTTTCCCGCGATGTTATTGCTTTGTCTTGTCTTTTGCATTTCTTTGATATTTAAGATTAGTTATCCCGATTAGGTAATTTTTGCTATACCAAATATCCAGACATGTTTATTTACAGGTTTTTTGGTCGAGTTGGCAATCAATTCGCCAGACATAGGTGACAAGGGTGCACAAAACACAGAAAATATTCTAGAGTATGCTATTGATCTGAAACAATATGGTTTTGATGCAGACCGAGCAACTAGCCTGACATTTAAAGTACAGGCATGTAGAACTGCAAAGGTTATACTTACAAGTTCATCTTCATCTGACTCTATGCAGCCCTTGTATCAAATAAAATTTGGTACAACATCTGTAAGAGTAATGCGCAGAATAAAGCCGTTCAACTTTGAAAGAGATACGTTTAACTTTCAAGCAGGAGAGGGACTTGATTGTATACTATTCAAGCCATATTGGATATCATGGGGTGATGGTAATATAACAATCGGGGTAGGAGAAACGATTGGCAACGAGGAGGTCGGACGATTTGTAGACAACGAAACGTTTCCATTGAGAGGAGCTAGTATACTTAATTCATATGGAGATACTGGCATCTGGAAAGTGATGATAAAAGGTAACATATAAGGATTAAAATAACACAAGGATGCTCGAGCTTCAGACCTAATAATAATAAGACAAAACTAGGAGCCACAAATAAAAATACACAATCACACATTTACTGTATACAACAAAGTGAACTCTTCAAAAAGGTGAATTTAGATATTCTGAAAGGGTAAGTTGCTCCTTCATTTTGCAGGCATCCCTATTGCAGTGACTTCTTTAATGCTGGCGTCACACTATCCCGATTTAGACCCCGATGGAAGCACGATTATGGATATTTTCAAAATCGGGACTGATCGTAACCAGATCACGCTATTCGTGTTGCCATCTTTTTCCATCGTAGCACCTTCTGTGGAAGTTTTCTGACTTCGGGGTAAACTTAGTAGTGCCGCCGAATTTTTTTAACATGTTAAAAACTGCCGGAAGTTCGTGCGAAGGTCCTTGTTCGTGTTGTGTTCGTTACTCCATTCGTATACGTATTCGTATACCCGTCGTAACTAGTGTAATGGCATAATATAGTAATGGCACGGAGATGGAAACACTGCACTGGTCAAAGCAGTACGATTTCTGACGTTAAAAAATCAAACATGTCAAAAATGGCTTATAGGGACATTTATTAATCGATTTCAGTTAGGCTTTAGTTCAGGTAAGACGTGTTAAAGTAAATCATTTAGAAAATGAAAAGTACATGACGCCGAGCTTTTTTTTTCTTTTAATTAATATGCAGCAGCAGACTTACAAGACAGCAGCTTATGATACAAGTACTCATGAATTCGTTATTTTCTTGTATCCAAAAACTAATAAAAGAAATTAAAAAAATCCGGAACTAGAAAGACCCGTCTCAAAAGTACAAGAAGAAAAGACAAAACAAGGCGAAGACAGTCTAGATCTAGAATTTTCTGGCGCTTTCCTTTTTATCCCGTTCTTTTCAACCAGTTGCATCTTTTAATACTTGAATTTCAATATCAGAAATTAAAGTTTAAACATTTTAACATATAACTTTCTTATTTCCGTTTTTATCAGTCCTCTACCGACAAAAGCCGAAGGGGACATTAGGTTTGCACTCCGTCTGCTCGTTTGTGTGTCTGTCCGGTCCGGTCGTTCTGCTGTCACAAGAAGTTTTGCGCACTTTTTAAAAAACCTTATATAAAATAGATATCAAACTGGTTTTTTGAACGTGAGTTTGCCACGATGAGTTAAAGATCAGGTTAACGTGTCGTTCCGGTCCGAAAATGTTTACAGGAATTAGGACAATTTGAACTTCATTGAAATTTCAGTTTCCCACTTTTTTTATTTTTAATCCCTTATAGTTATTAAACTGCTTTTTGGTATGTTATGTATGTGTGTCCACCATCACGAGTTACAGATCAAGTTTTTTGCCCGTTTGGTCCGCCTTTGGACTTTTAGATATTGGACCGCGCTTTGATCAATAATCGTTCGCAGCAGCTAAAATTGTTGAACTTTATGCCAAGACATACGAAAGTCCATTGGGCTCATTTTGGTAATCTAAATATCAATTTTCGCGTTATAACGCGCTTTTATCAATTTTCTCGCTATAATTTTCCGTAATAACGCATAACTTTCACGTTAAAACGGGTTACTCGTGTTAATTTCGTAGACTTTAGCAGAGCTTAACAAATCAAGTAACATTATTTTTCTTTATCTTCAGTCTCTACATATCAAATTTAGAATTATCTACTCTTAATGGTCGACATTAGGGACATGTAGCGTGGGTATACTTAGATGTCCCTAGTATTACCTATAAATACCAATAATCAGAGCAACGGACAAATTGTAGACTGAACTGTAATTTTAAGTGCGAAACGCGTTATTACATTTCACACTTTATTGCAAAACGGGCTGTCATATCTAACGCGATTTGCAATAACAATGTATGCTTTGGTGTAATGTTTAAACATAGCTACAACATATACTTGCTGTTTTTAGATTATGTGTGCTTCAGTCAACTCACACAAGGCACGAACAAAACAAGAATTGATAAACTAACATCATCGTGTTCTGTTATATCTTAAAAGTCTCTACATATTAGCTTTAGATCAAATGTCTCATCTACTCTTACTGGTACAGGGGTATACTTGGAGAGCCTTCACTTTAACTTGTTATCAATACATATTAATTATAGGCAGTAAAGGACAGTTTATCAAGACCCAACTATATAATCTTATTGCAAATTGCGTTATAAGAGAGCGACCATTTGATTTTTATTGGGGGGGGGGGCTATGGTGAAATTTAAAATAAAAAGGCAAGATGGCAAAAATCCAGAAATAAAAAGGCAGGACAGTGCTTTGAGTAAAAAAAAGGCAGGATGGTATTTTTGGCTAGAAAAATTATAGTTGCTTTAAAAATAAATAAATTTGCGCGCGCAAGCGCGAAAAAAAAAATCCAGGCTCGACATTTTCCGAAAATAAAAAGGCAGGACGAGGAAAATATCCATAGCCCCTCATAAAAATCAAATGGTTGCTCCCTTAGGACAGGGACATGCAGCATGGGTTACTTAGAGATCACTAGTTTTATCTGCAATCCATATATACCAATAATGAGACTCGACAACGGACAAATTGTAGACTATAATTTTAGTGCGAAATTTTCACACTCAATTGCAAAACGGGTTGTCATATTTAACGCGATTTGCAATAACAATGTATGCTTTGGTGAAAGGTTTCTACATAGTTACAACATATTTTTTTCTGTTTTAGGATTATGTGTGCTTTGGTCAACTCACACAAGACACGAACAAAACAAGATAAAGTAACAGAATCTTTTTCCTGTTTTATCTCAATAGCCTCTACATATTAGCTTTAGATCAAATGTCCATGTCTCATCTTCACTTACTGATTGACATCATGGACAGCAGGGGTATACTTGGAGAGCCATCGTTTTAACTTGTTATACCCCCTTCACATATACGAGATTTCCTTACGAGTTCTTACGAGTTTTCAACTCTTTATCGATCGCAAAGACCCGTAAATCACTCTTTGTTACTCGTAAACAGGTCTTTCTAGCTCGTGTGCAATCGTAAGAACTCGTGAAAGTTTTACGAGGATTTTTGACATGTCAAAAATCCTCGTAAGACTTTTACGAGTTGAAAAAACAACAATGTCATAATTTAACTCGTAAACACATCGCAAATAACTCGTAAAGCGCTCGTAGAGATCGTAAAGGACTCGCCTTTACTCGTAACTTACTCGGGAACATCTTCGCAAGCCAAGGGTTACGATCCGCTATCTCTCATCTTCACCCTTGGCAGAAATGGCCATGATTTTGTGGACACACATTCTCTCATTTGATTGGCTGCAGTGAAAGTTTGCTGCATCCAATCAAATTGCTTGATTTTCATTTTTACAAAATCTGTTAACAAACATATGGGTTAACAAAGGTGATAATCAATTATTATTTTTGCAAAAATTATTAAAAAATTTGATCAATTCTTATCAAGACTACCTATATTTCATCTTTTAATAAATATATGTAGCGAATGTAATGAATTATCTTTTATATTTGGAACTGGATGAAAATAAAATTATTAACTTGATAAAGGTATTGCCTCAAGGGAGATAATTAAGATGTTGAGATTACAAAAAAACCTTCTAGATCTGCCAAGGGTGAAGATGAGAGATAGCGGATCCTAACCCTTGGCTAGCGAAGATGACTCGGGAAGACCTCGCAAAGAATTCTTTTACGAGTGGTTTGCGAGTTAGTTACGATATCATCTCAAATATCGCATTTCACTCGTAAAAACGTCGTAAAGGCACCGTAACATGCTCGTAAACACTTCGATAATAAAATTCGTATCGTCTCTGGACGGGAGTGCGAAAAATTTCCGCACAACTGACGAAATCGTGACAACTCGGAAATAGATCGTAAAAGGTTGGTAGAAAATCTCGCAAGAACTCGTAACACTATAAATTTTGATAATCGTAACAACTCGTAAGTCAGAGAATATCGTATATGTGAAGGGGGTATTATCCTTACATACAATAATTAGTTTATATAGACTTAACTATATAATCTTATTGCAAATAGCGTTATTACATTTCATACTTCGTATACCAATCGTGATGCATCGTAAACCCATCGTATGCTAAAAACAACGTCGTACAGCCATCGTATAACTTCGTTTCTCCTTCGCATCTAATTCTTGGCTAATCTTGATAACATCGTAACAATTTCGTAATCTGTTCGCAGCTATTCGTATGTGCATCTTTTTTAATGGTTTAGCCATCGGTTCTAATCGTATACCATTCGGTTTTGATTTTGATTTTTAGCAAGTTCGGGACTAACTTCGCACGAAGTTGCAATTTTCCATCGTATGTCAAAATCGGGACATTGTGACGCCAGCATAAGAAAAATCAAATTTGGATATGGTATACAAAATCTTCATGTCAAAACAGCAAATAATTGACTATTGTTATCATGTATATTTTCTTTAATTGTATACTTTTAATCCTTAGACTTGTTCCAAAATGCATATTTATTTAAAAGTACACAAAAAACGACAAATGGCTAAACTGTACTTCCCTAAACTAGATGGTTTGATACTCTAAAAACAATAAACACGGCCATTAATCTATGACAATTAAACATTTAGCAACGCAAGCTTCCTTAAAAACAAGAGCGAATTCAGGATGACCAAAAAATTAATTATGTTTTTTTTTTTTTTTTTGTTTACATGGTTAATAGAAAATAATGAGATATGGAATAGGTGTACGCGACACAGCCCACAATATCGGCAATTTAGAAAAACCACGATGGACAACCGCCAGCAGCCTTCAATGAGGCCATTTGGCACTGCTCGCGGTTCTGCAATTGGCCCATGGTCTAAATAAAATGCACATACCGGTAATTCAAATCCAGTCCTGAAGTAGTCACAGATAGACCCCCTTAAACAAGGAACAGAAAACATCAATAAGACAAGTACAAACGAAAGCTTTGTCAAAGATTCCTGGCTTAGGACAGGCACATATAATATGTGGCGGGGTTAAACTAGTTTTTTGGGCCCAATATCTACTTTGTAATAAGAAATATATTTTATGCATAGTGAACGATCAAATTGGAATTCCGATGAGATTTATAATGTGCTCACCAGGCTACAAGGCAGAGTTATCTATCTTGGATGATAAGAACTGGTCCCTTGTTGCATGCAGTCTTTATTGCTCAACCAATCTTAGTTGCAAGGGCTTTAATTACAACAATGCTGAAGAAAGGTATGATTTTGGGGCACTAAAACATAGTTTACATGTAGCCAGAAATAATTCGAATTCCTATTTGAGATTTATTTCTTCTTTAGTTTTCTTGTTCTCCGTCTTCATTTTTTTCTTGCCGTTTTGTTATAAAAAGTTTGTTAGATGCCTCAAACGTCCTACAATCATGATTGAACTAAAAAGGTTCATATTATTTTTGTTTTGTTCTTTTTCGAAAAAAATAAACATTGTAGCTACAAATTTAAGAAAAAAATCAAACCTCAGAATATCTGGGAAAATATTTTGAAATTTTGCATTGATAAGATAAATATATTATCAGATTTGGAAATTTCCAGGCCCTATCATATAAAGTTCTTATCTTTCATGTAATCAACATCTGTCAAAAATATTGTTGCAAATGAACTACATTCCTTTTAAAATTACTGAACCAAGTCAGGACCGTTGCGATATTAAGTTCCTCTGGTATGTTCTTGCCTTGTTTTGTCCGAGGTCGGAAGTTTTGTTGTTACCTTTATTGTTGGCAAGTTGGCTATCTTTAACATTGTTCTTTTTATTTCTAGATGTCAGTTGCTAACATTCGGACCAGGCAAAATACGTGATGTGACTAAAACCCCGAATGCAGGTTGGACATTTATTTCAAAATGTTACATGGAAAACACTGCATGTATCGGATGTCTTCTGTAACGAATCTCAGGAATTGATGGCCCCGACTCCTTGTATTGTGTTTTAGACGTGCAAGGAATAATTAGGGAATGTTTATACTGATTCATAAGTCAGAGAATACATTGATTAATATGAACTTTGTGTCGTATTTTCAGACAGTTATGGAAGTTTATAATTTAAGTAAAATTGTTTTCATTTTTTTTCCTCAAATGAGCTTTAAAACACGAGTGGCTTGAACGTATACCTTTTGGTATGACATGCAAAAAGTTAAATGTTTCAGTTTTACCCTGCTCCTTTCAGAAATATTTTTATTTTTAATTAGTATCGAGTTATACTCTAGTGAAATTTTATTTAATGGCTCATACGTGCAAGGTGTTTGAATTTGGCCGTGTCAATTATAATAAGACCCTCATTGTTATTAAGGAGAAGCGACATTGCGGGTCAGATTACAATAAAGTTATAACGAACCATTTTAACCTTCAGATCTTCAGGGTCATATATGGGCCAAAATCATCATTTTTGCTCAATGTTTGTCCTGTTATTTTTGTTGTCTGTCATTATCGATTAAAAATTATAATAAATTCTATTCTATGTTATTGCCCACTGTGAAATCATGATTAATAAAAGAAAAATCTAACTTATCTCTCTGTGAGAACCATGTCCGTTAAAATCGGGAATAACCCTAATACTCACTCGTTTCTGTTAAATTGTCTGTACCAAGTCATTCATGATCGTTATGAAGTGGTTTTTTTTTCTCTCTTTTTTCCTATGGTTTGTGTTACATCTTATTGTACCTTGATGAAACTTCATGCCAAATATCAGGAGGCTGTTGCATGTAGTACCCGGAAAACTGCGCGATGGAGATTTTTGTGGCATCAAAGGACCCAAGATGACCGATAGTGCAAAAGTTACCCCTATATGTCGCTTCTGGGACAGGTTGCAGGCGACATAAAAAAGCTTCAAAACATTTTTATTTTGTCACAATTAATTTTTTGTTGTCGCAAAACGCCTCAGGATGCTGTTAAAAGTTCTGACACTTCATTTGGTAACTACGAAAGCCTATTGAGACCAATTTAGGTGTAATAAATTGTTTTTATTCCTCGTAATAACGAGAAAATAGTCGTAATAACGAGAACTGAAAGTCGTAATAACCAGAAACAAGTCGTAATAACGAGAAATGAAACTCGTAACAACGAGAAACAAGTCGTACATGTAATAACGAGAAATGAAAGTCGTAATAACGAGAAACAAGTCGTTATAACGAGAAGTTAAAGTCGTAATTACGACTATTTTGTCGTTATTACGACTTGTTTCTCATTATTACGACTTTGGTTTCTCGTTATTACGAATTTTTCTCGTTATAACACCTTTGGTTTCTCGTTATTACGAATTGTTTCTCGTTAATACGACTTACATTTCTCGTTAAAACGACTATTTTCTCGTTATTACGACTTGTTTCTCGTTATTATGAGTATCGATTCTCGTTATTACGACTTTTGATTCTCGTTATTACGAATTTCACTAAATCAAATCAAATCAAATCAAATCAAAGTTTTATTTAGAGTCGGTACATTACATAACAAGAAAACACAAGCTCTAGCGAGCTTTTAACACCGACATATAAATACAATAAGACACACATACATGACATATATACATAGTATAAAACAACACATTCAAACATAAAACAAGACAATAAGACAATACACATGCTAAATATAAGCTAGAAAGCATAAGCATAAGACAATACACATGCTAAATATAAGTTAGAAAGCATAAGCATAAGATAAAAATGCAAATTAAGCTTAGAAATAGTGTTCATGCCATAAATAGTTAAGACAGTCAAAAGGATAAACTAAAAAATGGCAAAGCTGTATAACTAAAAAACTAAAAAACTGCACTGGCATGAGCCACCATCTGGATCCCAAGTCTGAACAATTCTTTTGAATTGTTCAAAGTTGGACTCCTGTCTACAATGATTGGGCAACTCATTCCAGATTTGCGTAGCATTGAATCTAAAAGATTTTTTACCATACTTTGTAGTTCTGACTCGTAGTATATCTGTTGTGTTTTTGACCTGAAATTATAGGATTGTATTTTTATGTCAATAAGATCATGTAAATATTGTGGACTTTTTTTATGAATAATTTTAAATGTTTCAATTGCAATAGTTCGAATGCGTCTAACCTTTAGTGATGGTAGTTTGGATTTTTCGAGTAAATGTTCATAAGATGATTCATAGTCCTCATATATAAAACGTAAGGCACGTTCTTGAATTTTTTCCATTTTACGTGAGTTTTTTTTCTGAACAATACTGCCAAGTAACAGGGCAGTAATTAAAATTACACAGTATAAATGAGTAGTAAGCTGTAAGTCTTCCCAGTTTGTTCATATATTTACCAAATCTCTTTAAAATATTTAATTGCCTGGAAGCCTTTCTACACATGTCAGCAATATGAGTATCAAAATTTAAATCAGAGTCAATATTAACACCCAAAAGTTTGACATTTTCCTCACATTTTATAATGTTTCCACTCAGATTAAAAGATAAATTTTGACTTTTTGTTTTTTTTCCTATAGCTATCGCCTGGAATTTATCAGGGTTAGCTTTCATAAGATTGAGTGAAAACCAGTTAATAAGTTCCAGACTATCATTTTCAAGAGTTTGGGTTACAACATCAATGTTTTCATGGCAATAAGACACTGTATTGTCGTCAGCATAATTATAAATTGTACTGTCATTTACAAACAAAAATATATCATTCACAAATATATTGAATAAGACAGGGCCTAAAATAGAGCCCTGAGGAACACCTTTAATGAGCTGGCTCCATTCGCTAAAGGTGCCCCCCACTTTCACCCGTTGCTTTCTCTCACATAGGTAATTTCCAAGTAAATTTAATGAAGTTTTAGATAAACCATAAGCTTTGAGTTTAAGTAAAAGTAGGTTGTGTGGTAAACAGTCAAAGGCCTTAGAGAGATCCATTAATATTGCTGCGATGTGTTTGTTATTATCCAAAGCATGTTTCCAGTCCTCGATAATTTTTAGCAAGGCAGTTTGACAGCCGAAACCAGGTCTAAAGGCTGAAAGCATTGGGTGAAAGTGGTCCTCCATAAAAACCATAAGTTGATCATGAATGGCACGCTCAAAGATCTTTGAAATGCACGGTAAGACACTTACAGGTCTGTAAGAAGCAGAGGTACCAATGGGGTATCCGAATGTCAAAAGTCCGAAAGGGCAGAGACTAAACCAGTAAACACAAACAAGAACGGGACAAAAAAAAAAAAAAAAAAAAAAAAACAGACAACACGTAAAACATGGAAACACGAAACAACTGAATATCAATCAACAACGCGAACTCCAGTCGAAACAAGAGTGAACTCAGGTGCTCCGGAAGAGTAAGCAGTTCCTGCTTGCTATAGCACACCCGTCGCGTTGCCAATAGTCCATTCAGTGCGTCAAATCCAGTAAAGGAAGACAAAACAACACCCTATGACAAACCAACATCTGCACTCATCTGAGAGATCGAAATCCCATATTTGTCTATAAGCGCATGATGTCTTCCGTAAAAATTTCCTTTTTCTAGAGCATTATTCTTTTTATAAAGGGGAGATACTTGCGCCGCTTTTAGATCTGCAGGAAATATAGAAGAGTCAATAGACTTGTTTACCAAAATCGTAATGGGGGAAGTTATTTCCTGCTGTGTCATTTTTAAGATCTTTAGGGAAATGCCATCATACCCTGTAGCCTTTTTTATATTTAATTTGTTAATTTGCTTGGCTACAAAATCTTCTGATACATGTTCAAAATTTAATTCATTTGTACTGTTATTATTTTCTACAATTTTCTTAACACTGGGATGTTCTTCATCTATAATAATTACAGATTTATCACCAATATCCTTAGCAACATTAATGAAAAAATCATTGAAAATTTTTGAAACCTCTTGCTTGTCATTTATGATATTGTTGTTTTCACATAGAACAATAGTATTGTCACTCCTCGTTCTTACGACATTCATTTCTCGTTATTACGACTTGTTTCTCGTTAATACGAGTTTCATTTCTCGTTATTACGACTTGTTTCTCGTTATTACGACTTTCATTTCTCGTTATTACGAGGAATAAAAAAATATTCTTACAACGAAATTGGTCTCAATAGGCTTTCGTAGGTATCGATTTTCAATTAATGTAGCATTCATTTAAAAAGTCTACATTTCAGATAAACGTTATCACAATGCTTGCCTCAAGCCAGTACCTGTATTGGATTATAATCTAAGTATGACGAATCTCCTGACTTTTATATGTTTTTTAAACGACCATTTCATTTTTCAAAGCATTTCTGATTGCATATGCTGTTAAATCTTGCTCAAACTAACCTTATCTAAATTTCATAAGAGTTTTCTTTGTATTGAATTCCTTTTTTCTCACCATATAAATATTACATTGTCATCAGTTTTTGCTGATTTATATCATGATTTTCTAAGTTTTTATTCTATCAAGGGATTGTTTATAAGGAGATACATGTAAGTATCTGTTTTATATGTCTAGAGAATGCATTCAAGACTTGTCTTGAAGCTTTTTCATGTCGCAGGCAACGTGTGCAGAAGTGACATGTAAAAGTTACTTTAGTACTATCCGTCATCTTGCGGCGTCGTTCTGCGTCCTGTGATGTCACAAAAATTTCCATCGGTTTTCCGGGCATCTACATACCACAGTCTATCGATAATAGGCATGTACATTCTGAAGCTTCATCTCAAAGTATTATAAGGTGTAAAGCTATTTTATGCCAGAAACGTTGCTACTTCCTTTTTACCGAATACTTAAGGTTTTATAGAATAATTATGAGTATATATGCAAAATTTCCGTCGCAGCTTTATGCCATAGCCTCTTGATATTTGCCATTTAGCTTCATTGCATAGTAATATAAGGTGAAAAGCAATTTTCTCCACAAAACGTTGCTATTCATCTTTACCGAATACTTAAGAATTTTATATGCATTGTTTCCTCCTGATATTTGACATGTAGATTAATTTTAAAGTACTGTTGGTGTAAAGCGATTTTATGCCTGAAACCCATCTTCTTTCTGTTAAAAATATATTTAGACGCAGGAAACAAATGCCTTCCGTGGAGTACCGCCATTCTGTTTGAAGTTTGTTTCTATTTCCATGCCCTACGTTATCATATACATGTACTCTATTTTGTTTTAATTTTAATTTCAGTTAAGCATAGAAGGACTTTGGAATGACCATTGAACTTGAAGGGGGCCTGTTTATTGTAGGAGGAAGCGTAAAGTGCTGATAAATATCTATTTTTTAAAGACGGCACAATTTTTCATGCCAACATTGCTTCTTCACAATTTTTTTAACCTCTGAATAATTTTTTAGGAAAAATCCAAGCCATTCCCTGTTTCAAGTTAAATTGACGGTGTCTTAAAAAAATCTGCTTACTTTTTCGTAGCACCTTAGTTTCCACTTGAGTGAGAGCCGGTGGTGTAGTGGTTAACGCGTCGGGCTCCTAACACCAAGGTTCGTGGTTCGATCCTCATCCGGGGTGAAAATTTCATGAACCAACTTTCCGACTCTCTCTTGACACAATTTGCGTGGATGGTCTCAAGGAACGATGCTAGTCCTTCGGAAAGGACGACAAAAGGTTGTCCCGTGTATGTGGTGAGCATTACCCAATGCACGTTAAAGACCCCTTTGTAGTGTTCGATAAGAGTAGGCTCAATGGGGGTCGCTGCAAAGGCCACACTCGCAAACTGCTAGCTGGAGAGGGATTTAAATAAGCATCAAGCTTGTTTCCCTATCCAGGATAAATAAATATGTTTAAACTAAACTAAACTAAACTAAAGTTTCCACTTAATCGTGATTTAATGTTGATAATTGTGGTTTTGTTGTTATAAGTGTTTTTGGTCTTGTGATTTTTTTTTGGCTGATTTGATGTTATCTTTGCTTTTTGGGATTTACGACTTTTGATTGTCCCATTGGTACGCCTTTGCTACTTCTACTGTCTGTATAGAATTTTACAATACCACTTTGACCAAAGGGGTAATTTGTCATCAACTTGTTTTTGTTTACATAAGGGAGGGCATTTTGACGTCATATGATGTCACAATAGAAATTTGAGATTTTTCCCGTACTTTTTTTACAATGGGAATTTCCCATTCAAATGTAAATACTTGATTTTTAGAAAATGCATTTAAGAATTTTTAAAAGTTGTTATATTTTTAGTTAGGTCTTTTTGATACTCATAAGATTATGTGAAGAAATAGAGACTTATGTTTTTGAGAAAAAATAAGTTTTGATTTTTTCATCCTCCAGACTACCCTTTACAGACAGTAGTAGATATTAACTGAAAACAACTCAAGAGCCATATGAAAATTGCATAAAAGATCATGGTTTATGATTGCTCCGGAAGTTTTATAGATCGTCCCTGATCATAGTATCACACATTGCGCTGTAACAACTCAATTTTGTGAGATTAACTCGGAAAAGAACGATACAATTAAACTAAAAGACAATTCGCATCTGTTTGTGAAGTTTTTGTAATTACTTCGAGATAGGGTTGATCTAAATTTGAAGCAACCCTGGTAAAATCAGGAGTGCTTTTTTTTTCTTAGACAAAATAAACCTATACTCTTATTTACTGCTTGTGGAGTTAAAAATAATCATGAAGTTTACTAGATATGGTTTCAACAGATGTGATTAGCATATCATTTTTTTTACCAAGTTGATGACAGTTTTCGATTGAAATTTACGAAATTCATTTTACTCCATTTATAATTTTGTGTTACTTTGAAAACTCGAAATCCTCCTTGATAGATTTGCCTCATAATTCCTGGATGTCTATTTTTCAATTTAAGCCTTTTTAATCTTAAAACTACATACTTAATTCCTGGGATAAAATAGAATGGGCCTGGGTGGTCGAATGGTCTTAAACGCTGGTATATATATTTTTCACGGATTAGAAAGTCAGTTACATATGCAAGTGGTCGAGTCTTGCTTTCGAAATTGTATGTAATTAGGTTTGTCATTAAGTTGCCTAATGTCGGTGGTTTTCTCTGTGTAATCTGGTTTCCTCTAACATTAAAACTAATCTTCCTACATAACCCAGGTGCATCCCAACAGGATGTTAATTTGCTGTTAATACAGAGATAATTAACATAAACGGCTCGCGTGCATGTATTTCAGGGACGGACCATATAACTTGGAGGGGGGCCTTGGTTTTTTGTTTTGATCAGGAGCAGAGCGCGGACAAAATATTTATTTTTCGAAGGCATCGCGACAGAATATTTTTTTCATTATCAGCATTATCTTTTATAGCAGAAATCCTTCTTCAGAATATTTTTTTTCTTACCCTCAGCTGCCAAAATATTTTTTTCATCGAAAATAATTTTCAGAATATTTTTTTAGGAAAAAACCAAAGCCCCCTTTCACGTTAAATGGTCGGTCCCTTATTGGGTTTGTCAATTACAGGTATGATTGTGTATGTGTGGAAAAGGGCTGAGGAAAAAGCATTTATAACCCTATTACTTACTCACTCACTGGTATAGAATAGAAAACATTTTGTATTGCAATGTTTTGTCGGTTTTAATAGGTGATGCGTTTTGTCGATTGCGTGAGTAAATTATAATATACTATGGTTTCGTTATTATTCGTGGGGTATCTATTTTCGTAGTTTTTGTTGGTGACCTTGTTCCATGAAATTTGATACCCCACAGATGGAAATTTGATATTGATCTGCATGCTACAGATTTCAGATCCACGAATTAAAGAATCCACGGAATGTCTCGTTTTCATCAAACAACGAAAATTGATACCCATGAAAATAAATGAATCCACAGAAGTTTAAAGCAATTCTAAATAAGAGTGTTATATTTTCTTTACTTCATTTCAATCCATGATGGTGGGAAAAAATCTTTCATGTCCTCACTGAAGTCTTTTCTTAGTGAGGTATTTTGTCTCGCAACATCTTGATAATAGATCGTGGTCCCATTGGCAAGCCACGCAGACCACCAACCAAATGTCCCGACAGTTATTATGCTATGATTACATTTTGTCATTGCACACATGTCCACTAATCTGTCATTGGCTGGTAAATTTATTACGTCATTTCCTTTTACATTTTCGTTCCTCCATTTTAAAGATTCATTGTCTGTCCCGGTGAAAACTAAAAATAAACAATTCTGAAATTTTGATCGCATAAAATCCATTGCACGTGTCAAATATTCTTTCGTGGCCACCTGGTAGCCGTATTTGATTTTGTCTCCACGGAGATAATCCCCGCGTCGAATATGAACACCAATTATTACAGCTTTTGATATATTTTTGGCTTTGGTATAAATGTCATGGAAGGCGTTTATAAGTTGCTGAGCTTTATCCTGAATGTCATTTTTAAATACAAACTGTTTTCGAATATCATTTTCATAATTCTGGAAATATTTCCATGATTGCAAATAAGCCCTTAATGTTACCATTTTCGAATCGTCAAAAGCTATGGTGATGTTATCAAATGCACACGGTCTTTTTTCTCCAACAACAGGAGTTTTAGAGCAAAGATGATTTTTAGGATTAAAAGTTGTTACATTTAACGAAAAGATCTTATTGATTTCATAATTCTCATTTAATAAGAATTCCATCCCCTTTCGTTTGGCTATTCCGTAAATTGAAGAATACATAAACATGTGGTTTCCAAGACCGCCTCGGAAGAATGAACAGATTGTTCCGACTTGTTGGTTCTTAGTCTCTGTAGTTCGTTTCGTTAAATCTTCTGGTATTAATGTTGGAAGCATCCGAATCTCGATAATATTGTTAGTTGATTGGTTGATGAATATAAATAAAATGGCGACAATGCATAATACAAAACAAATGTATGCAGCTGAAATAAAAAAAAATAAAAATTGAACAAAGTTTAATCTTTTCATTACAAAGAAATATAATGAATGCTGTTTTGCACTTTATGCTTATTTTTCTAAACTTTATTATATATCTACCCGAGGTAAAGGTTGATCTTATGGTCATTGTTTGGGTTCGGTATATTTTTGTTTGAATGTTTGGCATTCAATATATTTGGTAGATCGTTTCTTACGAGTCCTGAATAAAACAAAATGCGCATCAGGGAAAGAAGAATTTATTGCCTCGAACTTTATTCTAGTTTAAGATCTCAATCGAATCATTGCCAAGCGTATTGTCAGGTATTCAATTTGTAATAAGAAAAGAAGAGCCAGTAATTCTAGTGTCAATTATCGAAAAAGTGGCATAAAACTTGTATAACCTCAACAGATTGAGGATCATCTGCTGAATGATAAATTCATCACACTTAAGGTCATATCACGGGGTTTAACCTGCTATAGTTAACCCCTGGCAAACTGAGGACGGTCCAAAAATTAACGGTGTATGATTGTTGACGAAAAAGAGGACAATAGAATAAAGGTAGGCAGCACACTATATTTAGACCGATGTCTATGTTTCCTCCAAACCTCCATTTATTATATTAAAAGTCATACACATGTAAATTTCAATTTGTTGTCACCAACCATACCCGGTTATATCATGTGTGTACTATATTTTACTGACACATACCTTTCTTTACTTTGCTAAAACAGCTCGGCATAGCTCCTTGGGCATCTGTGAAAAATATATAAAACCTTATCCATAAAGGACTAATCTACATTTAAGGGGCTAAAAAGCATTATACTCATCGATCGGTTTATGCAAACAAACAATCTGTCATCACTTCCTAGGAATTTTGATAGCATGGCCATTTTAATCTTAATGTTTTAATGAATTCAATTTTATCTCGGTTCGTGTGTTAGCATACCATTTATCAAACATGTTAAAGTAGAATGGAAAGTAAATATGTAGATATACGTGATAACTCTTATATAAAACAGTCTATAAGGAATTTTGCTTTAAGCCTTAAAAGGTCACCTGGAGGAGTTCATCAAAAAGTCGGGTTTTTTCCACAGGCACTTGGAGCATGGACTTTATTTACCCCCTTTTTTATTTGTTGGGATGGGTGTGTAGAGAAAAAAGGGGGTATACAAAGTGCCTTGTTGCATGGATTTTATTAACCCCCTTTTTATTTGTTGGGGGAGTTTTTGGCACATATTCCATATTCTTTCGTTTTTAATATTATTTCAGAGTTTGGCTTTAGTGCCGTGTGGAGGTCGTAGAAAGCTTCCCCGTGCTTCAGTTGTATGCTCTTATATATTTTCGAGTAGTGGAATATGTGTTGGAAAGACACAGTTTACATCTTTCCAAAATTTGACAACGTTTGGCTGTTTTCGTTAAAAAATGATAAATTTATCTGTTTCGTCATTGTTGTAAAACTTTTGGGCATTTTTTTTATCTAATCTAATATTCTACCGGTTTTCCAAGTTTTCTACTCCTAGCGTGTCTGATGAAGGTTAATCCAGAAAAGCGCTTCACACGCAGTGAAATTTTGCTTTTGTACATTTACTAAAATCACTTCAATATGTGGATCGTGTCTTTTTGGCACATATTCCATATTCTTTCGTTTTTAATATTATTTCAGAGTTTGGCTTTAGTGCCGTGTGGAGGTCGTAGAAAGCTTCCCCGTGCTTCAGTTGTATGCTCTTATATATTTTCGAGTAGTGGAATATGTGTTGGAAAGACACAGTTTACATCTTTCCAAAATTTGACAACGTTTGGCTGTTTTCGTTAAAAAATGATAAATTTATCTGTTTCGTCATTGTTGTAAAACTTTTGGGCATTTTTTTTATCTAATCTAATATTCTACCGGTTTTCCAAGTTTTCTACTCCTAGCGTGTCTGATGAAGGTTAATCCAGAAAAGCGCTTCACACGCAGTGAAATTTTGCTTTTGTACATTTACTAAAATCACTTCAATATGTGGATCGTGTCTTTTTGGCACATATTCCATATTCTTTCGTTTTTAATATTATTTCAGAGTTTGGCTTTAGTGCCGTGTGGAGGTCGTAGAAAGCTTCCCCGTGCTTCAGTTGTATGCTCTTATATATTTTCGAGTAGTGGAATATGTGTTGGAAAGACACAGTTTACATCTTTCCAAAATTTGACAACGTTTGGCTGTTTTCGTTAAAAAATGATAAATTTATCTGTTTCGTCATTGTTGTAAAACTTTCGGCATTTTTTTTATCTAATCTAATATTCTACCGGTTTTCCAAGTTTTCTACTCCTAGCGTGTCTGATGAAGGTTAATCCAGAAAAGCGCTTCACACGCAGTGAAATTTTGCTTTTGTACATTTACTAAAATCACTTCAATATGTGGATCGTGTCTTTTTGGCACATATTCCATATTCTTTCGTTTTTAATATTGTAGAGAAAAAATGGGGTATATAAATCGATTTTTCAAGTGCCTTTTTTTGTTATTTCATATAAATATTAATGAAACTTGGTCGGTCCCCTTACATGCACAAGAAGTACATGTAAAAACTTTTGGATGTTATTTGAAATAATGGTAATAACAAAATATCAGTTACCTGGAAGAGTTTAAACGAAATATTCGAATTTTGTAAATCCGTAAATGAGACTTTGTCCGGTCATGAAAAAGTAAACAAACTTGGATGTTCTTTTTAAAATATTATAAATCACAAATTTACCATATCATTTGAACTTTCATTACTACGGAAAAATTTCAGGGCGGGTTTTAAAAGGACTGTTTATATTCTTATACATTAAGCTTTGTGGTGAATAGTGGATGCAAATTTTTATCTCTATAGAATGACCAGCAATTTTTTAAACTACGGAAAATTGCAAACATTATCTTCAAATAAATATACACCGGGAGACATTTTAAAATCTCTAGATTATTCTTAGCATAGGTTAGTCTTACATTTATATTAAAGACCGGTAGTGCCATGTCATATCTTTCGATTGATGCGAGAAATTTCTCATTTCCAAGTTGACATTTTGCACTTCCAAGTTGACATTTCTTACTTACAAGTTGGCATTTTTCAGCTCCAAGTTGACATTTCTCACTTCCAAGTTGACATTTCTTAGCTCCAAGTTGACATTTCTCACAAGTTCACATTTATTAGTTCAAAGTTGACATGTCTTAGTCCAAAGTTGACATTTCTCACTTCCAAGTTGACATTTCTTAGTTCAAAGTTGACATGTCTCACTTCCAAGTTGGTATTTCTCAGTTCCAAGTTGGTAGTGAGAATTGTCAAGTTGGAAGTGAGAAATTTGAACTTGGAAGTGAGAAATGTCAACTTAGAACTATGGTATTCGTAGTTTCAATCGCAAAATGTGAAAGAACTAATGGCAGTACCGGTCTTTCGTAGAATATCAAAAGTCCAAAAGAGTAGGGACAAAACCAGTAAACACCAACGAGAACGGGACATAAACAGAAAACTTGTAAAACACGGAAACACAAAAAACTACTTAATATCAATAAACAACACGAACTTAAGTCGTAACGAGAGTGAACTTAGATGCTAAAAGAGTAAGCAGTTCCAGCTTGCCATAGCATACCCGTCGCGTTGCCAACGCGTAAATTTCAGTTTATACCATTATCTACTTTGAAAATAGTTTCCAAATCAAAATTAAAAATTCACTCAAATGAAAACAAGAATATATAATTTTCAAATTTGCTCAACTGAAATGCGCCCGCCGTCCTGCATTATAATGTAGTTTACAAGTTGCATAATTTTATTTAATAGAAATAGTTTATAAAAACAGGCAAAACAAAGTATAACAACTACACGTGTTTTCAAAATTCAAAACAGATATATTCTTTACCTTTCACTGTCATGTCTTGACACACCTTCCCTTAACGGTATAGAATCATCCTGAGACTACATTTGTATAAATGGAACTTATTTTTCACCTATTGCACTCCGTCTAGATCCTTGCAAAAGTCTGGTCAACAAATGTACTAAAGATCTGCTCGTTCAAAATGTCAAACTCTGGCATTACACAATTACATACCCGTACATGATCATAATACGGCCCTTCAATAATTTAAATATATCTACATGTTATATACTTATGTATGGTGGCATATTTCTGCCAACACATAATCATATACATAACTAGTTAATTAAGTAGATATCTAGTTATCTAACTAGATAAATATCTAGTTATTTAACTAGATAAATTATCTAGATATTTAACTAGATAATTAAGTGGTTATCTAGTTATTTAACTAGATATTTAACTAGTTAATTAAGTAGTTATCTAGTTATTTAACTAGATATTTAACTAGTTAATTTTAATAATTTTGCTCTTTTTGTGATAACTCTGTAGGTGATGAGTTCCATGTACTGTTTGTGTGTGACAATGTAATTATTAAAAATCTGCGCCAAAAATTCTTGGCAAAATATTATTATGAGCATCCAAATAGTAGTAAAATGAGCGGACTGCTATCTCTTTGCAATATTCCTGTATTAAAAAAACTATCAGTATTTGTTAAGAAAATCTCATCTTTGTAAGATTATTTATATAGTTACCATTTACTGTGAATGTTTATATTCTGGAGTCCCTAATTTGTATCTGATATTTATGTGCTTAATTTCCTTGTTGTTTAATATTTGTATTTGTATATTTTGCTTGACCTCATGTTACATATTTATATATGTCTGAGTGTATTGAATAAAATCTGAAATCTGAAATCTGAATATCATAACGTGAAAAAATGCATGTTAGCGCTTGTAACTGCCATTATTATATTATTATTCACCTCTATGTTAAGAGGTTATCTAGATATTTAACTAGATAACTACTTATTATCTAGATATTTAACTAGATATTTAACTAGATAAATATCTAGATAACTACTTGTTATCTAGATATTTAACTAGATATTTAACTAGATAACTACTTATTATCTAGATATTTAACTAGATATTTAACTAGATAAATATCTAGATAACTACTTGTTATCTAGATATTTAACTAGATATTTAACTAGATAAATTATCTAGATATTTAACTAGATAAATATCTAGATAACTATTTATTATCTAGATAAATTATCTAGATATTTAACTAGATAAATATCTAGATAACTACTTGTTATCTAGATATTTAACTAGATATTTAACTAGATAAATTATCTAGATATTTAACTAGATAAATATCTAGATAACTACTTATTATCTAGATAAATTATCTAGATATTTAACTAGATAAATATCTAGATAACTACTTATTATCTAGATAAATTATCTAGATATTTAACTAGATAACTACTTATTATCTAGATATTTATCTAGTTAAATATCTAGATAATTTATCTAGTTAAATATCTAGTTAAATATCTAGATAATAGGTAGTTATCTAGATATTTATCTAGTTAAATATCTAGTTAAATATCTAGATAATAAGTAGTTATCTAGTTAAATATCTAGATAACCTCTTAAAATAGAGGTGAATAATAATATAATAATGGCAGTTACAAGCGCTAACATGCATTTTTTTACGTTATGATATTAAAATTAACTAGTTAAATATCTAGTTAAATAACTAGATAACTACTTAATTAACTAGTTAAATATCTAGTTAAATAACTAGATAACCACTTAATTATCTAGTTAAATATCTAGATAATTTATCTAGTTAAATAACTAGATATTTATCTAGTTAGATAACTAGATATCTACTTAATTAACAAGTTATGTATATGATTATGTGTTGGCAGAAATATGCCACCATACTTATGTGTATAAATTATTCAGGATATTGATAACAAATCATAAAAGTGTGTGGTCATGTTCAATTTAATCAATTTTATCTGGGTGTTGACCTTAGTTTGTTTATGGCGAATTTTAAATCGAATGACAAAACTAGTACAAATACACGCCGCATTTTTTTTTGTTTCGTTTCTAACTGAGGGGGTCTTTTTAAAGATAAATTCACGTATTTAAGCATAGTGAGTAAGAAGTAAAAATCTCTATACGTAAATAATAGGTTAAACTAGTATAATTCAAAACAGCGACATTTTCACTTTTTTCAAAATAGTGATATATCAAAATAATGACAAAACCGGCTTCTAAACAGCGACAATTTGTATCAACTAAAAGCGACCATACCTGTATATTTTTAAATAAAAGGAATTAAAAGGAAATTAAGATACACTACATGAAAATACGAATTTGCATTGATTTGGTAGCATATACAAAGCAATGATAAATATTACCGATTTTCTGCACCATATGTTTGTATACTGATTGGTCAGTATGCAAATGTGTCATTTATTTACATTTCTTTATAGATTGTGCAAAGAAGCGATAAATACTTGCCTTTTATTTGCAAATCTTTACGAACGCCCAATATATATCTAAAGATAACCCATATTTTTACATATATTTGTCTGGTTGGTAAAGCACCACAATGTTTAATATTTACACATATTATTTACCAGGGTAGGAAAGCTTTGCGAGACCGCGGTTTATGGTATATTTCTAACCATTTTAAATACTGATAAATCCTTTCTAATATTTCTAAACCTTTATGGACCCTTCATGATATACATAAATATTACACTTACGTTTACATATATTTGTCTGATTGGTAAAGCACCACAATGTTTAATATTTACACATATTATTTACCAGGGTAGGAAAGCTTTGCGAGACCGCGGTTTATGATATATTTCTGACCATTTTAAATGCTGATAAATCCTTTCTGATATTTCCAAACCTTTATGGACCCTTCGTAATATACATAAATATTACACTTACGTTTACATATATTTGGCTGGTTGGTAAAGCACCACAATGTTTAATATTTACACATATTATTTACAACAGTACGAAAGCTTTGAGAGACCACGGTTCATGATATATTTCTGACCGGTTTGAATACCGATTAAAGATGATTTTTTTTATTTGCATATCTTTACTAACGTCTCATATATTATGTATATACATGTATAAAGGCAACCATTATGTTAACATTTTGCGAGATCGTGCATGGTCGTTTTGGTACTACCTGATAACCTATATTTTCAAATCTTAAAGAACTCATTACAATTGTTTTTAAATATTCCCCCTCTGTTTTCACATTAACAGGTATTCAATAAATACCAATTTATTTAATGCTTCATATATGACTTCCATGTTCTAAAAGAGGCAAAAGAGACATGAACACTTTCTGCGAAATAAAATGCCTTGAATTTCAAGGCAAACTCTATTTTCAAGTGGGTGTCATTATCATTTATCGCTACTGATAAATTGCTCGTCCGTAATTAAAACACAATCTAGAAGAGACGCTACCGTTTCCCGTCACATTTCAATCTCCGGGGTCAAAAATTTTATACTTGCGATAAATTATTTGACTTTGAATTTGAACCATCGTCACAAATGTCCTAACTACTAAAATTATATTGATGAATTATTATATAAATTGGTAACAAATAATAACAAAAGAAGAAAAAAAAACCACTTCCTATTGAAGTTAGCCCTGTACATGATGTACTACAGTAGCACTGTTTGTGTTTTTTCTTAAATCATTTTTATTACAAAAAAAAACACGACTAAGATATGTATCATATCGTGCATATTCGGACATCGAGGCAAATTAGACATGTTTTAATAGATATTTAGTGTTTTTTGATATTTTTACATAACACTTAGAGAGCATTGGTATTCTTTCGAGGGTTTAGATGGGCGAGTTGTATATGCCTCCAGTTGTTGACTAAATTTTTGTGTGAAAAAAAAAACACACAAAAAAAAAACAACTTTCCTGAATAAAAATCATTAACTCATCGCAGATGGGGAAATGCTTTGTCAATGCATATGGGTGTATCAAACTGTGGGACCTCCGTGGTCAAACTGATTAACGAGTGAATGATATGTGAATTCTTTATCTCTTTGATTAATAATCATTAGGTTGCTAATTTTATGTATACGCATAATCATGATAATATAAGATAATGAATTCAAACGTTAATAATTTGGATCATTGATCTTTGTAGTTAGGCCATCGATCTTATTTTTTTCTCGCTATTATGTATCCATGTATCGCGATATTGCTTGTAAATATGAAGTGGTTTTATTTCAAGACATGTTGTTTATATAATTACTGGCCTAATATCAAAACTAACAGTGAAACAACTATGAAACCAAACTTTCTAACCAGACAAAAACGTGTCTACAAACAACTGACGATCTTTTTGTTCTGAATGTTTTTCAATTTGTTGAAAAATAAATTTTAAACACAACAAAAGCATGGGTATGTGGGACGTGGGACGTTGACACGCCGGCGAATCTGGATATTTTCAGCCATATTTTAATATTTTTTATTACCCATTTATATATGCTGTTAAAAAATTGTAAGAAAAATGATGAAAATGAATTAAACTTCTTGCTATTTCAGTCGAGTATGATATTTAAAATTATCGGTATTCGTTCATCGATTAATCTGTTAAAAATTAGATGCAAAACCCTTTCGCTTTCTGCAATTGTTCTCATTGCTTTAAACAAAATAATGAAATAAAACGCAATGTTTGAACTTTGATTTGGTATATACATCTTTGTCCGAAAAGTCTATCAATGAATTCTTAATTTGAGAATATTTAATTAAGCAAGCAGAAGCTTTTTCCTATCTCTTCAGAGGCCCGGGGAGGAGTGTTGCAGCCGCACCAATACCCTTTGATTAATGCAACGCTGACTATTATAAAGTCTAAACTTGGTATAAACTTGCATGTACAGTAAACTATCTTAGACACCTCAACGATTAAAATTGTGCCGCCTTTTGCAAAACCTATGTACGTACGGGCCAGCTTCAGTGCAAGTAAAAAATAAGAACGCAATGTTTGAAACAACTCATATTCATAAAGATTTATCTGACAACTTAGACCTTTGGAGAATTTTTGTAAAAGTGAATGAACTGAACATTTGAGATAGGGAACGCTATCCTTTTACTGTAAAAATTAAATACACTACATATGAGAAATAATTAATCTTTTAATTGTAATGATTCTTATGAGAAGTCCTTTCAATTGATAACTTCAACTGTAAAAAAAACTTTTTTTACCCTATTATAATTTTTGGATATTAAGTCTTTCTGTGTCATTTTATTGTTAATTAATTTTTGCTAAGCTTCCTAACATCTAGGAAGAAGCATTGAGGTACCAAAGGGCATCCAAATGTCAAAAGTCCAAAATTTCGATGAAAAAATGACAAAGAAACATACAACATAAAAATTACAAAAACAGCAACAACCCTACTGGACGATAATTAGCAACGGGAACTCAAGTCGCAACAAGAGAGGAAACCTCAATTTGCCTTGTGTCCTCATTTCCTCCCCTTATTCATCATCATATCATGTTAATTGTATCATCCTTTTCATATTCATCTCCCTCGAGAAATAGCCGAGATCGCACTGCTTGGGAGTTAAGCACCAACAACGAACAACCAACAGATGTCGTGCTATCAAAATGTAGCAAACATTTAGTTTCTGATAGGTTTTTAGTAAGTCCTTTGGTATAGTTTTAGAGGAGATGTTTAAAGAAATGTTAACAGACGGACGACGGTGGCAAGTTATGGCAAAAGTTCGCATTACCCTTTGGCTCAGGATATCTACAAGGTCCAAATAAACCTGTTATTGTTGCTTTAAACTCATAGCACATATTAAAGCGAGCCAAAACAAACACCCAATGAGCAAAGCCAACCACAGGAAATATTGGTTAAAGCACGAGTTAACTATTTAAAATGCTTCGAAAACGCTACTGTCTCTTTTTGTCGCAAAAACAGCTGTTGTATATTTTTGTTTGTCATTGTGATTTTTTAGTTGTCAATTTTGGGTAAGTGAGTTTGGTAAAAACTGTTAAGATCTTGTGTAAAGTCTAGGTTTTGTGGCACATGATACGATTTCAGCACAACTGCAGTAATGGTTTTCTAACCCCACAAGTTTCTGACATTTAACAAAAGCATTACATGTTGATCCATCTATTTTACTCAAATATATATTTTTTTAAAACATTAACCATGTTATTCGTGCTACTGTGTCTAAGTTCTATGTTTTAACTTTTGCCTAATTGTTCAGCAATTTTTACATGTTTTAGATAGAGTATTTTTTCATATTCAATAATACAATGTTTTCTCCAGTAGACCCTTTTCAGTCTAACACATACACCTAATCAACGCTAAGCACGGACCAATTGATTTTCGGGGGGGAGGGGGGGGATTTTTCTTTGAGCCAGGAAACTCGCGGGCCAGATTATTTTTTTTCACACATATCATAGGCAAGAATATTTTGTTGGCAAAATTATTTTTTTTCAATTACCAAGATTGAAGCCAGATTAGGCCTAAAATGTAGCTAACCTACCATGCACTTTACATATATATCAACCGTAGTATATTAAAATGCTTCAAATAAAGGTCAATAAAATACCAAGACATCAATATACGGAACATTTTATTGGTGAAATACAATGTTAAATCTTTATAACAACAACGATAAGAATGATAGTAATAATAATAATAATAATAAAAATAAACTGATAAAAACAGTAATTAATCTATATAAAAGACAGCTAATAAGGGTGAATAAAAAATTCTTCGTCTATTTATCGAGACTGTTTTATATGATAAATCTCGGAACTTTTATTACTTATATTTGACTAGGAATTCATTAGATCTTATTTAAAACGCAAACCGAAATAACTGTACTTTATCCTCTATTTTGTAGCAACATAACAGGAACAAACTTGCCCTAAAATTCAAAAATCAGTCCAGCTTTACAAGAAAACAAGTTTCGATTTGACCTTTAATTTCAAAACGGATGGAGAGGGAGTTAATCCTCAATATTGATTACAGTGCAACACGTATGTCAACAACAGGTTGTCCAGTTTGAAATATTGATCCGCAATTTCACAAAGAATAAATTCGCAATTTTTTTTTTTCAAAATCGGACTAGAAATAAAAAAGTTTAGATTTTAACCCCTAATTTCATTATCACACCGAACACCGACTAATCATTTTGGTTAAGTGCGTAACCGACACTACGAAAAGAGCTCATAACAAGATGAAACGTAACTTTAGTCTAAATAAGCATTATTTACGTCCAAAATTCGTTGTAATTTGCCTATGTTAAATATTTCATACGAAATAACTTTTTAAAATATAGAATTTAAACAAACCAACCCTTGTTTACATGCATTATTTTTTTGTCATAAGCTCACTTCATCGTGTCGTAATGTGCACTTCACCAAAATGCTTAATCAGTTGGACGATGTGATTATACAAGGCCAGTAATAGGCTTCCTTTTTTTTGCTTTTTAAAACCATTATATATACAATATAGATGTCAATTTAAGCATTCCCTTCTGAGGAGGAGATAGCAATTAAAATGTTAAATTTACAAGGAATACACCGCTGCGACTGGTCCTTTCTCTGTGTCTGTGTTATTCAATATTATTTCTTTTCAATAATACAACTGTCGCAAATGGGGAATAACAGCTAGCACGTGTTCATTTTTAACTTTAACTTGACCACAAATCGCTTTTCTCGCTATCCTCTGTAATGGGAGAAAACATGCCGGTCCTTCGGGCTCGAACATCTCCCTGCACCACAAACTGACAAGACTGTTGTACGTATGCGGGACTTTTTTGAACCAATGTACATAAGCAAAGCTAATAGATTGAAATTTACCATTGTGTCTAATAAAAAAAGATACGAAAAATCTAATAACTCCAGGTCTGACATCAGTCCCTTCTGTCTGTATATCCCCTTCATTTCCACACCATGACGCTAATATTACTGACGATCTGCACAACCTCGAATTACTGCTTCCGTATTTCTCCCCACACATTTCAACCGAATAGTGCCTACTACAGCATCCGCTTATATCAGATTCATCAACGTCGACAATAGTTCTTGTTGCCTGTCTAAGAAAAGTTAGATAATGTTCGCTTATGCAAAAGTCTTGTCTTTTTCCAGAAAACGTAATGTCTGCCTCAAGAATCCATAATGAGCTTTTGATAACGTTGCCAGTTGAAAGTTTAGTAATCCGGTTGACAAGATCAACAGTTTTTGGTGTAAAAGAATCGCTTGTTTCGAAGTCAAATGACTTTTTAAACATTTCTGCAAGGCTGGCTTCTTTTTCCATCCCAAAAACATGCTGTGTTTCAATCATTTTTCGCATGAACTGGATCTCTGGTGACCGTTGATTTGTGTTAAAGGAACCCAGTACGCCATTCATCCTTTCAAATCCAAAAAGCCAGAATCCATGAAATGGTCCAAAATCTATGATACACTCTATTAAATGGGTATGAAGGTGCATATTTGGTGTGATCGCAGTTGTTCCATATAACCTCTCAAATGTTCGACAAAAGTCCAAAAGTGTTTCGTGTCCTTTTCTTAGTTCTTGTATTGTCATAGAAGGCATACACAAATATCTACATGCCTCAACAAAAAGAAGCCAACATCCGTAATCTTTGCGTGGTAAATAGTCTTTTAAAACTATAGGCGAAAAATACAAAGTCCAGTTCTTCCACTGATCTGACGTAAAACTTGAAAATGAAGATTGTATTTTCCTTGGTATTCTACCTAAAGTCGCTGGGACTGATATTTTGTCCATCTTCGCTTGAATATCTACCAGAGCTTGTGAATTCAATTTGTCTGCCCACATTGTTTTAAAAACGTACTTTGCTGTTCCTTGAAAGAGATTGTGCATAGGATCTACCACGAAGGATGCTATGGAATCAAAATATGCAAGTCGCATGAGTTCTGTGTAACGAACGCCGTATTTAGACTCTAATTTCTGTCTTCCTGATGAATGCGTCTGTTGTAAAACCTCTTCGGCTATACGTCGGTGTTCCTTGTCTTTTCTTGGTTCGTTGGTTTCAAATCCACTAAAATCTGTTTTTTCACCAAATTTTCCTGAAATAACAATAAAATATTTGTAAAAACATTTTGTTTTACATGTAACAATATGTTTTCAAAGGAAAAATAAAATATTCAAAATAACTACAAAGATACAGCTTTAATATAGTCTTTAACAATTAATTACAACTTATACTAGTATTCCAGATGCTACTAGGAGTCCGACTTGGTCGCTTTTCTATTAACTTAGTGTATGAGAAATCCTTAGACATTAAAAAGTGACAACCAAAAGTATGTATCGCCTGTCGGCACTTACACAGACTCATTAATGGCCTATTTGGACCTTAAGTTCTTAAGATAATGATAACTAAGTTCAAGTTCATTTGACATGTGACAGATCGCATGCCATTAACCCACTACCAAGACTCGACGACATCTAAATTTGTTGTACATATAATAGTTACAAACCATGTTCACGAAAGACATTCAACCATTAAATGAGGTCAAGGTCACGTTGTGCAGACCAAAATCCAAAACGTCGGATGCCTAGCTATTATACTTTTTAAGTAATTCATTTTGCACAAAAAGTCTTACAAAAAGTTTACGCCACTGCCAGAAAGTAATACCAATAGAAAATAATGGGCGGTTGAATAAGTGTATTAAACAACCAACATAACCAGCGGAAATTAAAAAAAAACACACACACAATAAAAACATCCAGCAGCCTTCAATGAAACCCGCAGGCGCTGCTCGTCACATTACGATTAGTCATAGGTTACAATAAGATGCATAAAATTCAAATACAGTCCTGAAATAGTCAGCAAAAGACCTCGTTTTTAACAAAGAACAAAAAAGAAATAATGTGTCAATGGGACACGGATGCCTTCGCTTGACTCAAATAAAAGTTAAAGTTTGACAGTTATGAAAGTCGCTGAGAACATATAGTTTATCATACTGAACCATCCTACCAAGTTCGAAATCATTCCCATGTACGGTTTCTCAGAAAAGTTTAACGGAAATTTGAAATTGTATGTACGAAAAGTACAATTTCAGATCGGTCCATCGTAAAACAGGAAGTAGAAGTCCGCCATGTCTAAAAGTGGATTACGACGCATAGTTTGGCATACTGAACCATCCTACCAAGTTTCAAATCATTCTCATGTACGGTTTCTGAGAAAAGCTTGACGGGAATTTTTAGGTCGATTTTGGTATCGGTCAAGTCCCAAACAGGAAGTAGATGTTCGACAGGTCTCAAAGTCGCTGAGGACGTATACATTAAGTTTGTCATACTGAACCATCCTACCAAGTTTCAAATCACTCCCATTTACGGTTTCTGAGAAAAGCTTGACGGAAATTCGTACGGACGGACGGGGGCATAAAATATACACATTCTTTGTCTGACATTCCTGGATTTGGAACGGCACAATTGAAAGTGGCTGTCTTCTTTCATTGACAAAAGACACAAGCGAGACCAAAACTGCTGTCTGACGGGTATGTTTTTTTAGTCATGGCGGCCATGTTTTTTGACGGATCAAACATACATAGGTGTTTAGCAATTTCACAGGGTATTACCGGCTAAGGTAGCAACTGGCAAAGAAACAACAGTCAAAGGGACTTTACGGTGTAAGATTTTTTAAGAATGAAAAGACCAAAAGAAGGCAAAGATGGACAAGTCTTGGTATAACACTCCCCTTTTTTGTGACCAACCAACCAGATTCTTTTTTGTTTGTTCATACATTGATGTATATGCCAAGAATAATGATGATAGCACGCGTACTTCGTGGTAAACAAACTTCAACTTGGAGGTTAACCTGGTGGAACGATTTGACAGACGAACGAACAGACCTGCAATATGTCATAAAAACAACTCAAGTATTATTGTTTTTCATACCTGTTTTGAAGTTCTTGTTGCATTTTGAACATCCAGCCTTTGCATTATGGCCCAAAAATCCACCTAGTTTTCTAGTTGCCGGGACGTCACATGAACAACAGACTAAAGCAGCAAAGTATTCTTCATCCTGTTCATATTAAAAAAACAACAATACACTTGTATATCAGGGGTCTAAATAAAATGGACAATCAAGAGACAAGCCAAAAACAAAAGGCACACAAAAACCAGTAAAAAGAAAAAAACGGGTGGCCATTTCGATAAAAGGTACTACCAACTTCAAATAGATTGCACATGTATTACTATAGTATTGTGTAGTACAGTGTAGGTAATTTATTCTATTAAGAGTGTACGAGCCTGACACTTTTTGTAATTAAAGGTTATTTAAAATACATAATTTGAAAACTTAAAGAATTGCTCAAAATAGCTAAACTTTATGAGAGAAAAAAATCAAAAACATGAAGCCGTTTTCAAGATATAAGCACCTAAAAATATGGCGGGGAAAAAAACTTATCTAGTTTTTTTTTTATAGGAAATACATTAAAAATTCTTTTTTCTGTTTAAATAAGAAGATATAATTAGAATTGGTTGAAATTTTGAAAGGTTTTTATTAGGACCTTCTCTAATTAGTTCTGAACAAATATAAGGAAAACATGTTGGAAAATGTTAATTGCATTTGAATGGATAAAAGAGAATGTTCAATTTCTGAGGCTCACTTTATTTTTCTTATGTATCTTAACCTGATATCAAACGTGAGTTCACGTTAAAATGGTGTTGGTAAATATTTTAAATAATTTAAATTCCCACCTTATAAAACTGATACAACTTGTTATATTTTTCCTTACCGTACGAAACATATTCCATTTAAATGCCTTACCAAAACCAATTTCACGTGAATGTTTGTCTCTCGCGAATATCAGGTCAGGTTTACTCGATGTCACTGTGTTGAAACATGCGATTTATTTTTAGTTTACCACATTCTACATTAATAAAATCAGAAGTTTTGTGCTTATGTGTTTAATTTAACCTGTCTTGAGCAAACCCTGCATGCAATCTATGAGTATGAGTGGCGGTTCATGTCACGGTTGCGCTGTTAATAACGCGCTGGTTTTACCAACGGGCTACTTAGTTAAAGTAGCGCACTACTTTAAGAAAGTAACTCGCTACTTTAGAAAGTAACGCGCTACTTAGATAAAGTAATGCGCTACTTTAGCAAAGTAACGCACTACTTTAAGAATGTAGCGCATTACTTTAAATGCTAAAAGCAGCGTGCTACTTTATACTCATCCCAGTTTAAGGATTGCAACGCACTACTTTCTAAAAGTAACCCGCTACTTTGTAAACTTTGAGTAACGCACTACTGTGTAAAAGTGCTTGACTCAAGCTGTAAAAGAAACGCGTTAGTTTTATGACAGCAGCGCGCTACTTATCAAAAGTAGCGCGTTGTTTTTTTTAAGTTATTTTAAAATGCTAAAAGCAGCGCGCTGCTTGTTAATAGCAACGCGCTACTTTTTACTCATTCCAGTTTAAGGAATGTAACGCGCTATTTTAAATAAGTTGTCACAAACTAACGCGTTACTCTTACAAAGTAACGAGTTACTTTTAGAAAGTAGCGCGTCACTTTCACAAAGTAGCGCGTTGTATTCCTTAAACTGTGATAAGTATAAAGTAGCGCGCTACATTGTGGCGCGTTACTTGCTAAAGTAGCGCATTTCTTTATGAAAGTAGTGCGCTACTTTAACAAAGTAGCCCGTTGGTAAAACCAGCGCGTTACAAACAGCGCAATTATGACATGAACCGCCACTCATAGTAGGCTGAAGCTTTTAAGACATTCACTGAAGCTTGAACTATCACCTTCTGGGTAAACTGACACTAATTGTGTTATTTTTCCAAATATCTTTTTAACAATTAGTGTTTAAGTTCTTCTTACCTTAATGTCATCTCTGGCTTTGTAAATGAACCCAGTCTCCCAAAGCTCTGTCAGCTCGTCTACCAAAGGACGGAGGTATGTGTTGATGTTCTTCGATGGTTCATCAGGACCAGGAATAATCCCAGCAGTAATCACATTTTCTTTCTTGAATCTTTGATTTCTTGGAAGATTTAGTATGGATAAATAAATACCACCAACACTGTACGGGGAGTGTTTATAGGGTTGAAACCAGTCTACATTTAACAACAAGCCAAACCTCCTTGGAACATCAAAAAACTTTTCTTCGCCTTCTTTTTCAAACGTTCGCCAAATTCTTCCGTCATATACATCTCTATATGTGCCCTAAATTACAAAATACTTGTGTCAGATTCTGTTGTTACACAACGTAATTAAACATGAAGATATTTCAAAATATATTTAAACGAACATTAAAAAATATAATAAAATTGTCTTGTTACCCCCACCTTAACTTGGTTAAGTGTAAAAAAAACAATTTGTACATGATGTATAAGCTGAACTGTGAAAGGCGGGAAAACTTGTTTTAATTATAGTATAACTAATGAGTGGTGGCGAATATCAATTTTAATGTCACGAGTCTCGAATAACGCCAGGATTCAACAAGTTCGGCGCACGAGTTGAATCCATTGCGTTATTCGACACGAGTGACATTAAAATTGATATTCGTCACCCCGAATTAGTTATACTATTTATGATATAGATAATTTGGATAAACGTGACAAATAGATCATCAAAATAATGAAAACGAAATAAATTATTGATTGATGAATTGTGTATTGCGCATTAATCTACGTTACGTATTTTTCGCGGGAAACTTCACGAGGGTTAGATAAATTTGCACGCGAGTTAGATAAATCCTGTAATTAACTCCGTAAAAATTTAGAAATTTATTTCACTCGGAAATCACGATATTTCATCTATATCTATATAATAAAGATTATTCTTTGGAGAATAATATTAAAGGTCGGTTTTAGTACCTTGAAGTTTAATATTTAATAGTAATTAAATTGATAGGATATCTTTGTTTAGTATTACCTGAACCACTTTGCGATGGCGCCATTCTTCACACTGCTGCTGAAATCCTTTTCTATCCAGAAATGTTTGTAGAGTTCTTTTGATAGGCCGATAGCAAAAAAATTTTATGGGGTACTTTTTCTTGCTTCCATCTTGTAGAGTAACCTCTTTAAATAAGACCTGGCCACATTTTGCTCTAAACCTTTGTTGAGTATGGTTTGGATATTCAACATGTGTACAAGTATCAGCTGCTTCAGCTTCTGCCAGAGTGTACAGCATGTCACACTTGGAACAAACGACATATTTGATAAAGTCATCTTCCAGTATACCTTGTGTTTTACGTAAAGTGTAAATAGATTTTGGAATGGCGTTTGACAGCGACAATAAATATGGAGAAAAAACTCCACATGTCGAAAACAAAGCATGGAGAAATGTCAAAAGGTACTGCAGCGCTGTTGCCGAAATGTTAAAAAATACAGACCAACTGCTTACGAAATGAACTATCCATCGGGCCAATATCAAAATAAATGCGTTTTCTTCATCAACCTTTTTATCACTATTTGGTACAGTTTGTGACCGAGATAAATCAGCATCAACGTCTTGTGGACTGACATTTTCCCAAATCTCATTTAAATGACCATTAACAAAATTGTTTGAAACGGACTGAAGCTCAATTCCTTCAATGTCACTCTCATGATTTACTGCTGGAAAAGTATTGCTGCAATACTCGCTGTTCTTATTGGGGCTACATGTAATGAGTTCTATGTGGTCATTCCCTGATGATCATGAATTATTCAGGCATCTTTTCTTTTCTGGGGATGAAAGACTTTTATCATATCCCGACGGGCTCCAGGAATTGGTAAGAGTATCAAAATATTCACTTTTGTGCCGCCTAAAAGTTCTTTCTGCCACATAATTATCGCAGTGAGGACAAAATACTACGCTAGCTGACATTGAGTTTGCCTGAAATTAATAAAAAAAATAATACAAAACTTTTATACATATTAAATAAACTGCAAAGCTAGGCCGAAGGATTTTTATCTGCGTCGCTGAAGGCGAAAGCAGGTGATAACTTCACTCGTTGTCTGTCCGTCCGCCGTCGCGTTATGAGATGCATATATTGTGTAATGTGAACGGTGCGTATTGGCAACAGAACACCACAAAATACCACAGAGCACCAAGGGAACAATATAAAACGTTTGTATTAAATTGAATAAAAGAAGCAAAGCGGCACCAATGGGGCAATCTGAAGCAAAATGTCCAAAAGATCGAAGGCAAAATAGGTAAACACCAAACGGAACCCGCACGAACAAACAAGAACCACATAAACATCAACTGACAGCGCGAACTCAAGTCGTAATGAGAGTGAACTCAGGTGCTACGGAAGAGTAAGCAGTTTCTGCCTGTTGCAACACACCCGTCGCGTTGCCAATGATAAACACAGAATGTCAAATCCGGTATAGGAGAACAAAACAAAAATAAATGACTAACCAAAATCTGCACTCATCTTAGAGACAGAAACTTCATATCTTATTAAATAATAGAACAAAATTGTTCTTAATGGAGTTCAAGTGTTTAATATACTAGTACTAGTTAACTTTTAGGTTTTACATGTAGGCACAGGACACCTCTTTATTAAACTACTAATTTAAAGAACTAAGACCTAATTAGTATTTAAATGGGTTACAATTTTGTGTAAATTTTAAATTTTTTTTTTTTAAATCTGGGGCGGTGTTCTCGAAGCTATCAGTCTTAAGTGGTGTTCTCAAAGCTATCCTAATTAAACATTTTATAGGATAAAAATTAAGACACTATAGTTGGATGTCTTTAGACCATCCGATTTTAAGTTTTACAAATCCTAAACACTTTTTTTCATTGTTTTGTTCCATATGTTCATCTAATAATCATCGATGAACTCGTACCATGCATGATTTTAAACTTTAAACTTATTTAATACACTGCGATGTGGTTTTAATTTATCATGACAAAGTACATTTGTAGTTTTCCAAAAAAAAATTGTAACTTATTAATTGATGGCTTTTAATTTAAACATGCAAATTGTCAACTTTTGTGGTTGCATACAGCATAATATGCTTTTAAAAAAATTATATCGCCACTTGTTTCAATTAAAACTTTTAATAAATCTACATGTTGAGACGTCCTAAAACAAGATAGCTTCGAGAAACAGATTAAGATGGTCTAAATATGGTCCAAACTAGGTCTCAAAATTTGACTTTAGACGTGTCTTTAGAAAAATTTTAGGATACTTTCGAGAACACCGCCCCTGAATTTTAGAAAACTAAATAGTAGATCATTATGAAATTTAACTCAGCGGTCTCCACAATAACGTTTGTTCCGAAACTTTATATAAAACATTAGGAGTAATGTTACTTACTAGTATTATCAAAGAAAGAATCAGGTATATTTTGGGGTCCCTTCCCATTTCTTTTAAAAATTATAAGGGGTCCAAAAGGACAAAAATGAAACTTCCTTGATATAGTGTATGCTCAAATACGAACATATATGGTGCCCTTCCTAAAAACCAAATTTCCTTGAATTTGGTTTATTAGTTTTAGAAGTCGCGCTAACAAAGGTTTGTAACGAACAGACGGGCAGACAATGGCAATATTTTTAAACTTGGGGCTCTTTCATTTAAATGACCTTTGAAAATACAAGAATTTCTTAGTATTCTTTGCTTGATCTATGGTTATGTATATTCCAAGATCAAACATTTAATACTGTTTATAGTACAATTTCTCTTTTTTTTCTGTTCCGGAAGGCGAATAGGCCTGCAACACCGCTAAGCTTGTCGGTAAAAGTCCACTAAAGAGCTATTAGAAACCTGACGTTGGGTAAGGACGCCGGAGTTTGCCCACAAAGTGAATGAGTTGTATGCCTCACGCCAGGGGCGGATCCAGAGGTACGTGAAAAGGGGGAGGGCGTAATTGCTAAAAATGTCAGATTTTGACGAAAATTTGACTGACTGACTGGGGAGTTTAACGTCGTGACTATACCTATATATAGGTCTGCAGCGACGTGCTCTGAAGCGAGCATTTAATAATTTGTATAATAAAAATAAATTAAATAATTTTTTAGTAGAAAATAGAAAATACAGTAAATAAAAAAATAAAAAATAAAAATAAAAGAAAAATGAATAAATATTGAAATAAAAAAAGGAAAATAATAATAATATTTAAAATAAGTCTAGTTAAGAAATGGAAAAGAAAATCGAATATTTAAATAAATAGTGATACAATAAATGATAGGAAAAAAAAATTAATAAATAGTATATATTTATTATTTTTGAAAGAAAATTAAAAATTTAATGCCAATTATAATATGCCAGGACGTGGTGTAGGAGAAACAAGCCGGATACGTGGTGCCGTTTTTGAAAGCAAAAATTTAATGCCAAATGGTCGGAAGAGTAGGAGCTTGGTTTTGAAATAAAAATTTAATGCCAAAGATGAGACGCAATGTATTTTGAAACAAAAATTTAATGCCAAATATGAGTGAATTAGCCAAACGTGAGCCGGACGCCAGGAGCTGTAGGATGCCAAGCTGAGACCAGGAACAACAGCCGTGTTTAATTTTGAACTGCCAAAAAGTGTTGCGTTTTAGAGCCAAATGCGTGTTTTTATTGGGTATGCCAAAGGTGTGTTGCAAATTTAAGTTGTTTTGTGTGTTTGAAGTTAGATAGCCAATGTGTATGCATATTTTGAGCCGAGAGAATAATAAAGCCAAAGGGTGTAAATTAATGCATATAAAATGATTTAGCTGCCTTGGCTAGCCGAGCGTAGTTCTCGGGTTTTAACGTGCTAGCACACGGAGTGGAAGTACGCAGATTTACAACCACCCACACAGTCAACCCCAGCACTGTGCCGCTGGTAAGAGTGCATACTATAGGCGTTTTGAATAAAAAATGGCTTTGAATGAAATGTGGCTATTTTGATATAACCTGCCTTATAGTATTACACTTTTAGAATTTAGAATATAGTTCTAAAAAGTGCCAAAATTGCTAGGAGGCTGAAACAAAAAGTACTTTATTAATAACATTCAGTTGTATTAACATTGCCATAATGTAGATTAAAAAGGAGAGAGAATTTTTTTTTTTTTTATTTTCTTTTTTTATATATATATATATTTTTTTTAAATAAATATAGATAGAAAAGGAGTATAAGGATATGAGAAGGATTAAAAGTGGTTGGGAATGTTACTTGGGTTTAGACTTGTTAGTTAAGCTATGGGAGAGAAAGCGGATTGAAATTGTTTCATAAATAATTGCGGACTTCGTTGAAAGCACCTGGATTGAAATATTTTCATTTTTGACAGTGCGGACTCCGCTGAAAGCACCTGAATTGAAAAACATTTATACTTGATAGTGCGGACTCCGCTGAAAGCACCTGGATTGAAAAACATTTATATTTGATAGTGCGGACTCCGCTGAAAGCACCTGGATTGAAATATTTTCATTTTTGATAGTGCGGACTTCTGCGAAAGCACCTTTAATATTGTAATGAAGTTTTTTAGATTGCGTTTACTATTGGAAACAATTTGAATCCTGTTTTTATGCTGAGAAAAAGATAGAAAAGAGAAAGAGAGAGGAAAAAAAATAAAAATAGAAAGCACCTGGATTGAAAAAAGATTCGGTTCAGATGAGTGGTAGTGTTCAGCGTTCCGGAGCTGTAAACACGGGCACCTATCGATTCAAATGAGCAATAACGTTGAGCGTGTCCAGCGTTCCGGAGATGTAAACACGGGCACCTATCGATTCAAATGAGCAATCATGTTGAGCGTGTCCAGCGTTCCGGAGCTGTAAACACGGGCACCTATCGATTAAAATGAGCAATAGTTTTGAGCGTGTCCAGCGTTCTGAAGCTGTAAACACGGGCACCTATCAATTGAAATGAGGAAATATTAATGAAAAATTGCAACAACAAAAAAAATGATAAAATAAAATAAAAAGAAAAAATAATGAATTGAAATTAGATAGCATTGTGATAATCAATGTCAGTGATGAACTGGCAAAGTGCTGACCAGATAGTTTGCTGCTGTTCTTTTGGTGGATTTAGCAACAAGGTGATATTGATATTTGCGATACCATTGCTGTTGAGTTTAGCTATCATTTTTTGTCTTGATGCATTGAACCTTGTACATGATAAAAGTACATGATCCGTGTCTTCTTTAACCCCGCACTGTGGGCAGTTTGGGGATATATTTTTTATGTGTTGACCTAGGCTGCCCGGAAGAAGACTGTAGCCCAGTCTAAGTCGAACAATGGTTTTCGCATGATATCTGCTGCCTTTATAAAACTGCGGCTTTTTTGTAACTATCGGGTTAACATTTTTGTGCCAAAAGGTAGTATCCTGCCAATTGTCTTGTAATTTTTGTTTGTATATTTTTGATATGATAGAAATGAATTCGTTAGCACTTAGTCCTAACTTGGTATCTACTTGATCTTGATTGAGTGCTAATTTTGCCAATTTATCACAAATTTCGTTGCCAGGAATGCCTACATGTGCGGGTACCCATTCGATAACGACTTTGTTACCTTTTTTGTAAAGTGCATTAGCAAAGTTTTGTATGGCTTGTAGTAGATCTGGTCTAGTTGTAGAGTTATTTTTTATAGATTGAATTGAACTGTATGAGTCAGTAAGAATAACTATCTTTTGATCTTTATATTTTTTGTTATGAAGCCAAGCTAAAGCGTTTGCTATTGCTGCCATTTCTGTAGAGTAAACTGATATATTATCGGATGAACGCCTAAACCGTGCTGTTTTTTGAGATGGTATGAAAAATGCAAACCCTGTCTTACCAGTATTTGGATCCTTGGATCCGTCTGTATATACATGTGTGAACTGGCTGTACTGGTCTTCTAATGTTTGTAGAACTATATTTTTTGAGATAAGTGGGTTATCTTGCTTACTTACCATATTTTTAATTTTGTCTGATGTTTGAATTGGTTGAAGTAGCCAGGGTGCAGTTTTTGGTTGCAGATTTTGAATAATACCAACGTCCTGTAAATTATGCTCTTTGAGTTCTTGATTGACCCTAAACCCGTACGGCATATCGTTTTGCTTCCATTTGTGTGAATAAACTTTTTTATATTCTAAGCATGGCTGTGTGAGTTTTTGTGCAGGGTTTGATGGAGTTCTTGTGCACTTAGCATAGTATTTTAGAGAAAGAAGGTCTCTCCTATGCTGGAGTGGCGTTTCGCCTGATTGTGCCAAGAGCACTGGTAACGGAGTCGCTTTAAGAGCACCTAAGCAAATTTTAAGAGCTTCTGCTTGTATTTTATCTAATATTTCCTTGACATTTGGTGAAGCTGAATTATATCCCTGGCAACCGTAATCTAAAACTGATCTTAAGAGTGACCTATATAGCATTAACAGTGATTCTATGCCCATTCCAAAATTATTAGCCTTAACATACCTAAGAAGATTGAGAATAGGCTTGGATCTTTCCCTGACATATGCAACATGGGGTTTCCATGTCAATTTTCTATCAAATATCATTCCTAAAAACTTAACAGTATTTTGAAATTTAATAGGCTTATCATCTAACATGAGACAGACTGAAGCTTCCTTCTTGTCGCTAAATAATACACCTACTGTCTTATTCTGAGAAATTTTGAAACCCCATTTTTTGGACCATTGAGATATATTATTTAATGATTTTTGCATATTGTTTTTCAAAAAATAAAGATCTCTGCCCATTTCCCAAAGTGCGCTATCGTCGGCAAATTGTGAAGTAGTGGTGGAATCTTTGGTCTGTTTGACCAAATCGTCTATCATTATATTAAAAAGTGTAGGACTAATAACACTGCCCTGTGGAATGCCATTTTCTAAATCAAATTCATCAGAGTATTCGTCGTTTACTCTTACTTTAATTTTTCTATTTTGCAAAAAATCTTTAATAAAATTGAACATTCTACCCTTAATGCCAAAATCCTTGCATTTGTATAGGAGGCCTGGTCTCCATACTAAATCAAAAGCTTTCTCTATATCAAGAAAAACTGCCAAAAGATATTGCTTTTTAACTTTAGCTTTTTTAATATCAGTCTCTAATCTAAGCAAATGATCAATGGTGGATCGTCCTGCCCTAAACCCACTCTGTGTATCTGAGATGATATTTTGTTTTTCTAGTAAAAATTTTAGCCTTTCATTTACCATACTTTCCATAAGCTTACATAAATTGGAAGTGAGTGAGATAGGCCTATATGAAGACGGATCTGATTTTTCCTTGTTGGGCTTAGGAATAGGAATAACATTTGCTTGTTTCCATGATTGTGGTAGCTGACCTGATAACCAAACTTTATTAATTAAATCTAAAAGGATATCTATCATATTATCTGGCATATTCTTAAACATAGCATATGAAAGTCTATCGTCACCAGGAGATGATGCTTTTTTATTTCTAAGTACTTGATATAGCTCTTGTTTAGTAAATTCTACATTAAATTCTGATGTGTTATGCTCTTCGTTATCATCTTTAAACAATGGATTTTCTGTTTCAACCTTATTCTTATGAAGAAAAAATTGCTGATCAAAATTTTGATCACTAGATGCTTGAGCAAAACTTTGTGCTAATAAGTTAGCCTTATCTTTATTTGAGACTGCCTGAATATTTTCCTTAACAAGAGTAGGTAAACCAAAAGTACTATTGCCCTTAAGACCCTTAACGGTTTTCCACACCTGTGAAACATTGGTCTTGTGGTCAAGCGTGGAACAAAAATTTTCCCAATATTGCCTTTTAGCTTTTTCAGTAATTTTTTGGAAATCTTTCAATGCCTGCTTAAATTCTTCTTTTGCTAAATTTGTTTTCTCTTTGGTAAAAACCCTATGTTTAAAATTTTTCAATTTCTTGGCTTGAGAACATTCGTCTGTCCACCACGGACAGTTCTTTCTAGTATGTAGCGTACCCTTACTTTTCGGAATAGAAACTTCGGCTATTTGATTGATAACTTCGCATAAATTTTGATTAAAAAAGTCTATATTTTCATTATGAACCTGATCTTTGTCTATAGATGTGCATAGACTGTGAAAAAGTTGCCAATCAGCCTTATCAAATAACCAACGCTTAGGAGTACAAATTTGATTCTTTATCGGCTTGCTATTAACGGTGGTAACAATAGGAAAATGATCGGAACCTAGTGAATCATTAAGAACTTGCCACATACAATTGTAAGCTAAATGAGGTGATACTAAAGTGAGATCTAAATGAGAAAAAGTACCAGATTGCATTTGATATGTACCACTACCATCATTAAGTGTAATCAAATTCTTATATTCTATATAATCTTCTAATATTTGACCATTAGAATCTGTAGTGTCAGACCCCCAGAGCGAGGATCTGCAATTAAAATCACCTAACAAAATGATGTTATTGTGAATATCTTTCGTTAAATTCTGGTACTCTTGAAGTGTTAGGCCTTTATCTGGGGGTCTATATACATTGATAATATTTACATTATTATCTTGACAGCTGATGGAAACACCTACTGATTCAATATTAGAATGATTCAAAGGGATTGTTGTAAAATTAATATCATTTGAGATGTATATTGCTACACCGCCTCCGTTATTCTTAAATTTACCTTTGTTTTTACCCTTAGTAATTAACTGAGGAGTTCTATTTTTAGTAACGGGCTCGTGATACCCCTGAAGTTTAACAAATCTATTACCCTTAAAGTGCGTTTCCTGTACACAGATAATATCTGGTTTGAAATTACTATCTAAAAAATTCTTTAATGAATTAGCGTTCGAATAAAGTGAACGCGCATTCCATTGTAAAATTTTGACACCCATTATTAAGGCCTAAAAATGCTTTATTTAGATACAACTTCTGTAAATTATTGACCTTTTTCTTTTAAGTTTTCCACAAGAGTGCTTAACAAAGAAATGAGATGCAAAAGTTCCTGTTTGCTACATGGCTTTACCATTTCTTGAATCTTATGTAGTACTGCCTGATCTGTACCCTCAGACTGATTTTCAGTTTCTCTTTCCATAATTTTAACTGCCTTAACAGCCCCACGATCTTTTCTCGGTATAGAGGGGGTAGACTCCATACTTTCAACATTTTCTTGCGGTTGCGGAGAATTATCTGGGGACAAAATGCCTATTTCTGCAGCTTTTTGGTTTATAAAATTTTCATTTTGAATAATTGCGTTAAAATTAGATTGTTCCTTACTTGGGCCCTGATCTTGAACCTGATTGTCTGATTTATTTCTTACCTTATCTGCGTAACTGACAAGATCATTAGTATTTGCAACCGGTGCTGGAGTAGCGGGGGTCGGTTGAATATTTTTAGATCTGACTTGCTTAATGGCGTCTTTAAATTGCATGCCATTAACATATATTAATTCAAGGACTTGCTTATGTTCCTTATATTTAGGACAATTCTTATCAATAGCTTGATGAGGACCTTGACAATTATTACACTTAGTAATGGAACTATTGCATTTATTAGTGGCGTGATTACCTGTGCATTTACCACAAGCTGATTTTTTAGTGCATACAGATTTATAATGGCCTAAAGATGAACAATTGGTGCAAAATTTAGGATTAGGCTTATAATCAGATAAGGTATATTCGTGATCGGGAAAAATGCCTGTTGGAATAACTTTGGTATCCTTATGCTTGATATTTAGATTTGCCAAAATATAATTCTGGTATTTATTTTTGGTTAGAATAATATCCATACTTGTGGTGTCTTTAATAAATTTTTCTTGCTTTTTAACGCTTATGCTATCTGCCGAAATAAAATTCCAAATAACCTTAAAACATCTTTTATTTTCTTGCCTAGGTTGATCTTGAGAGGTTTGCGACTGAGGCTTAGTTTTAAAATCTTTCTGATATTTGGTAATAGTGACCGGAAAGTTGAGGATTTTAGTGATTTCTAATAATTTAGACCTAAGCTGGTGGTTAGGTACACTGAATAAAAAGCAAGTTTTCAACTTCTTGATCTTTACGGCCTGGGAGCTTACTCCCTTGAGAATAACTGCACAGATGGTGTAGTGCAGAGTCATTACACAAAGAGTCAGGAATTTTGCTGACTTGGAAGTTACCACCAAAGTCTCTTCATCTTTGAATAAATTTCTAACGGGGTTTTCCCCTTCATTTTTTGCCCCTAAATTTTGAGGGCTAGCTTGATTGTTCAACCTTTTGGGTTGATTGTTTGGTGAAGTCCCCGTAGGGCTTCTCATTCTTTTCTTGGGTGTGTCCATCGAAAGTAAAAATAAAAACTTAAATTGAAAAATAAAAACAAAAACTTTGAGTGAACAAAAGGAGGAAAAAAAAAACAAACAAAAAAAAAACAAATAAAAGAACAGAATGTGCAAAAGAAATAAATATGGCAATGTTAATAAAACTAAATACGAACGAACCCAAACAGTATTTCCTTGTATCCTTGGATAATAAGCACAATATACAATTATACTAAGATTTCTTTATTTTCTATACGTGGAATCCGTATAGAAAACTGGATACTGGCTGGCTGGCTGGCTGGTCTGTGGCTGTGAAGACGTCGATCTGTTGTCGTCGGCTGCAAAGCAAAAACTGTGAATGATGATGTAAAAGACTGATGATGTAAAAGAATCTGAGCCGATGCTGAAAAAAAAAAAAATATATATGCGAAAATTTGAAGTTGCTTGGTCAATTTTATACAGAAAAATTAAAAATTGTCAATTAAAGGGGGCGTACGCCCCCTCCGCCCCCCCTCTGAATCCGCCACTGCACGTGGTTGAATGGGGATAGCCCGTACGTTGAGAGATATGGGGTCGTGCGGAAAACTAGTAGTGCACCGTGTTGGGGAAGACGCCACGTTTCTCGCACGTCTCGATAAGAGTTTGACCCTGTAGGATCTCTTGCAGGAGGCTAAATTACCAGACCCCTACTAATCAACCCCTTTTTTCAGTGGCAGTCAGAACCCCCTACCCCTATTGGCCTTTTGTCCCCATCCCCTGCATTTTATCATTGTATATCATGGAAGTAAAAGTGAGATCTCTTTCATGTTCATCTTCCGGAAAAAGCCGAAATTGCGCTGCTTGGGAGTAAAACATTATTTAGGTGTAACTGAGTTATTATTTTCTCAGGGTGTAATAATACAGTACTAGATTTTTGTTTTCAAATATAAAAAAAAATAAAAACAATTGGTTAAGGGTCGTGTTGATTTTACGAAATCTAGAATGAATGCTCATGTTTTTTTAAAAGGTGTGCACAATAAAGGAATAAATACATTATAACTAACTATATAAACTTACCATTAATCTTTGATTTACAACTTTGATATCCCATATTCGGCTGGCTGTTCACTGTGGATACATTTTCTAAAGATTGAACATGGAATTCTTTTTAATTTCCTTTTAACAACTAATATAAACGTAAATATTCAAAATTGTCAATAAGTGGCATTTTTGCAATTTGTTCACTGACATTTTGAAATCAAATTAACTAAATCGGCAGGCGACAATTACTCTCAAAATTACAACTGTGTCAATTATTGCCTGACGGGGTATTTCATCAGTGTAAATTGTCATAAATGATATTTATTCATTTATTAAGGAAAACGAACTCTATAAATTTTTATATGTATTGGTAATTTAAATTTTAGCGTAGTGGTTTTACTTGATAATAAAATGTCATCAATTTGACACTTTCCCTGTATCCGATATACAAATGTCATTTTGACAATGTTTAAATCATATACTTTTTATATTTCAAATTTTCATAAACTTTTTATTTGTTGCCTAGAAAAAGAAATAGAAATTATAACTATAAACAAATAAATATTTTAAAATATATTTTCAATAAACTGTGATTTTTTGCCGTCACATTTTATCCTGTAACTTTCTCTTATATATATATTCTTAAACACAAAACGTCTACACATCTTACATGTACATGTACAAGTTTTTTTTATTGAATTTGTCATATTTTCAGTGTTGGACAAGTTTAACATCATTAAACTCTGGTTTACCATGTTCTCCTATTTATTTATTTATTTATTTATTTATTTATTTATTTATTTATTTATTTATTTATTTATTTATTTATTTATTTATTTATTTATTTATTTATTTATTTATTTATTTATTTATTTATTTATTTATTTATTTTATTTATCGATTTATTTATTTATTTATTTTATTTTATTTATTTATTTATTAATGGCAAGTTCTGGGAAGTCAACATTATTTTTGGTCAAATCTGAAATATAGGCTTTTGTTTAATTCGAATGCCTAAAAATTTCTTTTTTTTAATGACAACCCATTGGCAAAACAATTCTATTTATAAAGTAAAGTAGCGACTGTCGATAGTGAATATAACGACTGTTGGGGTAGGTCATAAAGGTTGACACAATGAATCGGGGAAGGGGTCTGGCATCTATATATTTCACACAAATATACTGATATATTTCTTTTTATCTAAAATATGGGTAATTTTGTTGAAGAGTTGGCCAGGATATTTATTCACCAAAACTACCAGGCTACCCCACCTCCAGATCGAAATTCTCAATTTAAGAAGCATGCGTACATTTCTTCATAATTATACATTCAAATAGTGTCGGGATAAAGAAGACAGGGTTATGTTCATGTTGTATTCGGTTTGATCTTAAAACAATCTTTAAAAGGACTTGCGTAAACAACTGTGTATAGCAGATTGATCACTGACTCTTTGACTGTTTACTTTGATCAGTGACAGAATAGGATACATGCGGGGTGACAATAAAATTATGAGGATGTGAAACCACGGGAAGATTTTATTTAAAACAAAATTGATTGCATAAGTTTGCGTGATCCAGATATAAATGACTAAGTTAACTATCTAAAGTAATGATGTCCCTTCTGTGTAAAGTCATATTTAAATAAAAGATATACTGTTTTATTATTTTGATTTATAAGACCTAGTTATCTCGAATAAAACCACATGTGCTTGTGATTGTTATTTATTTTTTCATTGGTCCTATTTCCTTTTAAAATATGCACCGGGGAATCCTGTAATCTCCCCAGACCCTTCAACAAAAAAATTCTTTGTTTACTGAAATTGCTGATTTTTTTACTTTTAATTATAATTATCAGATTATAACTACAAAAATAATAAGGATTATTAGAATTAAATTAGAAATAAATTAGAATTTCAAAAGTACTTCAGAATTTTGTATGTTGAAAATTATTTAAGATAAGATAATTTCTTTATCGCAAAAAGCAGAATTGCAAATTATATAAATTCTATAAGCAGCAATGATGCAAGTAAGGTATAAGATAATGAATACCTTATTTCGATAAAATTAAAAACATGAAACTATCAATTTATGATGAAACATATAAGTTTTAAACTGTTTTGGATGTTACAAAATAAGGGTTTTAAGCACTTATTTTTTTTATTTAAAAAGTATATAATTTGTGGACATATGGCCAATAATTGTAAAATTTTGACAAATGGTTGGCTTAGTTTAAACATATTTTATTTGAAACAATTTCAAAAGGGAATTGGACACAAGTAAAAAAGTATTTGTGAAACAATACGAAACAATAATAGCAATGGACATGCAGGTGTAAATACAATTATTATAATGATTTATATTAAGGAACAAAATAAAGAAGAAAAAAAAACAAACATGAAAAAAGTTTAAATAAAATCATGAATCATGAATCATGCGTTGTGTGTTTGTGTGTTTGTCTATTTTTTAACTAGATTAGGAATCGTTTCGAATGCATGACAAATTCAAGTACGTGATCAAGTACTTTCAGGTTATCTATTTCGGAAAGAAGCTTGTCGACTGTAAGAAATAATGAAAGATTGCGAAGTATTTGAGGGGACAGGAACGAGAGGTTTTCAAATAATGTTCGCCAAATTATCGTATATTGAGGACATTCGAAATAGAAATGAGGTAAAGTTTCTTGCTGGTACCCACATCTGCATGAGGGATCTTGTATGATGCCTACTTTGCTAAGGTCATAATTAAGAAAGGTGGCGCCACATCTTTTTTGTGTTAAGATAATATTTAACTTTCTCGGCCATTAAGAGTGAAATTGAAAAGAACAGTCGATTAAATTCTGAGCTTTTAAAGCCTTTTTGAATTTTGAAAGTGCGGGCTCTAATTTATTTCATAACCTAATACCGGTAGTTGATGGAACAAATGATTCTGTAGTTAAAAATAATCCGTAAAAAGGAATGACAAGATCATCTCTATTTCTTAATGGATAGTCTGATAAGCTACTGATTCTTGGTGGAGTTAGTCTACAGAGAAATGGTGGAGCAAGATTGTTCACCATGGTATACATCATCTGTAATTTTCTGTTATCAATTGTACCTATCTTCTATTTTATGTATCATACCGTATCATATCATCTACAAATGACATTCCGTGTTTGTCATTGGCAACGCGACGGGTGTGTTGCAACAGGCAGGAACTGCTTACTCTTTCGGAACACCTGAGTTCACTCTCGTTACGACTTGAGCTCGCGTTCTCAGTTGATGCTTATGTGTTTTTGTGTTTCTTGTTTGTTCGTGCTTGTTCCGTTTTTGTGTTGACCTATTTACCTTCGATCTTTTGGGCATTTGGCTTTTGAATGCCCAATTGTTGCCTCTTTGCTCCTTACAAAAGAGGGGGTAAATTGTTTGGGTCTGCTGGATAGCAGAGCATTAGGACTAAGTTTGCTATCCCCAGATTGTGATAAAGGTCTTAAATGTCACAAGAAATTAAGTCATGAAAAATAAAGCCACAATTTTGTGGGAAAAAAGTAATAAACAAAAATTTGAAAAATGTTGCGGAAAAGCAACGTTAACATATAAGGATAAAAACCTAGTTTAACCCCGCCACATTTTATATGCAGCCTATTCTAAGCCAGGAATCTTTGCCAAAGCTTTTGCCTGTCCTTGTCATCTTTGTTTATTGTTCTATGTCAAGAATTGGGTCTTTCATTGATGATTTAGGGATCATTTGTATTGATTTGTAGTGTGGCCACTGATCATCATTGATTAATTTGATAGTTTTATTGTGAAGCCATTTAATCAACATGTCGTTTTGACACTTTGTATTTAATATAATACATGTAAAAACCATCGTCTAAAAATTATTTCAAATTGTCATAAATAATATTTATCTAATGCATGTATCCTAAAGAGATTTAAATTAAAGAGAAAATATTTGCAATACACGCTAAATAATAAGTTGTGACTTTATTCCATGTTCCAGCATTCTTTTAATGAGACACATATCAAAAGCATATGCATAAGCATATGAGGTATAATAAAATACCCATATTCGTAAATAAGAAGATTTTTGAAATTCTATTATTGCGCGTAAGAGAAAACAATCGTATTTCACAGGATATTTCAAATTTTCTGTCAACAAATTAAAAGTATGATATTTGTTTTATTTTTCGATCAACTGCACAATAATGCTGGGGTCCATTTCTTTCAACTGATTGGGCGGAGCCTAATTTTTCCAGCCTAAGAAGTCCGACATTACTGACCATAACCAGTATTCAGGTGAAATAATAGGTGTGGTCAATTACGAAATACCTGTATGCAACGCCCATTTTATGAGGGGTATAACCAATCAGACTGAGAAATCTCAGGTGCTCGGGGCCCCCTGTGGAAATTTGTTGAGCATAAATGGCGATAATATCGCAAGTAAAACATAGCATCTGCAGCGATTAAAATGGACACGCCTAATATACACCGTAGACAAGTGGGAGCTTCAAGCAGAACAGTGACTCCAGAAACACCTGCTGTCAGAAGAAACGTGCTAGGGTTATTCTCAGAATCAAGAAGCATAGAAGGTAACTTTATCAAATAATATGTACTATATAGTTGTGCGTCTCATGTTAGACCTGGTCAATCTAACATTTAATATTTTGTAAAAGGTAGTGTAAGATGGTGTTTTTGTACTTAAACGTTCTCAAAATAACTTAGACTACACGTAAAACGTTTTTGAAAACATGGAGCCGTGTTCAATATTTAAGCACCTAAAAATATGATGAGAAAACTACCCCATATTTTTTATTGGACATACATTAAAGTCTTTTCTTTTGTTCCACTATGAGAAATATTAATTTTTAAAAGCGTTACGACCATCTCTAATTGATTCTAAACATGTTGTCGTGAATGAAATCTTTTTAAAAAATAAAATTGGTTGATTATATAGGAAATCGCTGTTCAAAGCGGAGCGAGGCCGGGTCCCTCTTTTGGTCAGTCAACGCCTTCCCTTTTTTCGGACATCCTTGATCCGCCACTCCTTTTGGTTCCGCCACTGATAAATATTCAAAGTTTAGCCGCTTTGTTTCATCAACGGTTGATAATTATACGGGAGGAAGCTTTTGTGAAGTGCCTTTTAGACCCGTCCTTTTAATGGAAATTTTCCCATTTCTTTGCTACTTTCTTTATAAACTATTTTGCTCTTTTTGACTTATGAATGGTACCTCTTTGGTTCTTTCATCAATTGCATTTGCTGTTATTATATTGCAAAATACGTGTATAACGCATTAACTGAGATATAAAATTTGGATTCCTTGTATTATCTTAATAATATAACTAAATAAATCACTGGGTCTATTGAGAATATTCACAGTCAGTAGGTCTTTCGTTGATAATTTAGGGATTGGTTTTGAATCTTTTGTATGTTATTTTAAGTCTTCGGCCAATGCAAGACGGCGAGCAGCGACCTCTGGTCATGTTGAAGACTGCTCGCTGTTTTCCGTTGTGATTTTTTAAATTGTCGTTTCTTTATGTTGGTTGTGTCGCGTACACATTATCGTATATCCTTATTCCATGGAGTTATGATATAGCAACACTCCATGGTTATTCAAAAATAAAATGATATTAATTTTATCCTCAATTACCATGCAGACATTAAAGACTCTTTATTAAAGTGTTATTATTCAGATCGGTTGAAGATGAATACCATTTTGTTATTGTATGTCCTGCGTATTAGTTTTTTTTTTAATTATTTTTTTTTGCACAGGTACTATAGTTCGTGACCAAACAAACAGAGGTTTTGCAATCAAGAAATAAATTACTTACTATTAAACTATGTCACTTTCTAAATGCAGATTGAAAAATAAGATCTCTTATATTATCTTACAATCATATGTTTTTTTGTTATCTGTCTTATTGTCATTATTGTATATTTGTGTTTACTACAGCACCTTTTGCTATCGCAATAAACTATTTATTCATTTCAAATTAAAAGTTCCCATACTAAAATTAATGGGATGGGATGTTTCCATAAATACCATTTAATGCTATTTTAACTTTGTAGATGATTCACAGATTACAACTATAACTGTTGGTCAATTAAAAGAATTAGTAAAACAGCAAGTGTTGATTGCCAGTAAATCACAGAAATCAACGTTGAAGAAGGATATCAAAGTCAGTGATGTTGTCAAGGTATTCATATTTGGATTATTTAACTAAATTTAAAGGCAACAATGCAAAGATTTTCTCTGCTTTCAGTGAAATTTGTTTTCTAGGTTTATTTCATTGCACTAAATTGAAAACTACCCAAGGCGATTTTGTTGCATCCTTCCTAACACAAATTATAGCCTTGATCATGTTGATTTCTAAAACTTTAAATTAACATATAACTTTTGTCATGTTGGTGGATTCCAAAATGTATACATAAACTATTTTCAATTATTTCACATTAAAACTCTTTTCTATTTAATCATCTCTTAAAAAATCAATGTTATCTATTAAAACCAGTCACAGTATCAACCCCAGTAAGGTGAATTTACGTAAAAATGGTTTTGTTAAATATTTCTGTTTTTGTACGATATTTTAAATCCCCAAAATATAAAACCGAAAAAAGGGAATCCAGGGATTAAATAAAACTTGTATTGGACATCCCTGGGGAATCCAAACTTGTTTCCTTTTTTTCTTTACCGGACAAAACATTTTCCATTTATATGCCTTACCAAAACTAATTTCAAATGAATCTTGGTAAGTTTTGTTGGTCTCAAAAAAAAGTCTTGTGAATCCTTTTAGGTAAGGTTACCCGGTGTGGGAATACACATCGACTTATTGTCGATATGTCATTCAATCGATGAAAATAATACTGTATGCTGGTGCAGAGGTGTCGCTCCTCGTGTTTCCTTCAATTCTACCGAAAACTTTTTTTTTCTTCTGGACCCTCCCCCTGAAAATCATATGGTTGTTGTCTTATGCAAAATAATAAATAAACAACAACACAAACTGTTTTACCACTAATACATTTTTTTTCAAATGCACATTTTCTTTGCATGATACATGTATAAACTGTGAAAAAAATCGCAACCTTAATAACGGCATATAGAAAATTCAGAGCTTGGCCATAGAAATATTAAATTAACTATACGTTTTTTATTCCATGATTAGACAAAATATTCTGCTTATTGAAAAGAAGACTTATCAGTGTATAAGATTTCTGCATGGTAATTTACCTTTTTCAGAATGGTATACACTCTATTGTACGGGAATTTGGAGAGAAAGAGAAAACTTGGGATTTCACAAAAGGGTATGTGTATAATTTGAATTTGATGTATATTTTGTCATTTCAAATGAATGCAGGTGTTGGTTTGATCCACAGAATTCAAGCCCCTGTGGTATTATCTGAACAATACTTCCACGTTTAGAACTTGAGAAGTATTAATTAAAAAAATGAATGAGTTACTTGGTGGAATTTTCAAAACTAGTTAAATACAATAGAAGATTAAGTTCACTTCCTTTTTCACGATAAAACGAACGAAATTAACAGCAAAATGTATACTTAATATATGTACAATATTTGATATAAATAAATCCTTCAAAGTGACATTTCTTAGTTTCTATATAAAGCAATTAATGACACCCAAGACATGACGCACCGTTAAATTCCATCGAGTTTCTACTTTGCTTTGTGTTCATATTGTGATTATGTTTTGTATTGTCTGCTGTACTTAGTATATCTAACCATTCACAATAGGAGCATATACAATCTTCCAGTGTATACATAAAATTTCTAGATTATCCTGGCTACCAGTACTTTCAGTATATATTTTGTACTTTGATCAATTTTGTAGGTACAAAGAGGGAAGAAATCCTACACATACGAAAGACGTATTTATTGCATTGGGTAACAAAATAGGAGACTTTGATGGAGCAATGGCGGAAAGTAAGTGTTCTAAAATAAATTTCCTATTGTAGACAATACTTAGTAATTGCACACCGTCAATTGAACGGAAACAATAACTCATAATTTAATTGTTAGCCGTTCGTCAGCTTTCATGTATTTTTTTCGAAAGAATTTTAGATCGTATTCGGATGCAAATCGCAAATAAAATATAAAATTTTGCGTTCCTTTTTATACCCTGTCACACAACGCATTAAATTATACCCCCCCCCCAATCTCATTTGATTTGACCGTCCCCTAACGTAAAGGGATTTTCACAGCTGTTTAGTAGAATACAATACAGGACAAGTTCGATTTTGAGCATGATCCAAAAAATAGTTTTTAAGAACATCAAATTTCATTATTTTGTTTATATATTTCTCTTTTTTTGGTTTCCGACTGATAACATGGATGTTGGTGAAAGAATTCAAATCATGCAAATGATATTTTGCAGATATTTAGTATACAAAAAACGTTTTTTTTTTAAAGACTACTTTGAAAAATCAAATTTTATGTTTTTTCTAGTTTCCGAGTTGAGATACGCCAGTTTGAAAATTCAAATTTCCTGAACTATTGATATTACATCGTGGGGGGGGGGGGGTAACATTTAATTCGTGAATCAATGTCATTGGTGGGTTTTGGTACGTGAAGATTAGATTTTAAAACAAACTTTTTTCTGTTTTATTTATCTATACCCGTGCATATTATAATGTAAGTACAAATATCTTAATGTATTTGATTCGATTATTTTAGAAGGATGTAGAACATATTTCCATTCTTTGAAAAGTCAGGAGAGAAAAAGGAGATCGAACAAAATGCAGTCCTCTTTGAAGGAACAGAGGAAAAGACAAAGAAAATCAGCTGTAAGTTGAAACAAATATTGATTATACATGTAACGTTCATTCATTTTTAACTGTTTTGGTAAAAAGTAGCACTCTGAACAGAGAACAAGACTATCAAATTCTTTAAATGTTGACAAAATAAATAGTTCGACATTACAAAAAAATATTTAAAAGCATATTATCTGACCCCAGAACGCATGTGTTTTCTACAAAAATAATGAGTATAACACTAGGATCAAAATATCAACATCCACCCACCACAATGGAGAATGGTCTTGAAAGAAGCATTGCAAAGAGGCATCAATTGGACATTCCAAAGCCAAACGCCCAACAGATCGAAGACAAAATAGGTCAACACAAAACGGAACAAACACGAACAAACAAGAAACACAAAAACACCAACGCGAAAATGGGTTAACTGGGAAAGTCATGTATGCCGAGTTCAAACTTGCAATCGCCATTTTGATCCAACTTCCGGTTTTTTATGGCGGCCATTTTGAATTTCTAAAAATAGACTGATAATTAAATTTTCACGAATCCGCGTGAAAATTAATTACATACACACGTAGGTAAAACATGTATGCCGAGTTCAATGATGCCCTCAGTATTTTAATCCGACTTTAAGTTTATAGACTTTTTTTGACTTGCTTTCAATCACAATCAGAACTAGTTATTATTATTTCTATTATTTTATTATTATTAATAAAATTATTATTATTATTATTATAGGCTAGAGTTCGACGACGTGGAGTGATTAACTCCGCTACAACAATAACCCCTGGTGATAAGGACAAGTTGTTGGCAGTCCTTGACAACAACGACTATATTTCGTCAGAAGAAAGTGAGGAGGTGCTTGACTCCGATTCGGATGATGAATCCAACACAAGAGTACGGTTTGTTAAGAAAACTTTACCATGGAGATCAGACTATTTAAATTCCTGGTTTCAATCCCTTGACAGGAAAAACGAACGTAAGAAACAACAAAAACGAAAAGGCGGAGCGGGTCTTACACCGAGGACGGTCTCAACTATCCAGAGTGATAGAGAGCAACCAACAGATGCTCCTTCATTCGCTGTGCAGGAGTTTGAAGAAATTGTGGACTAATTACTTGATTTGATTGTCTGGATTACCTTATTTTTTTAAAATACAGTTTTCGTGTTTTAAAAAACTGTAAGATTTTTTTACTATAGTCCGTTTGAGTTTTATAAATCATCGAAAAATGGCTTGTAAATTTACGTCTTGCAAAATATTTTAACTATTTTGATATGTCATGACTTTTTAATGGCATACGAACTCAGGCAAAAAAAAAATCAAAATTTTTGCATGATTAATAAAAATGTTTTCCATAGACCTTATTAGTAAAAATGGACCAAAAATTCATAGAAATCCATGGGAGTACAACCTAGTGACCAGGAACAGCATTTGCTCCGTATACCTTTAAAAATCCTTTGTGGAGCTAATTGGTCATCTAATCTCCTATTGTTAGTCCTTTCAATTATGTTCCGGTGGGCCCAACACCTGGCTCTTCCGTCAGATAAACACACCATTTTAGGTATTATTAAAATTGGTGAAATATTTAGCATTAGACTATATGGAAAACTTTTTTGTTTTAGAAGATAACATCTTGGTTTTTGTTATCAGAATTCGTATACTAATAAAAAGTTTATTTGTGTTTAAAAAATAAATTTTATTTGAGAGACAAAAAAAAATTAAAGAATTTTCGTTGATTTATAGAACTCAAATGGACTATAGTAATTAATTTATTTCCTCTTTTCAGTTAACATAGGTTATCTCCCATAAGCAGGAGTTATCTTTCTTTACAGTAGGTCTTCTGGTTTTTTTTTCATAGAAAATCAAAGAAAAATCTAGAGAGGTCTTAAAGAATTTAGGGATTTTCCTAAATTTTTACAATAGATATACTAAATAAAAGCTAGAAAAAATACATTTGTGTTGCAGATAATTTATTTAATCTTTTTTTAAAAAAGGAAATGATTATTAAAAACTTACATATCAATGTCTAAACAGAAACCACTTTCTTTTTGAACCTCTCTAATTTGTCATAGGAATTCAACAATAAATCCAGAGAATATGAATTTCATACCTGCTGTAAAGTTAGATAACTCATGCATTTGAGAGATATCCTATGTTAACTAAAAAAGGAAATTCTTACTTTTAAGGTTAGATTCCGTCTTAACTTTTATTAGTTCAAATTTTTACCAGCTAGCCTCTTTTCAATGAAACAAGTTTGCTTTTTTTAAAGTTAAACCTTAGCACCTTTTATATATACCTCGACTGACCTTGATTAATCTGTGGAACTATTTCATCGGAACAAGCAACAAGCTAAATTCATAGTGCAAACCATTATTTCTGGCCTGTCCAATAATTTTTATTACATTAAAATCTATCATAATATTTGTACAATAATTCTTAATTAATCACATTTTTGGTTTCTTCAGGCACTTAAAATAACTAAACTGTTTTAAACTGTTCCTGGTTTCTGTAAAATATATATTCTTTTAATAATTTAAAGATTGAGACAAGTATGCAGCATGTAATAGATACATCCTATCTTCCTAGTATATATCATAATTTCTCTAATGTATATAACATGTAGTTATGACTCTAAGCCTGTGTAATCTGTACATAGTTTATTGTTTTAATGCAAATTTCTTAGCCTAGAAGAAGGGTTTATTTTTGTATTGTAAGTGCTATTGATAAATGAACAAATTTTTTAATTATAAAAACATTTGTAATTACTAAAACGAGAATATTTATTCTTGTATGATAGCATCAAAGATATTAAAAATGTGCAAGTTGACAACAATGCTGTAAAGAGCTAGGTTGAAATGAGTATTTTGCTAATTAAAATGATGGAGGGGATTTATAGTATTAAATAACAAATTCGTTCCATAATGCATTTTCTTTTTACTCTTTGTTGTAAAATGTTTTTTTTTCAGGCACAACCACAATGGTCAGCTTAAACTATATATAGTTAGTTATTAATAAAAGTGTTTAAAATCACTGTCCTTGTTGTACATGTTAGATTTTTTTTCAATTAATTTCATTGAAAAGACATATTGGTTTGATGTCGGTCTGTCCATCTGTCCGGCACAAAGTTTGTAAGTCAACCTGAAAAACTTTCCACAAAATTTCATGAAACTTGATATAAATAAACATACAAAAAAAATACAACAAAATTACAGGGAAAAAAATAAACTGCGTATCACGAGCTCTTCCTTTAGTAATGACTGACCAGAGACACTCAAGCCATAAGTTGTGCGGCCAAAATCGACTATAGAAATCAAACAGTCAATATCGAACCAAATATAAAAACTATATTAGACTATGCCTGGGAATGATCAATTCAACAGTGACCATGTATAGTGTTGCATCCTTACAGTTCAGTTTAACATTTGTTGAAGTTGAAGTAAGTTGAGCTTCTAAGCTCATTACAAACTTCCTTGCAAAGACAAGGCCTCGGAGATTGCTCTGCTGAATTTAATGAAACCTGGTGCTAGTATATAGTATATTTGTGCATTGATTACCAGTAAGTTTTGATCCTCATAATTTTGCGAGAAGTATTGCACTTGAGCTTAAACATAACAAAAAATCCTTGTGATCACAACTCCTAAATCTGATAAATTGAATTTCGGCACTTAATATATTTTGAAGTAAGGAATCCTTATTTTTATTCGCATTTTAAAAGGAAATTTCTTATGTTGGTTGGGTTGTAACGACCATTTTGCGCATCTGGGTCGAGTTAGCTGTCCTAAGAAATGCCCTAATATATGTCTTAAGACTTAATACATAGAAAGAACTATCTTTAGAGGCCTCCAAGGATGTCAAACGAAGCCATCATATTATGATAACCATTAATAAGACCATATACCAATTTATAGGATAGTCCTAATTTTAGGTGTATGTAATACTTGTACACTTGTCGATGCCCGAAAGATTTCTAGAAATATTTTTTTTAATGTAAAAGGCACTAACTCAGCTGGCGAGTAGGTAAAAAGGCTTTTGTCTGCCTTTTAAAACTTTTAAATTTTTTTTGGTGGTGTATATCGTTTCACACACGATTTGTCGAGAATAAGTGTTGACTGTAAGAAAATACAAAGTAGCATTGAATAAAAGTATTAATTATATAAACTTTATAGTTATCTCCCCACTTCCTGGCTGTCTTTCAAATTTTATTTTAAACCAATGCAAGCAGAAATGATTTGATGAGAAAATTAAAGGAACCTTGAAAACATGCTAGTACCTTAGGGCCGGGTTAATGAAGGTATCAGAGATAACGTTGACTCACTCTCACCGCGTGCACAGAGGAACTACATGGTTGGAATTTGAGAGTGGAAAAATTTTATTCATATTTTTCAAGTTAAAATGCGCAAGGATGGTACTAAAACAACAACTTTCACATCCTTAAATTAGGACCAAAATTGGAACATGTCCTAAATAAGACACTTAAGACTGAAACATTTCCAAAGACCATTCTTATACACATCCTAATCCTAAGACACCTTCATTAATACGGTGACGGGTCCCTGGTCTACAATGGTACAAGTTGGGACCAACGCGGTTTTCCATTTCTCCGGCATGTCCGCCTTGTTTTGGTTTGCGTCATGATATCTTAATCGGTTTGTGGACATTTTTTGTCCCGAACAGTCTGTGTTGGTTGTTAATGCATATGCAAAGATTATAGGGCTGGCTGTTTTTTATAGTGGTTTCTGTTGATTATGTGGGTTGTGTCGCGTCTCATGTGGCTACGGATACACGCTTGTATTCGGAGCCACTGCCTTAATTGCCTATTTTCTATTACGTATTTACTGTACTGTTTGCATAAAGAAAAGAAAATGTTTTAGTGAACTGGTGATTTTAAAATGCAAGTAACCACAGTGCAAGTCTATGTAAAATACTATGCTGAATGCAAAAAATTAAAGCAAACAAAAAAGCCACCTCGACCTAATATGGGAGTCTCGGAATGATATGGGACTTGATATGAAATACCCTGTGTAATAATCTATATATATTTATATATTGCATACTCTTAACAATTTTCTAAATATTTATATAATAAATAATATGAAATGTAAGTATTACGCAATGCTACAAATCTATCTTTTAAAGCGCCATGGCATGCAAAATATTTAATGTTATAGTTGTGTAGTACAACGTGTTTAGTAGGTGCACTAGTTGAATATTACATATTAAGCACAACTTGAAAAGTATATAAATAAAGTTTATCAGTGCAACAGTGTATTTAGTTTACAATAAGAATGGTATTATAGCGTGAATTGAAACACTAAATTGATATAAAAATCGGCATTCATGATAATTTAGGATGTATTCACGAAAGACCGGTAGTGCCATTAGATCTTTTACATTTCTCGATTGTAACTACAAGTTTCTCAGTTCTAAGTTGACATTTCACAGTCCCAAGTTGACATTTCTTAGTTCCAAGTTGACATTTCTTAGTTCCAAGCTGACAATACTCAGTTCCAAGTTGACAGTTCTCACTTCAAACCCAGTTCAAAATTACACTACAAACCTCTAGTCGTAGCGAGATAGTTGCTACGGAGTGGGGGTGTCCTGCTTGTTGCGACAAATCTATATAAATCTTTTGGTACTTTCACTCTTCGTTGTACTTCTCAACTTCATCAAATTGCACCTCTCAACTACAGCAGTTGTACATCTCAACTATCGCGTTTGTACGTTTTCCAAACGTTAAAAGATGTTCAATTCAACTTGTGCGGATGTACTAAAAAACTTTCGCATATCTACTTCACAACTTGTGCACCGATGCCGCGTTTAATCATTTACGGGTACGAAATAACGGCTTTCTGTCCTTCAATATACATGTATTGCTATTCGGACCTTATATCGTATCTTTGGGATAAAAATAATGTTTTAAATGCTTATGATGTTTATTAGGTACGCGATTTTTAGAATATTAATGTATAAAAGTATTTTATCTGTAATTTTAAGGATTAAAGCAAAGTCAATCATTATAGTAACATAAATGCCTTATGGAAACTATTATTTAATAGTTTCCATTAAAAAAAACATTACTATAAGTCATATGTTTTGCATTTTAGATGAAAATTACCCACTTTTGGTGTCTCTTTCGTCTGATTTACCCACAAGCCATCATTAAAGCACTAATCAATCATAGCGAGTGTGCTTCTCAATCGTTTTTAGGCAGCGCACCTTCCATACATTGTCGGTGTGCATAAGGCACGATGTGAAAAGGTAGGGCTGAGATTTAAATAATGATTAAGGTTTTGCCCTCATTTTTGCTGAGAATCAAATGGTCTGTTCCTAGGCATGCCAGTAATTGAATAAGTATATATAATTCTTGCAGTTTAGCACGAGTAAATGGATCAAAATGTGTGCACGAATGTAGCACATAAGTGTAGTGTGCATATCTGCAAAAAATAAAAATCTATACCAAGATATTCTATGAATTTCAACTCAGAAACCCGATCTTTAAATGATTTTGCAATTCTTATCCTACTACATCATGTACATAGTAAACACCTAGTAAACTTATTTTCTCATATATAGTTAATTTTTATTGTTTCTTTTAAATAAGGGGTGACACGGGGGTACCTTTTCCCTGTTTCCCATTTTTGGTCTATTTGTTTTTAAATTCCCACACTTTAGTTGAAACATATTTATTTACCCTGGATTGGGAAACAAGCTCAATGCTTAATCTATTTAATCCTCTCTATGCAGCCGTGCAGTTTGTGAGTGAGGCCAGTGTAGCGGCCACCATTGAGTCCATTCATATCGAACTATATCACAGGGTTTTGATCTCCCCATACACGGGGCAACCTAATTTCGCCTCTCCCGAAGGACTAGCACCGTTCCCCGAGACCTTCCTAGCAAATGGTGTCAAGAAAGAGTCGGAAGAACAGTCCATGAAACTTTTCCAGCCCGTTTTGTCGTTTCTCAAAACTGTTGTCACCGGCCCCGCCTGAAGGCCAAGAAAGTGTTTTGATATCTTAATAGAAAGTACAAAATTGAAAATGTTCATAGATCAAAGATAAACCGTGCTCCATTGTGATACAACTCTTAACTGAAGGCCTTGCTGATATAATAATATGTAAATATTAGCACTTAATAGTAAAATTATATTCGTACTTTTTTAATCAATAATTAGTACAATAAGTATCAACAAGTTTAAGGGTTCTAAGGACAGGGTGCTTAAGACTATTTGATATAGAACCACAGGTTTATTTCTAGTGATGTACTTACAAAAATATGTAAAATTAATAATATATATTTGTTGTTTTCAAATGAAGATCTAAAAATGTTTTAAGTTTTTGTTAAAGTTATTGTCTCTGATTGTTTAATCCCTGTTCACATATCTGCTTTATATAAATATTTTCTCTTTTAATACTACTTTCATTATATATAATTGAAACAAATTAAACAACAATTTATGAATTTAGTAATACAATCATAATTACCGGACGATATGGATTTTTTACCACCAAGGGTGTACCATATGTCTTATTAATTTATTTCAACCCCTGCTAGGGATTATTTAATCCCTGCCCCTGCCAACAGGGAGGCGGGACGCATGTAACTGTCAATTATTCAAAAAGGTGATTATTGAGAATCTATTGGTTGTAATCATGTTATAACAGTAACTTAGACATCAGTGGTCACCAGTCCTATAGTTAGGTATAGTCACGACGTTAAACTTCCCAGTCAGTCAGTAGTCACCAGTGCCGTGCTGCTGCCGGGGACCACAATGGGTGTAGACACAACACTGAACATCCGTCCGTGATAAAACATTATCGGAAAAGGATTTAACAGTGAAAATATATATACACATGAAACAACGTTCGGGAGTATAAAATCCGCGAACTTTTAATAAATTTCATCCGGATAGCTATTATCTACACCACAAGACTGAATCCAGTGGAATCATTTTGGCCGGAGAAAAACGTCAATCATGGATACCATTTTTATTATTTAATATTCAATAAAATATGCACAAACAGTAAAATATTCACCGCCCTTTTGCCCGGACCCTTTGCACAGCATAATATTTGCTGACTATAAAATGTACGAAAATAAAATATTTACACAGATTTTTCGGTGGATTTATTAGAAAATATTATTATTCAAATATCTTTGCTACCTTTTTAAAAGTATAGTAATGACCAATCTATCCTATATCTTTATACAGTATGTAAATGAATGGTGCACATTGAAAGTCTCCATTGATTTCGAAGGTTATAATTCTATTAAAATAATATACTTTGTCCATCTTTTTAACCATGAATAAATTGACGGAAACATTATGGTTTTCAATTACTTTATGATGCCATGAAAGGCTAACTCGTCATCATTGTTTTACCACACCAGTAAATATTTTTCTTTGCATATAAGTGTGTGTCATGCAAAGATATGTGTATCATAGATATTTACGCGGGTAAGAAATAAATGACAAACATTCTTATTTACACAACAATGAAATTTTAATTTTTGTAAACCATTTATTGTGATCTTAAAAGACACTAAATACAAGACTTTGGACAAGCTGCACCATACCTGAAATTATTATCATAAACCGCGGTCTCGATAAACTGCACTATGTTATGTAAACTATATTAAATATTAATATTTAGAGACAGTAAATTAATCGCAAATATGTGTAAAGGGTTGTAAAGTATATGTAAAGTGCGGTCTTTGTGTGCATTTACATTACATTTACATAGTACTGTAAATCCACAGTTTCATCTAGTGCATGTAGCCTGTCATAAATATGCATATTTATACCCCACGCAACGAAGTTGCGAAGGGTATAATGTTTTTGACTGGTCCGTCAGTCAGTCAGTCAGTCAGTCCGTCCGTCAGTCTGTCTGTGATCAAAATTTCCGTAACAGATATCTCAGCAACTATTAATCGTAGGCTTTTGATATTTGGTATGTAGCTTCAGGTAGGGGTCCCATATGGTGGGATATGTTTTCAGGTCTGTCGATCATATACTTCCTGTTTAGCGTGCTGACTTAGAATTTTTTCACTATATCTTCAGTGATCAAAATTTCCGTAACAGATTTCAGGGCAACTATTAATCGTAGGCTTTTGATATTTGGTATGTAGCTTCAGGTAGGGGTCCCATATGGTGGGATACGTTTTCAGGTCTGTCGATCCTATACTAAAACCAAGACGAATTTAAAACAGTAAGTAATTTGTTTTGTTGTGTAATAGGTAACAACTGTTGTTGTGTAATAGGTAATCACTGTCCGATATGGAGGCATACGTGCAATATGGATTCAAAATTGGAAAGTTCATGATTCGAACAATGCAATCTTTATCCCTAGACGCGCAGTAACAATCGAAAGCGTTTTTTGGCGTTTAATCAGATAGTATAGTAAGATCTAGACGATTTCTATCGAGTATAAGATGAAGTAAGAATTGTTCGAATCATGAACTTTCCCATTTTGAATCCATATCATATTGCACTCTTAGGGAACAATGATTGATAAGAGTTTTTTAACCTACTGGTTTTACACATATCCTTTGCACGGCCATAGTGTAAAAATGCGTATTAGCGAAAATTCTAACTTGGCAGTACCCGTATAGAGCCTCATTATGATAAATTATAACATATACCAAAAAGGAATCAATGTCCAAAAGACAGCAAACTCAACATAAGCTAAACTGACTTAAGACAATAACTTATGTTAGAAAAAAAACTATAGTTACTAGTATATATAACAAAACCTAGCCAGGTTGATTATTTAGAACCACTTTTCAACATTAACGATAGGAATTATATAACATAAAGTATACAATTGAAAAATAAACCTTATTTCTATCTTTGATAACATTGAATTTATTTTCACGTAAGATGCATAAGAGATCCCCTATTAAGGTATATCAAAAATATTTCTGTATGGGCATATTTTCTTTAATGTTAACATGTAAATTCTATGTTGCCCTGTTTCAATGTATGATTTTAAGAAAATAGATAAGTCGCTGTTTCGACTACAACAAATGTCACTGTTTTGATTTTCGCTAATTTGAAATGTCGCTGTTTTGATATAAGTGCTTTAATATATAAGTGATAAAAGAAATTCGGAAGTGTATTTAATGTTTCATAATAGGCTTTTCTATTAAAAAGGAGGGAACTGTCGGCTTTACCCGGGAACACAGTATTTTCTTCTTTTTTTCAAAGCATTTAAGTTACATGTATATATGTTACATGTAGACGGTGGGTAGCAGTAGCAATTGAAATACCACATTTCGTCCCATTTGTAGACATTTTGCTTCTTCAAAAGTTTAAGCCTAAAACTCTTCTTTGTGTACTCTTATTCTTTAAAGGATGGGTTGCAATAAGGCCCTATTTTGGCCCATCTATAGGCGAAAAATAAAAAAAAGTTTTTCATAGCATGTTACTTTATATCCTATTTTGTAGCAAAATGATTGTACTGTTGTAAAAGACTACTTTTAGATATACGTTTGCACGATCACAGCTTCGAAAATCGAGTTCAAAACTGACCCATTTTGAATGAAAATTTCATCTTGATAAATTGAAATTTTGTGCTAAAATACTTGAAGCTAGTGTTTAAAGATCTACAAAAGGTTCATCATTTATATACATTACTTAAAAAAACAATTTTGAAATTGAAATGACCGCTTATCTCAAGAAAAACGAAGAAAACGGAGAGATTTCCCACATTTTTCAACTACTGACAACAAGTTAAAAAATTATAGTCTTTTTAAATTTTCAGTATGTCTTGCACGCGGAACCAGCTTGAAACTTTTATAAAAGATGTAATTTAGTAATTAAATACAAGTTTTTGAATAAAATATGGAGCTGGTTCCGCGTGCAAGGCTATACTTCCGGGAAGGATATATATCACTCATTTGCGCCACTGTCCTATAGGCGCAATGTTAAAATAATTTGCGGTGGTTCATTTCAAGCACCATTACTAGAAAATAAAATAAGCTTTATTAACTACAAACGGTTATTTTCAAAAAATAGAAATATTAACCTTTTCAACAAGACATTTTGTGATAGAATTTACTTATGTAATTTTAATTTTGTGACTTTTTCGGTGGGCTGATAAAGGGTCTTATCATATACTTAAACATAATAATGCTTAAATTTAACAACATGATAATAGAGTAATTTTAAAGAGAATTTGATTTTTTTCCAAAAACACCTTCACCGTGTGATAATCACTTTCATTATAAACTGGTTCAGGTTATTATCAACTACTTCCGTTTTATTATCAAACGCCAAAATCGGAATTGTATTACAGACTTGACCGTAGTCGATTTAAGTTAAAGACATTTTCAAAATTTATGGCAGACGACACAGATGCATCTAAAAGAGTTAATTTTTTGTGTTAATTATACGCCCTTCCCACTTCTCCGTGGGTTTCATTTCTCGGTGGTATAAATTACGTTCATTCCAACCAAATATTTAACTGTGACGTCATCGTTTCTACGTAGCCACGTACCACGATATTACGAGATACATTTGATTTGTTTGTTTACATTGACAAAATACAAATTTTAATCAGATGCTGTATCCAAATGCCATTTCAAAATACCATATATATTTCACACTGGAAGTACATATGATAAAAAGATTATAACATGTCATTTTTCATATCAGACCAAAATCAGCCCGCGGTCATTATCATCCCTCGAGCCTACGGCTCTCGGGCTGATATCATGACCTGGGGCTGATAATAGGTCTAATATGAAAAATGGCATGTTATAATCTATAATTATCGCAACCCAGCCTTTTACTTCTTATGTAAAATTCAAATAGTCAATGGATTATCTCTCTTTGATCAATTTCAATCGTCAGTATAAAATAAATTTTGTTTAAGTTTATATATATTCTTAAGTTGTGAGCATTTTTGTCGCACGCTGCAAAACAAAATGAAGACATAAAATGTCAGTTTCCGTCCGTCCGTTCGTTCGTCCACCACACTTTTTCTTGGAACAGTTTTCAGTTTCTCAGCAACTATTATAGGCTTTCGTTATCAGGTATGCCACCCCTGAAGGGTTCCTATATGGTGGGATGCGTTTTCAGATCAGTTCTTGCTAAAATTGATTGCCTGAACAATCTATCCTGATAGTTGACCCGACGTTTAGGAAGTAGAAAGATTATGTCTTCACCTACTTTTGCGGTCCGTTACAAAGTTTGTCAGCGCAACTCCTCTGAAACTACTGAACCGAATTCAATGAAACATAGTATATAGGAAGTACATCATATGTAGTTGTGCATATCACCAGAAAATTTTGATCCTCAAATTTTAGTGGGAGTTATGGCCCTTTGAACTTAGGAATTTGCTGAAAAGCCTCATTTATCATCTTGTCAGCGCAACTTCTCTGAAACAACTGAACTGAATTAAATGAAATTTGGTACATGTATATAGGAAGTAAATCATGTTGCTGTGCATGTTACCAGGAAATTTTTATCCTCAAATATTTGTGGGAGTTATGGCCCTTTGAAATTAGGAATTAGCTGAAAATCCTCATTTATCATCTTGTCAGCGCAACTCCTCTGAAACTTGAACCGAATTCAATGAAACGTGGTATATAAGCAGGACACAATATGTAGGTGTGCAAATGACCTGGAAATTGTTATCCTCAAATTTTTGTTGGAGTAATAACTTAGAAATGTTTTTGGAAATGGGGGAGACATCGTTTTTGTAGGCAAAAACAAACTTTAATTTCATATTAAGTTAATTATCATGATTGATTAAAAATGTTGCTTGTCGAAAAGTTTAAAAGAGGGAAATGTGTACAATGACCAATGGTGCGGGGCGATCCAATGCCGGAAGTATACCGGTATTATGCCACGAAAAAAACAGTAGAAATAAACAAGTATATTCGATTCCCGGACAACCGCCAAACAAGCTGAAGAATCTGCACCGGCAGTGACACTTTTAGCACGAGATAGACGTACATGCATGTGTGCATACCCGTTCACATATGTTCTAATTCATTAAAAGGAAATAAAAGCACTTATCATAGCACTGTTAATTTATAGTAATATTGTTGCTAATTTCGTGATTGGTTTCAATATTACCTACATGTATGGACATGTATACCGTGCAGCATTCACAAAATTTTTAAATTCTGATAATTTCGTGCCAACAGGGAAAAAATTATAAACAGTTGCAAAAAATAAGTACTAAATATTTAATAGAAAGGTACATGTACTAACAACTAAATAAAATAAATAAATAATTGAATACTTGGCCTATGTGTTCTTCGTCTTTTAATCTGAACGCTATCGTGACGTCAACGGATATGACGGTATAAAGAAAGAAGCAGAGGTACCAATGGGTTATCCGAATGTCAAAAGTCCGAAAGGGCAGAGTCAAAACCAGTTAACAAGAACGGGACAAAAACAGAAAACATTGAAAACATGGAAACACCAAAATAACTGAATATCAATAAACAACGCGAACTCAAGTCGAAATGAGAGCGGACTCAGGTGATCTTAACCCTTTACTTTATAATCTCGGGGTGCCGTGCGGGGCCTAGATAGCAAATAGGACCACAGCAGAGCCTATTAGCTTGTCGTAATAGACGACTTAGGGTCTTTGGATTCTGAAATCGGGTTAGTTTTCAGCCCACAGAGCGAGCAAATATGTATACTAGGTGGCTGAATAGGATTACCCTAGTCTGCGGGTATTGTCAGAACTTGAATACGGAAAGCCTAACCACTGGCCATAGTGGGCCTACGTGTGTGGAGAGTGTCACGACGAACGTTAAACATCCCTTCTGGACCGTCACATAGGCAAAATTTCCGCACCTACCCACCCACCCACCTCTTTTCCTGTTGTCATCAAAATTTACTGTTCCATTGTTTTCCATCTCTTCCCCATATTTATCATCAGCATTTCATGTTTATTTTATAATTCTATTTATGTTGATCGCTTTATGTAAATAACCTTTATATTGTTGCAAGGGCGTAAAACACCAATTCACTCACTCATTCATCCCGCGATACTTTAGTATTAAAACAGTTAACACGACATAAATTGTTGTATATTCAGAGTATAGTTATAATAAAAAGTGTTTGAAATAGTATATTTTATAGTCCATTATTGAAGGGGGCACCCCCTTCAATAACGGGTTATAAATACCCCTACAAATATACTTTTTAAAATCCTATTATTTTTACAGTCCTGTCTTAAACGGAACTTTTCTGTTGTGCTTTACTTGTAATCAAAATGCTGATTATAGGAAATGACTGTCTTGCTGAACTTGTTATCAACAATATGATCTCTTCTCTTTCTTCTGCTTTTCAAAATTCTTCTTGTAATATTCCGTTTATAAAAGATTCGTCCTCTTTAAAACGGACATTATTTCCCTTTTTACACGTTTGTAATATGTTCATACAATATTTCTTCTCATCATCATTTAATTCTGGAATTTTGTTCCAATACAAAGTAAGGTGTTTCTCTACGTTTCAAAGATGCTGCCCTGCTAACCAAATCTTTTAGTTTCCAATTTTTGAACCTAGAAACACTTGTGCGTGGATATCTGCCCGTTTGGGGGTTTAGACGATGAACAACGAAAACTTTATTATTTTGCAGTTTGTTAATAAATTGTTAATGAAATACAGCGATGGAAGCGATGTACCTGTTTTGTTTCATTGCAACATTTTTTTTTTTTTGAGTCATGCGCCTATACTTCATATTCCACACGGAAAATTTGTGTCTCGTGCTGTGTGGAGACAGTAAATACATGTAGTTTCCTCTTGCTTGAAGTGTATGCTAAATCTTTACAGTTTTGGTGTGCGTAGTAACTCGTATTTGATCACATTTGTTTTTAATTTTCGGCCGTTGTCGTACATTGTATTGAAACCTATCGATATTTAATTTGTCCCCATCGTAACTAAACAAATCACTTTTGAGGCTTTGTCTTTTTACTTCATTGTATTGTTTATTGTTTAAATGTATCATTTTATTAACAAATACACAGGAATAATTGCAACATAAGTTTGCAAAAACATAACGTTATCATAACGTTCACCTTAAGTTTGGTGCTCATAAACATATGTTTGAAAACATATGTTTAACATATATTTTATGTTTTCATATGAAAAAACATATGGTTTACAAAAAAATGAAGAAAAATTATTTTTAAAAAATAAAGATCGAAGGCAGATCTCACATTCTCAATTCTAATGTTTCTGTTACCAAATGTTAAACATATGTTCGTCATATGTTTAACAGATGTATTATCATATGGTCACCAAACGTTAGGTGAACATATGTTTGAAAACATATGTTAAACATATGACGAACATATGTTTAACATATGTTGCAATATCTCCTGCGTAAATCTGTGAGCTATTGCTCACGTCTAGTGATACCCCGCTCCCAAATGCCTTGCGTAAAAAATTAAACCTAAGTTTCCGGTAAACATGAAGTAGATCTTCTAGGAGCATGAAATCTGTATACACCATATGAGCCCATATGATACTATAGGATAAAGCTGTATACAAAATATCAGACTTTTATCTCATGTAGTTGCTTAGAAAACTGTGACAGAAACTTTGCATGTATAAAAACCTAAGTATTTGGTAAACAGGAAGTAGATGGCTTTGGAGCATAAAATCGGCACACACCATTTTGTTCTATAGGATAAAGCTGTAACCTCTGCGTCATGGGGTTGCTGAGAAAATGTGGCAGCTATTTTGCATGTATGCTTATTATGTGAAAAGTCAACGTATTCGTTAAAGAAAGTAGATGACCTATAATCATAAAATCGGTATACACCAAAAGCTGTATACAAAATATTAGACATTTACCTTATGTAGTTGCTTAGAAAACTGCGACGGAAAGTATGTTGCTGACGCGTACGGACGGACGAGCGGACGGACCGACAAGGGTTAAACCGAATATCCCCCTCTTCTTCGAAGAAATGTAATGTGATTGTCGGGCAACGTACGTACATGTATGATTGAAGTTAGTATTTGATAGATAGTTTTTGGTATTTTAGATGGTATTTGGTATTTTTAGATTGTATTTGGTATTTGTTAGATTGTTTCTGGTATTTTTGAGTCCACGTTGCTGATTGTGGTTTGGTTGTAAGTTTGTTTGTGGTTTTTGTAATTGCTTTTTTGTGAATACAAATTTTGTCTTTGTCCTTTCGGATTAATGATATTTTATTATCTTTTTGGTACACCTTTGCTTCTAGGATTTTTTTTACAGAAATGTATGTAACTTGTTGAAAAGTTCGTACTTGTGACCAGTCCTTCAATATACAGGTGTATGGTTATCGACGTGATTGCATGCATGTGTGTGTGAATGCATGCATGTGTGTGTGAATGCATGCATGTGTGTGTGAATGCATGCATGTGTGTGTGAGATATTGAAATATAACAAAGAATTCCGATTAAATCAATTGACCTTACAGATGAAAAGTCAGTGAACCAATGAGAGGTCCTATTCATGTTGAATAAAATGGTTTCGTCTGTTTGGTTAGTTCGATCAGGTGTCATTACTCCTATAAAGGATCATCAGACAATGTCGACCTAATAGACAATTTTGTAGAGGTCAATTAGCTGAACAGTTAAGCAAGCTAAACCAAAACCCTATAATCTATCACTCACAATGTATAGGATTAAAACCACAGTGACTATTTTTTTGCATTTAAGGGGCCATAACCCCTTTAAGGGATCATCTGAAAATTTCAACATACGGCAAGTATGGTAGAGCTTACCTAGCTGAACAATATTCAATTGAAATAACTTCAATATCTTATATAGTTCAAGATACAAGACAAAATATGTGCAAAATGCAGAAAAAATCAAGAAAAGGGCAATAACTCCCATATGGTCTGTTGGAGTTTCTTCAAAATTTTAAGGTAGGTAGATCTTGACATGTTGAATACTTTTTTCCTATTTCTCTTCGTTTTTTATTTTTTATCTGCAAACTGCTGTTTTACCCCCCCCCCCAAAAAAAAAATCAATCAGGTAATATTTCAAAATAGGAGGTGCACATTACCATTATGTCCCAAAGATTGTGTGAAAATTTTCATGAAAATCCACCGACGGGTTTAAAAGAGTTGTCGATAAAAGATGGGTAACCCTTGTTGTCAAATGACCAAGTCCGTGTTTTGCTATAGAATACCCCAAAAATCATTCTGATCAAATTTTCAAAAGTAGGTGCACATCTACATTATGTTACAAAGATTATGTGTAAGTTGCATGAAAATCAATCAAGTGGTTTGTGGGAAGTTACGGAGAAAAGATGGGTACCCCCTTGTTGTGTAATGGCTAAGTCCATGTTTTGCTATGGGAAACCCCAAAAACCCATAAAATCAAATTTTAAAATATGGAGTTTGGGTACCCCATTAATCTAAAAATCGAAAAACAATAAAAACTTAATGATATTTGTAAAGCTTTACAAAATTTCATATGCATGAGCTCTTCCCGCCTAAGCATTCTCACTGTACTAAAATTTTGCTTATAAACTTTGCTGGTGATCATATTTCAAGCGTGTTCGAAAAATCTAGGACGTCATTTTTTGTAAGTAAGTAAGTAAGTAAGTAAATGCTTTATTTAAAGAGGCTTACCCAATTAGAACTAGTCTAATTTTCATTGGGGGCCTCATAAACATCAAGTTATACATTATATTATATAAATAAAAACAAATACACAATACATAAAACAAAAACATATATAGTGAAACAAAAGTTATACATGTATTAAATTAAAATAAATAATCACATTTCCTTTTTTGAAAAGTAAAAATCATAACATTTTAATTTAAAAACTTCTAGGTTTTTACAGAGTTTTATATCATTTGGCATTTCATTCCATAAATTTACTGCTGTATAATAAAAAGAATTTTTGTAAAAATTAGTATTTGGTCTTGGAACAAATAAATCTTGATTTGATACAGATCGCAAATTGTGTAAATTAATAGGGTTTTTCTGTAATTTTAGATAGTCAGGTACCTGATCGTTCACAATTTTATACATTAAAATTGATTTTTGATATTTGACCCTTTCTACAAAAGGAAGCCATCTTAAGGAAGAAAACATAAATTCTGACGATATAGAAAAATCGCAATCGAGAATTATTCTTGCAGCCCTTTTTTGTAATTTATTAATTCTATCAGAATCTTTTCTTGAAACAGTGCCCCAAGTTGAGCTGCAATAATCAATGTATGGTTGTATATAGGCATTATAAAATAATTGCCTAACATGTGTTGGTAAAAATAATTTTAACTTACATAATAGGGAAATTTTTGAAGATAATATCTTGCAAACCCTATTTACTTGTTCTTCCCAATTCAGATTTTCATCAACACTTATTCCGAGTAGCTTATATGAATGAACGTTTTCAATATTAAATTCATTTATTCTGATGTTTAGTTCAGGCAAATTTGCCATTTTTTGTTTTGAGCATAGTCTCATACACTTTGTTTTTTTGTATATTATTTTTCATGCTATTATTTTTACACCAACTCTCAATAGCAGTAATATCATTTTGTAACGTGAAATCAATATTTTCAAGTTTTTTGTCATGATAATGAAGGGTAGAATCATCTGCATATCAATCTACATTTGATTGACTTACATGTAAAGGCATATCGTTTATGTAAACTAAAAATAGAAGAGGGCCTAATATCGAACCTTGGGGTACTCCGTAGTTAATGAATTCTCTGCTAGACTTTAAGCTGGAAAAATGAACTTCCTGCATTCTATCAGATAAATATGATTTCATCCAATGCAACAAGCTTTCACTTAAATTATAGAGTTTCAATTTTTCAATCAAAATGGAGTGGTTTACTAAATCAAAAGCTTTACTAAAATCTAAAAATATTGTACCAACTATTTCACCAGTATCCATATATTTAAGCCACTCATCAATAAGCTTTGCAAGAGCTGTCTGACAAGAGTGTCCTTGCCTGAAACCTGACTGAGCATTATGCAGAAGTCTTTTACTGTTCAAGAAATTATATAATTGTGAACTAACATGACGTTCAAAAAGTTTCGATATGGTACAAAGGACAGAGATGGGCCGATAGTTAGAAGGCAAATATGTTGGTCCACCTTTATGTACAGCAGTAACTTTAGCACATTTAAGTGTTTTGGGAAAACGCCCATTTGAAATACTCAAATTAATTAGATACGTTACGGATGGAGCAATAACATCTGCACCAAGTTTCAAAATTCTTGGACCTATTTTGTCCAAACCAGTTGATTTGTTTACATTTAAAGACTTCAGGTATTTTAAAACTTCCACAACTGAAATAAAACCAACATCAAAAATCTCAGTTTCGCTTATTTTTTCCGAGACAAAATTTCTTAAAAGTGTAAAATTCATATCTGAAGAATAATTTCCGACAAGTTTTTCAGCAATAGTAGAAAAATGAACATTTAGAGTATTAACAATATCTTGAGTATCAAAAAAAAAAAATCTTGTTTTCATATTCCATTTTAGGGGGGAATTTATTTTCCATTTTGGTATTCAAATGCTTTAAATGACCCCATAGTTCTTTACTACTTTTTGAATTTGTAACAGCCTCTAAGTAATAATCTTTCTTTGACTGATTTCTCCACTTTATATAGTTTTCCCAATCTTTTTTTGAATGAAAATAATCCCGCTGATGTATAGCAAATTGAATATCTTCATTAAACCATTTTGTTTGTTTAAACGATTTTACTCTTTTATTTCTTAGAGGAGCATGTTTATTAATAACCCCTTCAAAAATATCATACCATTTTTTAAGGGCAATATCAATATCGTCTTCTAATTCGACCAAATGAAACGGTGCATTGAACAAATCAGATATAAAAAGATTTTCATTAAAACTCTTGAAAGATCTATAGGTAATCTCAATATGACATTGTTTCTTTATTTTTGTATTCAATTTTCTATTGAGACATATAGGATAATGATCACTAATGGAGTAAACGGGAACATGACATTTAGTGATGTTCTCAGGGTGAGTAGTATATATGTGATCAATAAGAGTAGCTGATTTTTCACAGATTCGTGTAGGGGTTTCTATCATCTGTACAAGGTTTGCGTTATCTATAAATTCAGACCATTTTCTATTTTCGTTTTTGATTAAATCTATATTAAAATCGCCTAATAAGATAATTTCTTTGTTTTCAGAAAGAGCCATTTCATACTCTTGCTCGAAAAGATCGATTCAAGACGTCAGAGAATCAGGAGGACGGTATAACACACAAATTATAAACGGTCTAGAATTTGGGAAATCAATTTCCAACCATAACGATTCCAAATAATTTAAAGATAAATCTAATCGTTCTTTTACAGACAAAGAATTTTTGACATACACCAAAAATGCCTCCTCCTTCTTTATTATTGCGGTCTTTTCTAAATATTTGATATCCTGGTATGGTATATTCATCATTATGAGATTGAGACTTCAAAAATGTTTCAACTAATGCAAAAACGTCTATAAATTTGTTATCTAGAGATATCATGTGCTTTAGTTCATCAAATTTGGAGGAAAGGGATCGAATATTCAAACAGACAGTATTAAAACCCTTCTCACTCAAACTAAAAGAGTTTTTTGATTTGTTTACGTTTGTTTATGTTTTGTTGTCGTCGCAGCCCGAAAAAAACAAGTTGAAAAAAGAAGATATCGTGAAATTCCGAGCGGTCTTGCGCGCTACGCGCTTCGGTGATGGTGCACTTTCTAGCGCTGCATCTCAGCTATTAGGGGGTACACAGTTGAACGATATACTATTTATAGTTTTATTGAAGCACATCATATTTCAAGCGTGCTCAAAAAATCTAGGACGTCACTTTTTGTCGTCGCGGCCCGAAAAAAAACAAGTTGAAAAAAGAAGATATCGTGTAATGCCGAGCGGTCTTGCGCGCTACGCGCTTCGGTGATGGTGCACTTTCTAGCGCTACATCTCGGCTAATCGGGGGTACACAGTTGAACGATATACTATTTATAGTTTTATTGTAGCACATCATAATTCAAGCGTGCTCGAAAAATCTAGGACGTCATTTTTTTGTCGTCGCGGCCCGAAAAAAACAAGTTGATAAAAGAAGATATCGTGTAATGCCGAGCGGTCTTGCGCACTACGCGCTTTGATGATGGTGCACTTTCTAGCGCTACATCTCAGCTATTAGGGGGTTCACAGTTGAACGATATACTATTTATAGTTTTATTGTAGCACATCATATTTCAAGCGTGCTCGAAAAATCTAGGACGTCATTTTTTGTCGTCGCGGCCCGAAAAAACAAGTTGAAAAAAGAATTATTCTTGCAGCCCTTTTTTGTAATTTATTAATTCTATCAGAATCTTTTCTTGAAACAGTGCCCCAAGTTGAGCTGCAATAATCAATGTATGGTTGTATATAGGCATTATAAAATAATTGCCTAACATGTGTTGGTAAAAATAATTTTAACTTACATAATAGGGAAATTTTTGAAGATAATATCTTGCAAACCCTATTTACTTGTTCTTCCCAATTCAGATTTTCATCAACACTTATTCCGAGTAGCTTATATGAATGAACGTTTTCAATATTAAATTCATTTATTCTGATGTTTAGTTCAGGCAAATTTGCCATTTTTTGTTTTGAGCATAGTCTCATACACTTTGTTTTTTTGTATATTATTTTTCATGCTATTATTTTTACACCAACTCTCAATAGCAGTAATATCATTTTGTAACGTGAAATCAATATTTTCAAGTTTTTTGTCATGATAATGAAGGGTAGAATCATCTGCATATCAATCTACATTTGATTGACTTACATGTAAAGGCATATCGTTTATGTAAACTAAAAATAGAAGAGGGCCTAATATCGAACCTTGGGGTACTCCGTAGTTAATGAATTCTCTGCTAGACTTTAAGCTGGAAAAATGAACTTCCTGCATTCTATCAGATAAATATGATTTCATCCAATGCAACAAGCTTTCACTTAAATTATAGAGTTTCAATTTTTCAATCAAAATGGAGTGGTTTACTAAATCAAAAGCTTTACTAAAATCTAAAAATATTGTACCAACTATTTCACCAGTATCCATATATTTAAGCCACTCATCAATAAGCTTTGCAAGAGCTGTCTGACAAGAGTGTCCTTGCCTGAAACCTGACTGAGCATTATGCAGAAGTCTTTTACTGTTCAAGAAATTATATAATTGTGAACTAACATGACGTTCAAAAAGTTTCGATATGGTACAAAGGACAGAGATGGGCCGATAGTTAGAAGGCAAATATGTTGGTCCACCTTTATGTACAGCAGTAACTTTAGCACATTTAAGTGTTTTGGGAAAACGCCCATTTGAAATACTCAAATTAATTAGATACGTTACGGATGGAGCAATAACATCTGCACCAAGTTTCAAAATTCTTGGACCTATTTTGTCCAAACCAGTTGATTTGTTTACATTTAAAGACTTCAGGTATTTTAAAACTTCCACAACTGAAATAAAACCAACATCAAAAATCTCAGTTTCGCTTATTTTTTCCGAGACAAAATTTCTTAAAAGTGTAAAATTCATATCTGAAGAATAATTTCCGACAAGTTTTTCAGCAATAGTAGAAAAATGAACATTTAGAGTATTAACAATATCTTGAGTATCAAAAAAAAAATCTTGTTTTCATATTCCATTTTAGGGGGGAATTTATTTTCCATTTTGGTATTCAAATGCTTTAAATGACCCCATAGTTCTTTACTACTTTTTGAATTTGTAACAGCCTCTAAGTAATAATCTTTCTTTGACTGATTTCTCCACTTTATATAGTTTTCCCAATCTTTTTTTGAATGAAAATAATCCCGCTGATGTATAGCAAATTGAATATCTTCATTAAACCATTTTGTTTGTTTAAACGATTTTACTCTTTTATTTCTTAGAGGAGCATGTTTATTAATAACCCCTTCAAAAATATCATACCATTTTTTAAGGGCAATATCAATATCGTCTTCTAATTCGACCAAATGAAACGGTGCATTGAACAAATCAGATATAAAAAGATTTTCATTAAAACTCTTGAAAGATCTATAGGTAATCTCAATATGACATTGTTTCTTTATTTTTGTATTCAATTTTCTATTGAGACATATAGGATAATGATCACTAATGGAGTAAACGGGAACATGACATTTAGTGATGTTCTCAGGGTGAGTAGTATATATGTGATCAATAAGAGTAGCTGATTTTTCACAGATTCGTGTAGGGGTTTCTATCATCTGTACAAGGTTTGCGTTATCTATAAATTCAGACCATTTTCTATTTTCGTTTTTGATTAAATCTATATTAAAATCGCCTAATAAGATAATTTCTTTGTTTTCAGAAAGAGCCATTTCATACTCTTGCTCGAAAAGATCGATTCAAGACGTCAGAGAATCAGGAGGACGGTATAACACACAAATTATAAACGGTCTAGAATTTGGGAAATCAATTTCCAACCATAACGATTCCAAATAATTTAAAGATAAATCTAATCGTTCTTTTACAGACAAAGAATTTTTGACATACACCAAAAATGCCTCCTCCTTCTTTATTATTGCGGTCTTTTCTAAATATTTGATATCCTGGTATGGTATATTCATCATTATGAGATTGAGACTTCAAAAATGTTTCAACTAATGCAAAAACGTCTATAAATTTGTTATCTAGAGATATCATGTGCTTTAGTTCATCAAATTTGGAGGAAAGGGATCGAATATTCAAACAGACAATATTAAAACCCTTCTCACTCAAACTAAAAGAGTTTTTTGATTTGTTTACGTTTGTTTATGTTTTGTTGTCGTCGCAGCCCGAAAAAAACAAGTTGAAAAAAGAAGATATCGTGAAATTCCGAGCGGTCTTGCGCGCTACGCGCTTCGGTGATGGTGCACTTTCTAGCGCTGCATCTCAGCTATTAGGGGGTACACAGTTGAACGATATACTATTTATAGTTTTATTGAAGCACATCATATTTCAAGCGTGCTCAAAAAATCTAGGACGTCACTTTTTGTCGTCGCGGCCCGAAAAAAACAAGTTGATAAAAGAAGATATCGTGTAATGCCGAGCGGTCTTGCGCGCTACGCGCTTCGGTGATGGTGCACTTTCTAGCGCTACATCTCGGCTAATCGGGGGTACACAGTTGAACGATATACTATTTATAGTTTTATTGTAGCACATCATATTTCAAGCGTGCTCGAAAAATCTAGGACGTCATTTTTTTGTCGTCGCGGCCCGAAAAAAACAAGTTGATAAAAGAAGATATCGTGTAATGCCGAGCGGTCTTGCGCACTACGCGCTTCGATGATGGTGCACTTTCTAGCGCTACATCTCAGCTATTAGGGGGTTCACAGTTGAACGATATACTATTTATAGTTTTATTGTAACACATCATATTTAAAGCGTGCTCGAAAAATCTAGGACGTCGTTTTTTGTCGTCGCGGCCCGAAAAAAAACAAGTAGAAAAAAGAAGATAGCGTGTAATGCCGAGCGGTCTTGCGCGCTACGCGCTTCGGTGATGGTGCACTTTCTAGCGCTACATCTCAGCTATTAGGGGGTACACAGTTGAACGATATACTATTTATAGTTTTACTGTAGCACATCATATTTCAAGTGTGCTCGAAAAATCTAGAACGTCATTTTTTGTCGTCGCGGCCCGAAAAAAACAAGTTGAAAAAAGAAGATATCGTGTAAAGCCGAGCGGTCTTGCGCACTTCGCGCTTTGGTGATGGTGCACTTTCTAGCGCTACATCTCAGCTATTAGGGGGTACACAGTTGAACGATATACTATTAATAGTTTTATTGTAGCACATCATATTTCAAGCGTGCTCGAAAAATTCTAGGACATCATTTTTTGTCGTCGTGGCCCGAAAAAAACAAGTTGCAAAAAGAAGATATCGTGTAATACCGAGCGGTCTTGCGCGCTACGCGCTTCGGTGATGGTGCACTTTCTAGCGCTACATCTCAGCTATTAAGGGGGAACACAGTTGAACGATATACTATTTATAGTTTTATTGTAGCACATCATATTTCAAGCGTGCTCGAAAAATCTAGGACGTCATTTTTTGTCGTCGCGGCCCGAAAAAAAACAAGTTGAAAAAAGAAGATATCGTGAAATGCCGAGCGGTCTTGCGCGCTACGCGTTTCGGTGATGGTGCACTTTCTAGCGCTACATCTCAGCTATTAGGGGGTACACAGTTGAACGATATACTATAAATTTATAGTTTTATTGTAGCACATCATATTTCAAGCGTGCTCGAAAAATCGAGGACGTCATTTTTTGTCGTCGCGGCCCGAAAAAAACAAGTTGAAAAAAGAAGATATCGTGTAATACCGAGTGGTCTTGCGCGCTACGCGCTTCGGGGATGTTGCACTTTCTAGCGCTACGTCTCAGCTTTTAGGGGTACAGAGTTGAACGATATACTATTTATAGTTTTATTGTAGCACATCATATTTCAAGCGTGCTCGAAAAATCTAGGACGTCGTTTTTTGTCGTCGCGGCCCGAAAAAAACAAGTTGAAAAAAAAAGATATTGTGTAATGCTGAGCGGTCTTGCGCGCTACGCTCTTCGGTGATGTTGCACTTTCAAGCGCTACATCTCAGCTATTAGGGGTACACAGCTGAACGATATACTATTGATAGTTTTATTGTATTACATCATATTTCAAGCGTGCTCGAAAAATCTAGGACGTCCTTTTTTGTTGTCGCGGCCCGAAAAACACAAGTTGAAAAAAGAAGATATCGTGTAATGCCGAGCGGTCTTGCGCGCTACGCCCTTCGGTGATGGTACACTTTCTAGCGCTACATCTCAGCTATTAGGGGTACACAGTTGAACGATATACTATTTATAGTTTTATTGTAGCACATCATATTTCAAGCGTGCTCGAAAAATCTTGGACGTCCTTTTTTGTCGTCGCGGCCCGAAAAACACAAGTTGAAAAAAGAAGATATCGTGAAATTCCGAGCGGTCTTGCGCGCTACGCACTTCGGTGATGGTGCACTTTCTAGCACTACATCTCAGCTATTAGGGGGTACACAGTTGAACGATATACTATTTATAGTTTTATTGTAGCACATCATATTTCAAGCGTGCTCGAAAAATCTAGGACGTCCTTTTTTGTCGTCGCGGCCCGAAAAAAAAGTTGAAAAAAGAAGATATCGTGTAATGCCGAGCGGTCTTGCGCGCTACGCGCTTCGGTGATGGTGCACTTTCTAGCGCTACACATCAGCTATTAGGGGGTACACAGTTGAACGATATACTATTTATAGTTTTATTGTAGCAAATCATATTTCAAGCGTGCTCAAAAAATCTAGAACGTCATTTTTTGTCGTCTTGGCCCGAAAAAAACAAGTTGAAAAAAGAAGCAATCGTGTAATACCGAGCGGTCTTGCGCGCTATGCGCTTCGGTGATGGTGCACTTTCTAGCGCTACATCTCAGCTATTAGGGGTACACAGTTGAACGATATACTATTTATAGTTTTATTGTAGCACATCATATTTCAAGCGTGCTCGAAAAATCTAGGACGTCGTTTTTTGTCGCCGCGGCTTGAAAAAAACAAGTTGAAAAAAGAAGATATCGTGTAATGCCGAGCGGTCTTGCGCGATGCTTTTTCTAGCGCTACATCTCAGCTTTTAGGGGATACACAGTTGAACGATATACTATCTATAGTTTTATTGTAGCACATCATATTTCAAGTGTGCTCGAATAATCAAGGACGTCTTTGTTTGTCGTCGCGGCCCGAAAAAAAAACAAGTTGATAAAAGAAGATATCGTGTAATGCCGGGCGGCCTTGCGCGCTACGCCCTTCGGTGATAGTGCACTTTCTAGCGCTACATCTCAGCTATTAGGGGTACACAGTTGTACGATATACTATTTATAGTTTTATTGTAGCACATCATATTTTAAGCGTGCTCGAAAAATCTTGCACGTCGTTTTTTGTCGTCGCGGCCCGAAAAAAACAAGTTGAAAAAAGAAGATATCGTGTAATGCCGAGCGGTCTTGCGCACTACGCGCTTCGGTGATGGTTCACTTTCTAGCACTACATCTCAGCTATTAGTGGTACACAGTTGAACGATATACTATTTATAGTTTTATTGTAGCACATTATATTTCAAGCGTGCTCGAAAAATCTAGGACGTCATTTTTCGTCGTCGCGGCCCGAAAAAAACAAGTTGAAAAAAGAAGATATCGTGTAATACCGAGCGGTCTTGCGCGCTACGCCTTTCGGTGATGGTGCACTTTCTAGCGCTACATCTCAGCTATTAGGGGGTACACAGTTGAACGATATACTATTTATAGTTTTATTGTAGCACATCATATTTCAAGCGTGCTCGAAAAATCTAGGACGTCGTTTTTTGTCGTCGCGGCCCGAAAAAAACAAGTTGAAAAAAGAAGATATCGTGTAATGCCGAGCAGTCTTGCGCGATGCTTTTTCTAGCGCTACATCTCAGCTAGTAGGGGATACACAGTTGAACGATATACTATTTGTAGTTTTACTGTATCACATCATATTTCAAGCGTGCTCGAAAAATCTAGGACGTCATTTTTTGTTGTCGCGGCCCGAAAAAAAAAGTTGAAAAAATAAGATATCGTGTAATGCCGAGCGGGTTTGCGCGCTATGCGCTTCGGTGAGGGTGCACTTTCTAGCGCTACATCTAAGCTATTAGGGGGTACACAGTTGAACGATATACTATTTATAGTTTTATTGTAGCACATCATATTTCGAGCGTGCTCGAAAAATCAAGGACGTCGTTTTTTGTCGTCGCGGCCCGAAAAAAACAAGTTGAAAAAAAGAAGATATCGTGTAATACCGAGTGGTCTTGCGCGCTACGCGCTTCGGTGACGGTGCACTTTCTAGTGCAACATCTCAGCTATTAGGGGGTACACAGTTGAACGATATACTATTTATAGTTTTATTGTAGCACATCATATTTCAAGCGTGCTCGAAAAATCTAGGACGTCGTTTTTTGTCGTCGCGGCCCGAAAAAAAACAAGTTGAAAAAAGAAGATATCGTGTAATGCCGAGCGGTCTTGCGCGCTACATGCTTCGGTGATGGTGCACTTTCTAGCGCTACATCTCAGCTAATAGGGGGTACACAGTTGAACGATATACTATTTATAGTTTTATTGTAGCACATCATATTTCAAGCGTGCTCGAAAAATCTACGACGTCATTTTTTGTCGTTGCGGCCCGAAAAAACAAGTTGAAAAAAGAAGATATCGTGTAATGCCGAGCGGTCTTGCGCGCTACGCGCTTCGGTGATGGTGCACTTTCTAGCGCTACATCTCAGTTATTAGGGGGTACACAGTTGAACGATATACTATTTGTAGTTTTATTGTAGCACATCAAATTTCAAGCGTGCTCGAAAAATCTAGGACGTCATTCTTTGTCGTCGCGGCCCGAAAAAAACAAGTTGAAAAAAGAAGATATCGTGTAATAGAAAATAACGAGATGTGGAATAAGTGTACGCGACACAGCCCACAATTAAACGGCAATTTAGAAAAACCACAATGGACAACCGCCAGCAGCCTTCAACGAGGCCATTTGGCACTGCTCGCGGTTCTGCAATTGGCCCATGGTCTAAATAAGATGCATATAATTCAAATCCAGCCCTGAAATAGTCACAGATAGACCCCCTTCTTAAACAAGGAACAGAAAACATCAAAGCGCTACGCGCTTCGGTGATGGTGCACTTTCTAGCGCTACATCTCAGCTATTAGGGGGTACACAGTTGAACGATATACTATTTATATTTTTATTGTAGCACATCATATTTCAAGCGTGCTCGTAAAATGTAGGACGTCATTTTTCGTCGTCGCGGCCCGAAAAAAACAAGTTGAAAAAAGAAGATATCGTGTAATGCCGAGCGGTCTTGCGCGCTACATGCTTCGGTGATGGTGCACTTTCTAGCGCTACATCTCAGCTATTAGGGGGTACACAGTTGAACGATATACTATTTATAGTTTTATTGTAGCACATCATATTTCAAGCGTGCTCGAAAAATCTACGACGTCATTTTTTGTCGTTGCGGCCCGAAAAAACAAGTTGAAAAAAGAAGATATCGTGTAATGCCGAGCGGTCTTGCGCGCTACGCGCTTCGGTGATGGTGCACTTTCTAGCGCTACATCTCAGCTATTAGGGGGTACACAGTTGAACGATATACTATTTATAGTTTTATTGTAGCACATCAAATTTCAAGCGTGCTCGAAAAATCTAGGACGTCATTCTTTGTCGTCGCGGCCCGAAAAAAACAAGTTGAAAAAAGAAGATATCATGTAATGCCGAGCGGTCTTGCGCGCTACGCGCTTCGGTGATGGTGCACTTTCTAGCGCTACATCTCAGCTATTAGGGGGTACACAGTTGAACGATATATTATTTATAGTTTTATTGTAGCACATCATATTTCAAGCGTGCTCGAAAAATCTAGGACGTCATTTTTTGTCGTCGCGGCCCGAAAAAAACAAGTTGATAAAAGAGGATATCGTGTAATGCCGAGCGGTCTTGCGCGCTACGCGCTTCGGTGATGGTGCACTTTCTAGCGCTACATCTCAGTTATTAGGGGGTACACAGTTGAACGATATACTATTTGTAGTTTTATTGTAGCACATCAAATTTCAAGCGTGCTCGAAAAATCTAGGACGTCATTCTTTGTCGTCGCGGCCCGAAAAAAACAAGTTGAAAAAAGAAAATATCGTGTAATGCCGAGCGGTCTTGCGCGCTACGCGCTTCGGTGATGGTGCACTTTCTAGCGCTACATCTCAGCTATTAGGGGGTACACAGTTGAACGATATACTATTTATATTTTTATTGTAGCACATCATATTTCAAGCGTGCTCGTAAAATCTAGGACGTCATTTTTCGTCGTCGCGGCCCGAAAAAAACAAGTTGAAAAAAGAAGATATCGTGTAATGCCGAGCGGTCTTGCGCGCTACATGCTTCGGTGATGGTGCACTTTCTAGCGCTACATCTCAGCTATTAGGGGGTACACAGTTGAACGATATACTATTTATAGTTTTATTGTAGCACATCATATTTCAAGCGTGCTCGAAAAATCTACGACGTCATTTTTTGTCGTTGCGGCCCGAAAAAACAAGTTGAAAAAAGAAGATATCGTGTAATGCCGAGCGGTCTTGCGCGCTACGCGCTTCGGTGATGGTGCACTTTCTAGCGCTACATCTCAGCTATTAGGGGGTACACAGTTGAACGATATACTATTTATAGTTTTATTGTAGCACATCAAATTTCAAGCGTGCTCGAAAAATCTAGGACGTCATTCTTTGTCGTCGCGGCCCGAAAAAAACAAGTTGAAAAAAGAAGATATCATGTAATGCCGAGCGGTCTTGCGCGCTACGCGCTTCGGTGATGGTGCACTTTCTAGCGCTACATCTCAGCTATTAGGGGGTACACAGTTGAACGATATACTATTTATAGTTTTATTGTAGCACATCATATTTCAAGCGTGCTCGAAAAATCTAGGACGTCATTTTTTGTCGTCGCGGCCCGAAAAAAACAAGTTGATAAAAGAGGATATCGTGTAATGCCGAGCGGTCTTGCGCGCTACGCGCTTCGGTGATGGTTCACTTTCTAGCGCTACATCTCAGCTATTAAGGGGTACACAGTTGAACGATATACTATTTATAGTTTTATTGTAGCACATCATATTTCAAGCGTGCTCGAAAAATCTAGGACGTCATTTTTTGTCGTCGCGGCCCGAAAAAAACAAGTTGATAAAAGAGGATATCGTGTAATGCCGAGCGGTCTTGCGCGCTACGCGCTTCGGTGATGGTGCACTTTCTAGCGCTACATCTCAGTTATTAGGGGGTACACAGTTGAACGATATACTATTTGTAGTTTTATTGTAGCACATCAAATTTCAAGCGTGCTCGAAAAATCTAGGACGTCATTCTTTGTCGTCGCGGCCCGAAAAAAACAAGTTGAAAAAAGAAAATATCGTGTAATGCCGAGCGGTCTTGCGCGCTACGCGCTTCGGTGATGGTGCACTTTCTAGCGCTACATCTCAGCTATTAGGGGGTACACAGTTGAACGATATACTATTTATATTTTTATTGTAGCACATCATATTTCAAGCGTGCTCGTAAAATCTAGGACGTCATTTTTCGTCGTCGCGGCCCGAAAAAAACAAGTTGAAAAAAGAAGATATCGTGTAATGCCGAGCGGTCTTGCGCGCTACATGCTTCGGTGATGGTGCACTTTCTAGCGCTACATCTCAGCTATTAGGGGGTACACAGTTGAACGATATACTATTTATAGTTTTATTGTAGCACATCATATTTCAAGCGTGCTCGAAAAATCTACGACGTCATTTTTTGTCGTTGCGGCCCGAAAAAACAAGTTGAAAAAAGAAGATATCGTGTAATGCCGAGCGGTCTTGCGCGCTACGCGCTTCGGTGATGGTGCACTTTCTAGCGCTACATCTCAGCTATTAGGGGGTACACAGTTGAACGATATACTATTTATAGTTTTATTGTAGCACATCAAATTTCAAGCGTGCTCGAAAAATCTAGGACGTCATTCTTTGTCGTCGCGGCCCGAAAAAAACAAGTTGAAAAAAGAAGATATCATGTAATGCCGAGCGGTCTTGCGCGCTACGCGCTTCGGTGATGGTGCACTTTCTAGCGCTACATCTCAGCTATTAGGGGGTACACAGTTGAACGATATACTATTTATAGTTTTATTGTAGCACATCATATTTCAAGCGTGCTCGAAAAATCTAGGACGTCATTTTTTGTCGTCGCGGCCCGAAAAAAACAAGTTGATAAAAGAGGATATCGTGTAATGCCGAGCGGTCTTGCGCGCTACGCGCTTCGGTGATGGTTCACTTTCTAGCGCTACATCTCAGCTATTAAGGGGTACACAGTTGAACGATATACTATTTATAGTTTTATTGTAGCACATCATATTTCAAGCGTGCTCGAAAAATCTATGACGTAATTCTTTGTCGTCGTGGCCCTAAAAAAACAAGTTGCAAAAAGAAGATATCGTGTAATGCCGAGCTGTCTTGCGCGCTACGCGCTTCGGTGATGGTGCACTTTCTAGCGCTACATCTCAGCTATTAGGGGTACACAGTTAAACGATATACTATTTATAGTTTAATTGTAGCACATCATATTTCAAGCGTGCTCGAAAAATCTTGCACGTCGTTTTTTGTCGTTGCGGCCCGAAAAAAAACAACTTGAAGTTGAAAAAGGAAGATATCGTGTAATGCCGAGCGTTCTTGCGCACTACGCGCTTCGGTGATGGTGCACTTTCTAGCGCTACATCTCAGCTATTAAGGGGTACACAGTTGAACGACATACTATTTATATTTTTATTGTAGCACATCATATTTCAAGCGTGCTCGAAAAATCTAGGACGTCATTTTTCGTCGTCGCGGCCCGAAAAAAACAAGTTGAAAAAAGAAGATATCGTGTAATGCCGAGCGGTCTTGCGCGCTACATGCTTCGGTGATGGTGCACTTTCTAGCGCTACATCTCAGCTATTAGGGGGTACACAGTTGAACGATATACTATTTATAGTTTTATTGTAGCACATCATATTTCAAGCGTGCTCGAAAAATCTACGACGTCATTTTTTGTCGTTGCGGCCCGAAAAAACAAGTTGAAAAAAGAAGATATCGTGTAATGCCGAGCGGTCTTGCGCGCTACGCGCTTCGGTGATGGTGCACTTTCTAGCGCTACATCTCAGCTATTAGGGGGTACACAGTTGAACGATATACTATTTATAGTTTTATTGTAGCACATCAAATTTCAAGCGTGCTCGAAAAATCTAGGACGCCATTCTTTGTCGTCGCGGCCCGAAAAAAACAAGTTGAAAAAAGAAGATATCATGTAATGCCGAGCGGTCTTGCGCGCTACGCGCTTCGGTGATGGTGCACTTTCTAGCGCTACATCTCAGCTATTAGGGGGTACACAGTTGAACGATATACTATTTATAGTTTTATTGTAGCACATCATATTTCAAGCGTGCTCGAAAAATCTAGGACGTCATTTTTTGTCGTCGCGGCCCGAAAAAAACAAGTTGATAAAAGAGGATATCGTGTAATGCCGAGCGGTCTTGCGCGCTACGCGCTTCGGTGATGGTTCACTTTCTAGCGCTACATCTCAGCTATTAAGGGGTACACAGTTGAACGATATACTATTTATAGTTTTATTGTAGCACATCATATTTCAAGCGTGCTCGAAAAATCTATGACGTAATTCTTTGTCGTCGCGGCCCTAAAAAAACAAGTTGCAAAAAGAAGATATCGTGTAATGCCGAGCTGTCTTGCGCGCTACGCGCTTCGGTGATGGTGCACTTTCTAGCGCTACATCTCAGCTATTAGGGGTACACAGTTAAACGATATACTATTTATAGTTTAATTGTAGCACATCATATTTCAAGCGTGCTCGAAAAATCTTGCACGTCGTTTTTTGTCGTTGCGGCCCGAAAAAAAACAACTTGAAGTTGAAAAAGGAAGATATCGTGTAATGCCGAGCGTTCTTGCGCACTACGCGCTTCGGTGATGGTGCACTTTCTAGCGCTACATCTCAGCTATTAAGGGGTACACAGTTGAACGACATACTATTTATATTTTTATTGTAGCACATCATATTTCAAGCGTGCTCGAAAAATCTAGGACGTCATTTTTCGTCGTCGCGGCCCGAAAAAAACAAGTTGAAAAAAGAAGATATCGTGTAATGCCGAGCGGTCTTGCGCGCTACATGCTTCGGTGATGGTGCACTTTCTAGCGCTACATCTCAGCTATTAGGGGGTACATAGTTGAACGATATACTATTTATAGTTTTATTGTAGCACATCATATTTCAAGCGTGCTCGAAAAATCTACGACGTCATTTTTTGTCGTTGCGGCCCGAAAAAACAAGTTGAAAAAAGAAGATATCGTGTAATGCCGAGCGGTCTTGCGCGCTACGCGATTCGGTGATGGTGCACTTTCTAGCGCTACATCTCAGTTATTAGGGGGTACACAGTTGAACGATATACTATTTGTAGTTTTATTGTAGCACATCAAATTTCAAGCGTGCTCGAAAAATCTAAGACGTCATTCTTTGTCGTCGCGGCCCGAAAAAAACAAGTTGAAAAAAGAAGATATCGTGTAATGCCGAGCGGTCTTGTGCGCTACGCGCTTCGGTGATGGTGCACTTTCTAGCGCTACATCTCAGCTATTAAGGAGTACATAGTTGAACGATATACTATTTATAGTTTTATTGTAGCACATCATATTTCAAGCGTGCTCGAAAAATCTAGGACGTCATTTTTTGTCGATGCGGCCCGAAAAAAACAAGTTGATAAAATAGGATATCGTGTAATGCCGAGCGGTCTTGCGCGATACGCGCTTCGGTGATGGTTCACTTTATAGCGCTACATCTCAGCTATTAAGGGGTACACAGTTGAACGATATACTATTTATAGTTTTATTGTAGCACATCATATTTCAAGCGTGCTCGAAAAATCTAGGACGTCATTTTTAGCTCACCTGGACCGAAGGTCCATGTGAGCTATTGCCATCACTTGGCGTCCGTTGTCGTCGTCTGTCGTCGTCTGTCGTCCGTTAACAATTTTTCAAAAATCTTCTCCTCTGAAACTACTCAACAGAATTTAATGAAACTTGGTATGAATGATCCTTAGGGTGTCCTGCACCAAACTTGTGTTTTGATTTTTGATCCGTCAAAAAACATGGCCACTGTTACAAAAAATAGACCAGGGGGGTCAAACTACTGTTTTTGGCTTGTAAATCAAAAGTAGAAGAGATAGATGAAATCAGATGCCACGCTACTGCTTCAGCATCAAAAGTTCTACAAAAGTTTCCATTTGGTCGAAGTTGTAAGATGATCCCTTTTAGGGGTTACAGCCCCTGTAAGGTGAAAAATAGCATTTTTCATGTTTTTGGCTTATAAAATGAAAACTATTGCAGATAAAGAAAAGCTGTTGCTTGCCTAAATGTTCAGCTCATTTAGCTTTACTAAAGTTTTCATAGGGTGGAAGTTGTCAGATGACCCCTTATAGGGGTTACAGCCCCTAAAAGGCGAAAAATAGTGTTTTTGGTCTATAGAATGAAAACTATTGCAGATAGAGAAAAGCTGTTGCTTGCTTAAATGTCCAGCTCATTTAGCTCTACAAAAGTCTCATTAGGGTCGAAGTTGTCAGATGACCCCTTATAGGGGTTACAGCCCCTAAAAGGGGAAAAATGGTGTTTTTTGCCTACAGAATGAAAACTATTGCAGATAGAGAAAAGCTGTTGCTTGATTAAATGTCCAGCTCATTTAGCTCTAAAAAGGATCATTAGGGTCGAAGTTGTCAGATGACCCCTTATAGGGGTTACAGACCCTGAAAGGCGAAAAAAGATGTTTTTAGCCTATAGAATGAAAACTATAGCAGATAGAGAAAAGTTGTTGCTTGCTAAATTGTTCTGCTCATTTAGCTCTACAAAAGTCTCCATAGGGTCGAAGTTGTCAGATGACCCCTTTAAGGGGTTACAGCCCTTTAAAGGCGAAAAATAGTGTTTTTGGTTATAGAATGAAAACTATTGCAGATAAAGAAAAGTTGTTGCTTGCTAAATTGTTCAGCTCATTTAGCTCTACAAAAGTCTCATTAGGGTCGAAGTTGTCAGATGACCCCTTATTGGGGTTACAGCCCCTAAAAGGGGAAAAATGGTGTTTTTTGCCTACAGAATGAAAACTATTGCAGATAGAGAAAAGCTTTTGCTTGCTTAAATGTTCAGCTTATTTAGCTCTACAAAGTTTTTCATAGGGTTGACATCAAGACCAGGTGAGCGATTTAGGCTCCTGGGAGCCTCTTGTTTGTCGTCGCAGCCCGGAAAAAACAAGTTGAAAAAAGAAGATATCGTGTAATGCCGAGTGGTCTTGCGCACTACGCGCTTCGGTGATGGTGCACTTTCTAGCGCTACATCTCAGCTATTAAGGGGTACACAGTTGAACGACATACTATTTATATTTTTATTGTAGCACATCATATTTCAAGCGTGCTCGAAAAATCTAGGACGTCATTTCTCGTCGTCGCGGCCCGAAAAAAAACAAGTTGAAAAAAGAAGATATCGTGTAATACCGAGCGGTCTTGCGCGCTACGCCCTTCGGTGATGGTGCACTTTCTAGCGCTACATCTCAGCTATTAGGGGGTACACAGTTGAACGATATACTATTTATAGTTTTATTGAAGCACATCATATTTCAAGCGTGCTCGAAAAATCTAGGACGTCATTTTTCGTCGTTGCGGCCCGAAAAAAACAAGTTGAAAAAAGAAGATATCGTGTAATACCGAGCGGTCTTGCGCGCTACGCCTTTCTGTCATGGTGCACTTTCTAGCGCTACATCTCAACTATTAGGGGGTACACAGTTGAACGATATACTATATATAGTTTTATTGTAGCACATCATATTTCAAGCGTGCTCAAAAAATCTAGAACGTCATTTTTTGTCGTCGGGGCCCGAAAAAAACAAGTTGAAAAAAGAAGATATCGTGTAATGCCGAGCGGTCTTGCGCGCTACGCGCTTCGGTGATGGTGCACTGTCTAGCGCCACATCTCAGCTATTAGGGGGTACACAGTTGAACGATATACTATTTATAGTTTTATTGTAGCACATCAAATTTCAAACGTGCTCAAAAAATCTAAGACGTCATTCTTTGTCGTCGCGGCCCGAAAAAAACAAGTTGAAAAAAGAAGATATCGTGTAATGCCGAGCGGTCTTGCGCGCTACGCGCTTTGGTGATAGTGCACTTTCTAGCGCTACATCTCAGCTATTAGGGGGTACACAGTTGAACGATATACTATTTATAGTTTTATTGTAGCACATCATATTTCAAGCGTGCTCGAAAAATCTAGAACGTCATTTTTTGTCGTCGCGGCCTGAAAAAAACAAGTTGATAAAAGAAGATATCGTGTAATGCCGAGCGTTCTTGCGCGCTACGCGCTTCGGTGATGGTTCACTTTTTAGCGCTACATCTCAGCTATTAAGGGGTACACAGTTGAACGATATACTATTTATAGTTTTATTGTAGCACATCATATTTCAAGCGTGCTCGAAAAATCTAGGACGTCATTCTTTGTCGTCGCGGCCCTAAAAAAACAAGTTGCAAAAAGAAGATATCGTGTAATGCCGAGCGGTCTTGCGCGCTACGCGCTTCGGTGATGGTACACTTTCTAGTGCTAGATCTCAGCTATTAGGGGGTACACAGTTGAACGATATACTATTTATAGTTTTATTGTAGCATATCATATTTCAAGCGTGCTCAAAAAATCTAGGACGTCATTTTTTGTCGTCTCGGCCCGAAAAAAACAAGTTGAAAAAAGAAGATATCGTGTAATGCCGAGCGGTCTTGTGCGCTACGCGCTTCGGTGATGGTGCACTTTCTAGCGCTACATCTCAGCTATTAGGGGGTTCACAGTTGAACGATATACTATTTATGGTTTTATTGTAGTACATCATATTTCAAGCGTGCTCGAAAAATCTAGGACGTCATTTTTTGTCGTCGCAGCCCGGAAAAAACAAGTTGAAAAAAGAAGATATTGTGTAATGCCGAGTGGTCTTGCGCACCACGCGCTTCGGTGATGGTGCACTTTCTAGCGCTACATCTCAGTTATTAGGGGGTACACAGTTGAACGATATACTATTTATAGCTTTATTGTAGCACATCATATTTCAAGCGTGCTCGAAAAATCTAGGACGTCATTTTTCGTCGTAGCGGCCCGAAAAAAAAACAAGTTGAAAAAAGAAGATATCGTGTAATACCGAGCGGTCTTGCGCGCTACGCCTTTCGGTGATGGTGCACTTTCTAGTGCTACATCTCAGCTATTAGGGGGTACACAGTTGAACGATATACTATTTATAGTTTTATTGTAGCACATCATATTTCAAGCGTGCTCGAAAAATCTAGGACGTCATTTTTTGTCGTCGCGGCCCGAAAAAAACAAGTTGAAAAAAGAAGATATCGTGTAATGCCGAGCGGTCTTGCGCGCTATGCGCTTCGGTGATGGTGCACTTTCTAGCGCTACATCTCAGTTATTAGGGGGTACACAGTTGAACGATATACTATTTATAGTTTTATTGTAGCACATCATATTTCAAGCGTGCTCGAAAAATCTAGGACGTCATTTTTTGTCGTCGCGGCCCGAAAAAAACAAGTTGAAAAAAGAAGATATCGTGTAATACCGAGCGGTCTTGCGCGCTACGCGCTTCGGTGATGGTGCACTTTCTAGCGCTACATCTCAGCTATTAGGGGGTACACAGTTGAACGATATACTATTTATAGTTTTATTGTAGCACATCATATTTCAAGCGTGCTCGAAAAATCTAGGACGTCATTTTTCGTCGTAGCGGCCCGAAAAAAACAAGTTGAAAAAAGAAGATATCGTGTAATACCGAGCGGTCTTGCGCGCTACGCCTTTCGGTGATGGTGCACTTTCTAGCGCTACATCTCAGCTATTAGGGGGTACACAGTTGAACGATATACTATTTATAGTTTTATTGTAGCACATCATATTTCAAGCGTGCTCGAAAAATCTAGGACGTCATTTTTTGTCGTCGCGGCCCGAAAAAAACAAGTTGAAAAAAGAAGATATCGTGTAATGCCGAGCGGTCTTGCGCGCTATGCGCTTCGGTGATGGTGCACTTTCTAGCGCTACATCTCAGCTATTAGGGGGTACACAGTTGAACGATATACTATTTATAGTTTTATTGTAGCACATTATATTTCAAGCGTGCTCGAAAAATCTAGGACGTCATTTTTTGTCGTCGCGACCCGAAAAAAACAAGTTGAAAAAAGAAGATATCGTGTAATGCCGAGCGGTCTTGTGCGCTACGCGCTTCAGTGATGGTGCACTTTCTAGCGCTACATCTCAGCTATTAGGGGGTACACAGTTGAACGATATACTATTTATAGTTTTATTGTAGCACATCATATTTCAAGCGTGCTCGAAAAATCTAGGACGTCATTTTTTGTCGTCGCGGCCCGAAAAAAACAAGTTGAAAAAAGAAGATATCGTGTAATGCCGAGCGGTCTTGCGCGCTACGCGCTTCGGTGATGGTGCACTTTCTAGCGCTACATCTCAGCTATTAGGGGGTACACAGTTGAACGATATACTATTTATAGTTTTATTGTAGCACATCATATTTCAAGCGTGCTCGAAAAATCTAAGACGTCATTTTTTGTTGTCGCAGCCCGAAAAAACAAGTTGAAAAAAGAAGATATCGTGTAATGCCGAGCGGTCTTGCCCGCTACGCGTTTCGGTGATGATGCACTTTCTAGCGCTACATCTCAGCTATTAGGGGGTACACAGTTGAACGATATACTATTTATAGTTTTATTGTAGCACATCATATTTCAAGCGTGCTTGAAAAATCTAGGACGTCATTTTTTGTCTTCGCGGCCCGAAAAAAAACATGTTGAAAAAAGAACGTATCGTGTAATGCCGAGCGGTCTTGCGCGCTAAGCGCTTCGTTGATGGTGCACTTTCTAGCGCTACATCTCAGCTACTAGGGGGTACACAGTTGAACAATATACTATTTATAGTTTTATTGTAGCACATCATATTTCAAGCGTGCTACAAAAATCTAGGACGTCATTTTTTGTCTTCGCGGCCCGAAAAAAACAAGTTGAAAAAAGAAGATATCGTGTAATGCCGAGCGGTCTTGCGCACTACGCTCTTCGGTGATGGTGCACTTTCTAGCACTACATATCATCTATTAAGGGGTACACAGTTGAACGATATACTATTTATAGTTTTATTGTAGCACATCATATTTCAAGCGTGCTCGAAAAATCTAAGACGTCATTTTTTGTTGTCGCAGCCCGAAAAAACAAGTTGAAAAAAGAAGATATCGTGTAATGCCGAGCGGTCTTGTGCGCTACGCGCTTCGGTGATGGTGCACTTTCTAGCGCTACATCTCAGCTATTAGGGGGTACACAGTTGAACGATATACTATTTATAGTTTTATTGTAGCACATCATATTTCAAGCGTGCTCGAAAAATCTAGAACGTCATTTTTTGTCGTCGCGGCCTGAAAAAAACAAGTTGATAAAAGAAGATATCGTGTAATGCCGAGCGTTCTTGCGCGCTACGCGCTTCGGTGATGGTTCACTTTTTAGCGCTACATCTCAGCTATTAAGGGGTACACAGTTGAACGATATACTATTTATAGTTTTATTGTAGCACATCATATTTCAAGCGTGCTCGAAAAATCTAGGACGTCATTCTTTGTCGTCGCGGCCCTAAAAAAACAAGTTGCAAAAAGAAGATATCGTGTAATGCCGAGCGGTCTTGCGCGCTACGCGCTTCGGTGATGGTACACTTTCTAGTGCTAGATCTCAGCTATTAGGGGTACACAGTTGAACGATATACTATTTATAGTTTTATTGTAGCATATCATATTTCAAGCGTGCTCAAAAAATCTAGGACGTCATTTTTTGTCGTCTCGGCCCGAAAAAAACAAGTTGAAAAAAGAAGATATCGTGTAATGCCGAGCGGTCTTGTGCGCTACGCGCTTCGGTGATGGTGCACTTTCTAGCGCTACATCTCAGCTATTAGGGGGTTCACAGTTGAACGATATACTATTTATGGTTTTATTGTAGTACATCATATTTCAAGCGTGCTCGAAAAATCTAGGACGTCATTTTTTGTCGTCGCAGCCCGGAAAAAACAAGTTGAAAAAAGAAGATATTGTGTAATGCCGAGTGGTCTTGCGCACCACGCGCTTCGGTGATGGTGCACTTTCTAGCGCTACATCTCAGTTATTAGGGGGTACACAGTTGAACGATATACTATTTATAGCTTTATTGTAGCACATCATATTTCAAGCGTGCTCGAAAAATCTAGGACGTCATTTTTCGTCGTAGCGGCCCGAAAAAAAAACAAGTTGAAAAAAGAAGATATCGTGTAATACCGAGCGGTCTTGCGCGCTACGCCTTTCGGTGATGGTGCACTTTCTAGTGCTACATCTCAGCTATTAGGGGGTACACAGTTGAACGATATACTATTTATAGTTTTATTGTAGCACATCATATTTCAAGCGTGCTCGAAAAATCTAGGACGTCATTTTTTGTCGTCGCGGCCCGAAAAAAAAGTTGAAAAAAGAAGATATCGTGTAATGCCGAGCGGTCTTGCGCGCTACGCGCTTCGGTGATGGTGCACTTTCTAGCGCTACACATCAGCTATTAGGGGGTACACAGTTGAACGATATACTATTTATAGTTTTATTGTAGCAAATCATATTTCAAGCGTGCTCAAAAAATCTAGAACGTCATTTTTTGTCGTCTCGGCCCGAAAAAAACAAGTTGAAAAAAGAAGCAATCGTGTAATACCGAGCGGTCTTGCGCGCTATGCGCTTCGGTGATGGTGCACTTTCTAGCGCTACATCTCAGCTATTAGGGGGTACACAGTTGAACGATATACTATTTATAGTTTTATTGTAGCACATCATATTTCAAGCGTGCTCGAAAAATCTAGGACGTCATTTTTCGTCGTAGCGGCCCGAAAAAAACAAATTGAAAAAAGAAGATATCGTGTAATACCGAGCGCTCTTGCGCGCTACGCCTTTCGGTGATGGTGCACTTTCTAGCGCTACATCTCAGCTATTAGGGGGTACACAGTTGAACGATATACTATTTATAGTTTTATTGTAGCACATCATATTTCAAGCGTGCTCGAAAAATCTAGGACGTCATTTTTTGTCGTCGCGGCCCGAAAAAAACAAGTTGAAAAAAGAAGATATCGTGAAATGCCGAGCGGTCTTGCGCGCTATGCGCTTCGGTGATGGTGCACTTTCTAGCGCTACATCTCAGCTATTAGGGGGTACACAGTTGAACGATATACTATTTATAGTTTTATTGTAGCACATTATATTTCAAGCGTGCTCGAAAAATCTAGGACGTCATTTTTTGTCGTCGCGACCCGAAAAAAACAAGTTGAAAAAAGAAGATATCGTGTAATGCCGAGCGGTCTTGTGCGCTACGCGCTTCAGTGATGGTGCACTTTCTAGCGCTACATCTCAGCTATTAGGGGGTACACAGTTGAACGATATACTATTTATAGTTTTATTGTAGCACATCATATTTCAAGCGTGCTCGAAAAATCTAGGACGTCATTTTTTGTCGTCGCGGCCCGAAAAAAACAAGTTGAAAAAAGAAGATATCGTGTAATGCCGAGCGGTCTTGCGCGCTACGCGCTTCGGTGATGGTGCACTTTCTAGCGCTACATCTCAGCTATTAGGGGGTACACAGTTGAACGATATACTATTTATAGTTTTATTGTAGCACATCATATTTCAAGCGTGCTCGAAAAATCTAAGACGTCATTTTTTGTTGTCGCAGCCCGAAAAAACAAGTTGAAAAAAGAAGATATCGTGTAATGCCGAGCGGTCTTGCCCGCTACGCGTTTCGGTGATGATGCACTTTCTAGCGCTACATCTCAGCTATTAGGGGGTACACAGTTGAACGATATACTATTTATAGTTTTATTGTAGCACATCATATTTCAAGCGTGCTTGAAAAATCTAGGACGTCATTTTTTGTCTTCGCGGCCCGAAAAAAAACATGTTGAAAAAAGAACGTATCGTGTAATGCCGAGCGGTCTTGCGCGCTAAGCGCTTCGTTGATGGTGCACTTTCTAGCGCTACATCTCAGCTACTAGGGGGTACACAGTTGAACAATATACTATTTATAGTTTTATTGTAGCACATCATATTTCAAGCGTGCTACAAAAATCTAGGACGTCATTTTTTGTCTTCGCGGCCCGAAAAAAACAAGTTGAAAAAAGAAGATATCGTGTAATGCCGAGCGGTCTTGCGCACTACGCTCTTCGGTGATGGTGCACTTTCTAGCACTACATATCATCTATTAAGGGGTACACAGTTGAACGATATACTATTTATAGTTTTATTGTAGCACATCATATTTCAAGCGTGCTCGAAAAATCTAAGACGTCATTTTTTGTTGTCGCAGCCCGAAAAAACAAGTTGAAAAAAGAAGATATCGTGTAATGCCGAGCGGTCTTGTGCGCTACGCGCTTCGGTGATGGTGCACTTTCTAGCGCTACATCTCAGCTATTAGGGGGTACACAGTTGAACGATATACTATTTATAGTTTTATTGTAGCACATCATATTTCAAGCATGCTCGAAAAATCTAGGACGTCATTTTTTGTCGTCGCGGCCCGAAAAAAACAAGTTGAAAAAAGAAGATATCGTGTAATGCCGAGCGGTCTTGCGCGCTACGCGCTTCGGTGATGGTGCACTTTTTAGCGCTACATATCAGCTATAAGGGGGTACACAGTTGAACGATATACTATTTATAGTTATATTGTAGCACATCATATTTCAAGCGTGCTCGAAAAATCTAAGACGTCATTTTTTGTTGTCGCAGCCCGAAAAAACAAGTTGAAAAAAGAAGATATCGTGTAATGCCGAGCGGTCTTGCGCGCTACGCGTTTCGGTGATGATGCACTTTCTAGCGCTACATCTCAGCTATTAGGGGGTACACAGTTGAACGATATACTATTTATAGTTTTATTGTAGCACATCATATTTCAAGCGTGCTTGAAAAATCTAGGACGTCATTTTTTGTCTTCGCGGCCCGAAAAAAAACATGTTGAAAAAAGAACGTATCGTGTAATGCCGAGCGGTCTTGCGCGCTAAGCGCTTCGTTGATGGTGCACTTTCTAGCGCTACATCTCAGCTACTAGGGGGTACACAGTTGAACAATATACTATTTATAGTTTTATTGTAGCACATCATATTTCAAGCGTGCTACAAAAATCTAAGACGTCATTTTTTGTCTTCGCGGCCCGAAAAAAACAAGTTGAAAAAAGAAGATATCGTGTAATGCCGAGCGGTCTTGCGCACTACGCTCTTCGGTGATGGTGCACTTTCTAGCACTACATATCATCTATTAAGGGGTACACAGTTGAACGATATACTATTTATAGTTTTATTATAGCACATCATATTTCAAGCGTGCTCGAAAAATCTAGGAATTAATTTTTTGTCGTCGCGGCCCGAAAGAAACAAGTTGAAAAAAGAAGATATCGTGTAATGCCGAGCGGTCTTGCGCGCAACGCGCTTCGGTGATGGTGCACTTTCTAGCGCTACATCTCAGCTATTAGGGGTTACACAGTTAAACGATATACTACTTATAGTTTTATTGTAGCACATCATATTTCAAGCGTGCTCGAAAAATCTAGGACGTCATTTTTAATCGACGCAGCCCGAAAAAAACAAGCTGAAAAAAGAAGATATCGTGAAATGCCGAGCGGTCTTGCGCACTACGCGCTTCGGTGATGGTGCACTTTCTAGCGCTACATATCAGCTATTTAGGGGTACACAGTTGAACGATATACTATTTATGGTTTTATTGTAGCACATCATATTTCAAGCGTGCTCGAAAAATCTATGACGTCATTTTTTGTCGTCGCGGCCCAAAAAAAACAAGTTGAAAAAAGAAGATATCGTGTAATGCCGAGCGGTCTTGCGCGCTACGCGCTTCGGTGATGGTGCACTTTCTAGTGCTACATTTCAGCTATTAGGGGGTACACAGTTGAACGATATACTATTTTTAGTTTTATTGTAGCACATCATATTTCAAGCGTGCTCGAAAAATCTAGAACGTCATTTTTTGTCGTCGCGGCCCGGAAAAAAACAAGTTGAAAAAAGGAGTTATCGCGTAATGCCGAGCGGTCTTGCGCGCTAAGCGCTACTGTGATGGTGCATTTTCTAGCGCTACATCTCAGTTATAAGGGGGTACATAGTTGAACAATAAACTATTTATAGTTTTATTGTAGCACATCATATTTCAAGCGTGCTCGAAAAATCTAAGACGTCATTTTTTGTCGTCGTAGACCGAAAAAAAAACAAGTTGGAAAAAGAAGATATCGTGTAAAACCGAGCGGCCTAATGCGCTACGCTCTTCGACGATGGTGCACTTTCTAGCGCCTCATCTCAGCTATTAGGGTACACAGTTGAACGATATACTATTTATAGTTTTATTATAGCACATCATATTTCAAGCGTGCTCGAAAAATCTAGGATGTTATTTTTTGTCGTCGTGGCCCGAAAAAAACAAGTTGAAAAAAGAAGATATCGTGTAATGCCGAGCGGTCTTGCGCGCTACGCGCTTCGGTGATGGTGCACTTTCTAGCGCTTCATCTCAGCTATTAGGGGGTACACAGTTAAACGATAAACTATTTATATTTTTATTGTAGCACATCATATTTCAAGCGTGCTCGAAAAATCTAGGACGTCATTTTTTGTCGTCGCGGCCCGGAAAAAAACAAAATGAAAAAGAAGATATAGCGCAATGCCGAGCGGTCTTGCGCGCTACGCGCTTCAGTAATGGTGCACTTTCTAGCGCTATATCTCAGTTATTAGGGGATACATAGTTGAACGATATAATATTTATAGTTTTATTGTAGCACATCATATTTCAAGCGTGCTCGAAAAATCTAGGATGTTATTTTTTGTCGTCGTGGCCCGAAAAAAACAAGTTGAAAAAAGAAGATATCGTGTAATGCCGAGCGGTCTTGCGCGCTACGCGCTTCGGTGATGGTGCACTTTCTAGCGCTTCATCTCAGCTATTAGGGGGTACACAATTAAACTATATACTATTTATATTTTTATTGTAGCACATCATATTTCAAGCGTGCTCGAAAAATCTAGGACGTCATTTTTTGTCGACTCGGCCCGAAAAAAACAAGTGGAAAAAAGAAGATATCGTGTAATGCTGAGCGGTCTTGCGCACTACGCGCTTCGGTGATGGTGCACTTTCTAGCGCTACATCTCAGCTATTAAGGAGTACATAGTTGAACGATATGCTATTTATAGTTTTATTGAAGCACATCATATTTCAAGCGTGCTCGAAAAATCTAGGACGTCATTTTTTTCGTCGTGGCCCTAAAAAAAACAAGTTCAAAAAAGAAGATATCGTGTAATGCCGAGCGGTCTTGCGCGCTACGTGCTTCAGTAATGGTGCACTTTGTAGCGCTACATCTCAGTTATTAGGGGGTACATAGTTGAACGATATAATATTTATAGTTTTATTGTAGCACATCATATTTCAAGCGTGCTCGAAAAATCTAGGATGTCATTTTTTGTCGTCGCAGCTCGAAAAAAACAAATTGAAAAAGGTATCGTGTAATGCCGAGCGGTCTTGCGCGCTATGCGCTTCGTTGATGGTGCACATTCTAGCGGTACATCTCAGCTATTAGGGGGTACACAGTTGAACGATATACTATTTATAGTTTTATTGTAGCACATCATATTTCATGTGTGCTCGAAAAATCTAGGACGTCATTTTTTGTCGTCGAGGCCCGAATAAAACAAGTTGAAAAAAGAAGGTATCGTGTAATGCCGAGCGGTCTTGCGCGCTACGCGCTTCGGTGATGGTGCACTTTCTAGCGCTTCATCTCAGCTATAATAGGGGGTACAGAGTTAAACGATATACTATTTATAGTTTTATTGTAGCACATCATATTTCAAGTGTATTCGAAAAATCTAGGACGCAATTTTTTGTCGTCGAGGCCCGAAAAAAACAAGTTGAAAAAAGAAGATATCGTGTAATGCCGAGCGGTCTTGCACGCTACGCGCTTCGGTGACGGTGCACTTTCTAGCGCTACATCTCAGCTATTATGGGGTACTTAGTTGAACGATATACAATTTTTAGTTTTATTGTAGCACATCACATTTCAAGCGTGCTCGAAAAATCTAGGACGTCATTTTTTGTCGTCGCAGCCCGGAAAAAAACAAGTTGAAAAAAGAAGATATCGCGTAATGCCGAGCGGTCTTGCGCGCTAAGCGCTTCTGTGATGTCGCACTTTCTAGCGCTACATCTCAGTTATTAGGGGGTACATAGTTGAAAGATATACTATTTATAGTTTTATTGTAGCACATCATATTTCAAGCGTGCTTGAAAAATCTAGGACGTCATTTTTTGTCTTCGCGGCCCGAAAAAAAACAAGTTGAAAAAAGAAGGTATCGTGTAATGCCGAGCGGTCTTGCGCGCTACGCGTTTCGGTGATGATGCACTTTCTAGCGCTACATCTCAGCTATTAGGGGGTACACAGTTGAACGATATACTATTTATAGTTTTATTGTAGCACATCATATTTCAAGCGTGCTTGAAAAATCTAGGACGTCATTTTTTGTCTTCGCGGCCCGAAAAAAAACATGTTGAAAAAAGAACGTATCGTGTAATGCCGAGCGGTCTTGCGCGCTAAGCGCTTCGTTGATGGTGCACTTTCTAGCGCTACATCTCAGCTACTAGGGGGTACACAGTTGAACAATATACTATTTATAGTTTTATTGTAGCACATCATATTTCAAGCGTGCTACAAAAATCTAAGACGTCATTTTTTGTCTTCGCGGCCCGAAAAAAACAAGTTGAAAAAAGAAGATATCGTGTAATGCCGAGCGGTCTTGCGCACTACGCTCTTCGGTGATGGTGCACTTTCTAGCACTACATATCATCTATTAAGGGGTACACAGTTGAACGATATACTATTTATAGTTTTATTATAGCACATCATATTTCAAGCGTGCTCGAAAAATCTAGGAATTAATTTTTTGTCGTCGCGGCCCGAAAGAAACAAGTTGAAAAAAGAAGATATCGTGTAATGCCGAGCGGTCTTGCGCGCAACGCGCTTCGGTGATGGTGCACTTTCTAGCGCTACATCTCAGCTATTAGGGGTTACACAGTTAAACGATATACTACTTATAGTTTTATTGTAGCACATCATATTTCAAGCGTGCTCGAAAAATCTAGGACGTCATTTTTAATCGACGCAGCCCGAAAAAAACAAGCTGAAAAAAGAAGATATCGTGAAATGCCGAGCGGTCTTGCGCACTACGCGCTTCGGTGATGGTGCACTTTCTAGCGCTACATATCAGCTATTTAGGGGTACACAGTTGAACGATATACTATTTATGGTTTTATTGTAGCACATCATATTTCAAGCGTGCTCGAAAAATCTAGGACGTCATTTTTAATCGACGCAGCCCGAAAAAAACAAGCTGAAAAAAGAAGATATCGTGAAATGCCGAGCGGTCTTGCGCACTACGCGCTTCGGTGATGGTGCACTTTCTAGCGCTACATATCAGCTATTTAGGGGTACACAGTTGAACGATATACAATTTTTAGTTTTATTGTAGCACATCACATTTCAAGCGTGCTCGAAAAATCTAGGACGTCATTTTTTGTCGTCGCAGCCCGGAAAAAAACAAGTTGAAAAAAAGAAGATATCGCGTAATGCCGAGCGGTCTTGCGCGCTAAGCGCTTCTGTGATGTCGCACTTTCTAGCGCTACATCTCAGTTATTAGGGGGTACATAGTTGAAAGATATACTATTTATAGTTTTATTGTAGCACATCATATTTCAAGCGTGCTTGAAAAATCTAAGACGTCATTTTTTGTTGTCGCAGCCCGAAAAAACAAGTTGAAAAAAGAAGATATCGTGTAATGCCGAGCGGTCTTGCGCGCTACGCGTTTCGGTGATGATGCACTTTCTAGCGCTACATCTCAGCTATTAGGGGGTACACAGTTGAACGATATACTATTTATAGTTTTATTGTAGCACATCATATTTCAAGCGTGCTTGAAAAATCTAGGACGTCATTTTTTGTCTTCGCGGCCCGAAAAAAAACATGTTGAAAAAAGAACGTATCGTGTAATGCCGAGCGGTCTTGCGCGCTAAGCGCTTCGTTGATGGTGCACTTTCTAGCGCTACATCTCAGCTACTAGGGGGTACACAGTTGAACAATATACTATTTATAGTTTTATTGTAGCACATCATATTTCAAGCGTGCTACAAAAATCTAAGACGTCATTTTTTGTCTTCGCGGCCCGAAAAAAACAAGTTGAAAAAAGAAGATATCGTGTAATGCCGAGCGGTCTTGCGCACTACGCTCTTCGGTGATGGTGCACTTTCTAGCACTACATATCATCTATTAAGGGGTACACAGTTGAACGATATACTATTTATAGTTTTATTATAGCACATCATATTTCAAGCGTGCTCGAAAAATCTAGGAATTAATTTTTTGTCGTCGCGGCCCGAAAGAAACAAGTTGAAAAAAGAAGATATCGTGTAATGCCGAGCGGTCTTGCGCGCAACGCGCTTCGGTGATGGTGCACTTTCTAGCGCTACATCTCAGCTATTAGGGGTTACACAGTTAAACGATATACTACTTATAGTTTTATTGTAGCACATCATATTTCAAGCGTGCTCGAAAAATCTAGGACGTCATTTTTAATCGACGCAGCCCGAAAAAAACAAGCTGAAAAAAGAAGATATCGTGAAATGCCGAGCGGTCTTGCGCACTACGCGCTTCGGTGATGGTGCACTTTCTAGCGCTACATATCAGCTATTTAGGGGTACACAGTTGAACGATATACTATTTATGGTTTTATTGTAGCACATCATATTTCAAGCGTGCTCGAAAAATCTAAGACGTCATTTTTTGTCGTCGCGGCCCAAAAAAAACAAGTTGAAAAAAGAAGATATCGTGTAATGCCGAGCGGTCTTGCGCGCTACGCGCTTCGGTGATGGTGCACTTTCTAGTGCTACATTTCAGCTATTAGGGGGTACACAGTTGAACGATATACTATTTTTAGTTTTATTGTAGCACATCATATTTCAAGCGTGCTCGAAAAATCTAGGACGTCATTTTTTGTCGTCGCGGCCCGGAAAAAAACAAGTTGAAAAAAGGAGTTATCGCGTAATGCCGAGCGGTCTTGCGCGCTAAGCGCTACTGTGATGGTGCATTTTCTAGCGCTACATCTCAGTTATAAGGGGGTACATAGTTGAACAATAAACTATTTATAGTTTTATTGTAGCACATCATATTTCAAGCGTGCTCGAAAAATCTAAGACGTCATTTTTTGTCGTCGTAGACCGAAAAAAAAACAAGTTGGAAAAAGAAGATATCGTGTAAAACCGAGCGGCCTAATGCGCTACGCTCTTCGACGATGGTGCACTTTCTAGCGCCTCATCTCAGCTATTAGGGTACACAGTTGAACGATATACTATTTATAGTTTTATTATAGCACATCATATTTCAAGCGTGCTCGAAAAATCTAGGATGTTATTTTTTGTCGTCGTGGCCCGAAAAAAACAAGTTGAAAAAAGAAGATATCGTGTAATGCCGAGCGGTCTTGCGCGCTACGCGCTTCGGTGATGGTGCACTTTCTAGCGCTTCATCTCAGCTATTAGGGGGTACACAGTTAAACGATAAACTATTTATATTTTTATTGTAGCACATCATATTTCAAGCGTGCTCGAAAAATCTAGGACGTCATTTTTTGTCGTCGCGGCCCGGAAAAAAACAAAATGAAAAAGAAGATATAGCGCAATGCCGAGCGGTCTTGCGCGCTACGCGCTTCAGTAATGGTGCACTTTCTAGCGCTATATCTCAGTTATTAGGGGATACATAGTTGAACGATATAATATTTATAGTTTTATTGTAGCACATCATATTTCAAGCGTGCTCGAAAAATCTAGGATGTTATTTTTTGTCGTCGTGGCCCGAAAAAAACAAGTTGAAAAAAGAAGATATCGTGTAATGCCGAGCGGTCTTGCGCGCTACGCGCTTCGGTGATGGTGCACTTTCTAGCGCTTCATCTCAGCTATTAGGGGGTACACAATTAAACTATATACTATTTATATTTTTATTGTAGCACATCATATTTCAAGCGTGCTCGAAAAATCTAGGACGTCATTTTTTGTCGACTCGGCCCGAAAAAAACAAGTGGAAAAAAGAAGATATCGTGTAATGCTGAGCGGTCTTGCGCACTACGCGCTTCGGTGATGGTGCACTTTCTAGCGCTACATCTCAGCTATTAAGGAGTACATAGTTGAACGATATGCTATTTATAGTTTTATTGAAGCACATCATATTTCAAGCGTGCTCGAAAAATCTAGGACGTCATTTTTTTCGTCGTGGCCCTAAAAAAAACAAGTTCAAAAAAGAAGATATCGTGTAATGCCGAGCGGTCTTGCGCGCTACGTGCTTCAGTAATGGTGCACTTTGTAGCGCTACATCTCAGTTATTAGGGGGTACATAGTTGAACGATATAATATTTATAGTTTTATTGTAGCACATCATATTTCAAGCGTGCTCGAAAAATCTAGGATGTCATTTTTTGTCGTCGCAGCTCGAAAAAAACAAATTGAAAAAGGTATCGTGTAATGCCGAGCGGTCTTGCGCGCTATGCGCTTCGTTGATGGTGCACATTCTAGCGGTACATCTCAGCTATTAGGGGGTACACAGTTGAACGATATACTATTTATAGTTTTATTGTAGCACATCATATTTCATGTGTGCTCGAAAAATCTAGGACGTCATTTTTTGTCGTCGAGGCCCGAATAAAACAAGTTGAAAAAAGAAGGTATCGTGTAATGCCGAGCGGTCTTGCGCGCTACGCGCTTCGGTGATGGTGCACTTTCTAGCGCTTCATCTCAGCTATAATAGGGGGTACAGAGTTAAACGATATACTATTTATAGTTTTATTGTAGCACATCATATTTCAAGTGTATTCGAAAAATCTAGGACGCAATTTTTTGTCGTCGAGGCCCGAAAAAAACAAGTTGAAAAAAGAAGATATCGCGTAATGCCGAGCGGTCTTGCGAGCCATGCGTTTCGATGATGGTGCATTTTCTAGCACTACATCTCAGCTATTAGGGAGTACATAGCTGAACGATATACTATTTATAGTTTTGTTATAGCACATCATATTTCAAGCGTGCTCGAAAAATCTAGGACGTCATTTTTTTCGTCGTGGCCCAAAAAATACAAGTTGAAAAAAGAAGATATCGTGTAATGCCGAGCGGTCTTGCACGCTACGCGCTTCGGTGACGGTGCACTTTCTAGCGCTACATCTCAGCTATTATGGGGTACTTAGTTGAACGATATACAATTTTTAGTTTTATTGTAGCACATCACATTTCAAGCGTGCTCGAAAAATCTAGGACGTCATTTTTTGTCGTCGCAGCCCGGAAAAAAACAAGTTGAAAAAAGAAGATATCGCGTAATGCCGAGCGGTCTTGCGCGCTAAGCGCTTCTGTGATGTCGCACTTTCTAGCGCTACATCTCAGTTATTAGGGGGTACATAGTTGAAAGATATACTATTTATAGTTTTATTGTAGCACATCATATTTCAAGCGTGCTTGAAAAATCTAGGACGTCATTTTTTGTCTTCGCGGCCCGAAAAAAAACAAGTTGAAAAAAGAAGGTATCGTGTAATGCCGAGCGGTCTTGCGCGCTACGCGCTTCGGTGATGGTGCACTTTCTAGCGCTACGTCTCAGCTATTAGGGAATACACAGTTGAACGATATATTATTTATAGTTTAATTGTAGCACATCATATTTCAAGCGTGCTCGAAAAATCTAGGACGTCATTTTTTTGTCGTCGCGGCCCGAAAAAAACAAGTTGAAAAAAAAAGGTATCGTGTAATGCCGAGCGGTCTTGCGTGCTACGCGCTTCGGTGATGGTGCACTTTCTAGCGCTTCATCTCAGCTATAATAGGGGTACAGAGTTAAACGATATACTATTTATAGTTTTATTGTAGCACATCATATTTCAAGTGTATTCGAAAAATTTAGGACGTAAATTTTTGTCGTCGAGGCCCGAAAAAAACAAGTTGAAAAAAGAAGATATCGTGTAATGCCGAGCGGTCTTGCGAGCTATGCGCTTCGATGATGGTGCACTTTCTAGCGCTACATCTCAGCTATTAGGGAGTACATAGCTGAACGATATACTATTTATAGTTTTGTTATAGCACATCATATTTCAAGCGTGCTCGAAAAATCTAGGATGTCATTTTTTGTCATCGCGGCTAGAAAAAAACAAGTTTAAAAAGAAGATATCGTGCAATTCCGAGCGGTGTTGCGCGCTACGCGCTTCGGTGATGGTGCACTTTCTAGCGCTACATCTAAGCTACAAGGAGGTATACAGTTGAATAATATACTATTTATAGTTTTATTGTAGCATATCATATTTCAAGCGTGCTCAAAAAATCTAGGACGTCATTTTTTGTCTTTGCGGCCCGAAAAAAACAAGTTGAAAAAAGAAGATATCGTTTAATGCCGATCGGTCTTGCGCGCTACGAGCTTCGGTGATGGTGCACTTTCTAGCGCTACATCTCAGTTATTAGGGGGTGCATAGTTGAACGATATACTATTTATAGTTTTATTGTAGCACATCATATTTCAAGCGTGCTCGAAAAATCTAGGACGTCATTTTTTGTCGTCGCAGCCCGAAAAAAAAACAAGTTGAAAAAGGTATCGTGTGATGCCGATCGGTCTTGAGCGCTACGCGCTTCGGTGGTGGTGCACTTTCTAGCGCATCATCTCAGCTATTAGGGTACACAGTTGAACGATATACTATTTATAGTTTTATCGTAGCACATCATATTTCAAACGTGCTCGAAAAATCTAGGACGTCATTTTTTGTCGTCGAGGCCCGAAAAAAACAAGTTAAAAAAGAAGATATCGTGTAATGCCGAGCGGTCTTGCGCGCTATGCGTTTCGATGATGGTGCTCTTTCTAGCGCTAGATCTCAGCTATTAGGGAGTACATAGCTGAAGAATATACTATTTATAGTTTTTTTGTAGCACAACATATTTCAAGCGTGCTCGAAATATCTGGGACGTCATTTTTTTCGTCGTGGCTCGAAAAAAACAAGTTGAAAAAAGAAGATATCGTGTAATGCCGAGCGGTCTTGCGCGCTACGCGCTTCGGTGATGGTGCACTTTCTAGCGCATCATCTCAGCTATTAGGGTACACAGTTGAACGATATACTATTTATAGTTTTATCGTAGCACATCATATTTCAAACGTGCTCGAAAAATCTAGGACGTTATTTTTTGTCGCTGTGGCCCGAAAAAAACAACTTGAAAAAAGAAGATATCGTGTAATGCCGAGCGGTCTTGCGCGCTACGCGCTTCGGTGATGGTGCACTTTCTACCGCTTCATCGCAGCTATTAGGGGGTAGACAGTTAAACAATATACTATTTATAGTTTTATTGTAGCACATCATATTTCAAGCGTGCTCGAAAAATCTAGGACGTCATTTTTTGTCGACGCGGCCCGAAAAAAACATGTTGAAAAAAGAAGATATCGTGAAATGCCGAGCGGTCTTGCGCACTACGTGCTTCGGTGATGGTGCACTTTCTAGCGCTACATATCAGCTATTAGGGGGTACACAGTTGAACGATATACTATTTATAGTTTTATTGTAGCACATCATATTTCAAGCGTGCTCGAAAAATCTAGGACGTCATTTTTTGTCGTCGCGGCCCGAAAAAAACAAGTTGAAAAAAGAAGATATCGTGTAATGCAGAGCGGTCTTGCGTGCTACGCGCTTCTGTGATGGTGCACTTTCTAGCGCTACATCCCAGCTATTAAGGGGTACACAGTTGAACGATATACTATTTTAAGTTTTATTGTAGCACATCATATTTCAAGCGTGCTCGAAAAATCTAGGACGTCATTTTTTGTCGTCGCGGACCGGCAAAAAAATAAGTTGAAAAAAGAAGATATCGCGTAATGCCGAGCGTTCTTGCGCGCTATGCGCTTCGGTGATGGTGCACTTTCTAGCGCTACATCTCAACTATAAGGGGGTACAGAGTTAAACGATATATTATTTATAGTTTTATTGTAGCACATCATATTTCAAGCGTGCTCGAAAAATCTAGGACGTCAATTTTTGTCGTCGAGGCCCGAAAAAAACAAGTTAAAAAAGAAGATATCGTGTAATGCCGAGCGGTCTTGCGCGCTATGCGCTTCGATGATGGTGCTCTTTCTAGCGCTAGATCTCAGCTATTAGGGAGTACATAGCTGAACAATATACTATTTATAGTTTTATTGTAGCACATCATATTTCAAGCGTGCTCGAAATATCTAGGACGTCATTTTTTACGTCGTGGCCCGAAAAAAACAAGTTGAAAAAAGAAGATATCGTGTAATGCCGAGCGGTCTTGCGCGCTACGCGCTTCGGTGATGGTGCACTTTCTAGCGCATCATCTCAGCTATTAGGGTACACAGTTGAACGATATACTATTTATAATTTTATCGAAGCACATCATATTTCAAACGTGCTCGAAAAATCTAGGACATTATTTTTTGTCGTTGTGGCCCGAAAAAAACAAGTTGAAAAAAGAAGATATCGTGTAATGCCGAGCGGTCTTGCGCGCTTCGCGCTTCGGTGATGGTGCATTTCTAGCGCTTCATCTCAGCTATTAGGGGGTACACAGTTGAACGATATACTATTTATAGTTTTATTGTAGCACATCATATTTCAAGCGTGCTTGAAAAATCTAGGACGTCATTTTTTGTCGACGCGGCCCAAAAAAAACAAGTTGAAAAAAGAAGATATCGTGAAATGCCGAGCGGTCTTGCGCACTACGCGCTTCGGTGATGGTGCACTTTCTAGCGCTACATCTCAGCTATTAAGGGGTACACAGTTGAACGATATACTATTTATAGTTTTATTGTAGCACATCATATTTCAAGCGTGCTTGAAAAATCTAGGACGTCATTTTTTGTCGACGCGGCCCAAAAAAAACAAGTTGAAAAAAGAAGATATCGTGAAATGCCGAGCGGTCTTGCGCACTACGCGCTTCGGTGATGGTGCACTTTCTAGCGCTACATCTCAGCTATTAAGGGGTACACAGTTGAACGATATACTATTTTTAGTTTTATTGTAGCACATCATATTTCAAGCGTGCTCGAAAAATCTAGGACGTCATTTTTTGTCGTCGCGGACCGGAAAAAAAATAAGTTGAAAAAAGAAGATATCGCGTAATGCCGAGCGTTCTTGCGCGCTATGCGCTTCGGTGATGGTGCACTTTCTAGCACTACATCTCAGTTATTAGAGAGTACATAGTTGAACGATATACTATTTTTAGTTTTATTGTAGCACATCATATTTCAAGCGTGCTCGAAAAATCTAGGACGTCATTTTTTGTCGTCGCAGCCCGAAAAAAACAAGTTGAAAAAGGTATCGTGTGGTGCCGATCGGTCTTGAGCGCTACGCGCTTCGGTGATGGTGCACTTTCTAGTGCTACATCTCAACTATTAGGGGGTACAGAGTTAAACGATATATTATTTATAGTTTTATTGTAGCACATCATATTTCAAGCGTGCTCGAAAAATCTAGGACGTCATTTTTTGTCGTCGAGGCCCGAAAAAAACAAGTTAAAAAAGAAGATATCGTGTAATGCCGAGCGGTCTTGCGCGCTATGCGCTTCGGTGATGGTGCACTTTCTAGCACTACATCTCAGTTATTAGAGAGTACATAGTTGAACGATATACTATTTTTAGTTTTATTGTAGCACATCATATTTCAAGCGTGCTCGAAAAATCTAGGACGTCATTTTTTGTCGTCGCAGCCCGAAAAAAACAAGTTGAAAAAGGTATCGTGTGGTGCCGATCGGTCTTGAGCGCTACGCGCTTCGGTGATGGTGCACTTTCTAGTGCTACATCTCAACTATTAGGGGGTACAGAGTTAAACGATATATTATTTATAGTTTTATTGTAGCACATCATATTTCAAGCGTGCTCGAAAAATCTAGGACGTCATTTTTTGTCGTCGAGGCCCGAAAAAAACAAGTTAAAAAAGAAGATATCGTGTAATGCCGAGCGGTCTTGCGCGCTATGCGCTTCGATGATGGTGCTCTTTCTAGCGCTAGATCTCAGCTATTAGGGAGTACATAGCTGAACAATATACTATTTATAGTTTTATTGTAGCACATCATATTTCAAGCGTGCTCGAAATATCTAGGACGTCATTTTTTACGTCGTGGCCCGAAAAAAACAAGTTGAAAAAAGAAGATATCGTGTAATGCCGAGCGGTCTTGCGCGCTACGCGCTTCGGTGATGGTGCACTTTCTAGCGCATCATCTCAGCTATTAGGGTACACATTTGAACGATATACTATTTATAGTTTTATCGAAGCACATCATATTTCAAACGTGCTCGAAAAATCTAGGACATTATTTTTTGTCGCTGTGGCCCGAAAAAAACAAGTTGAAAAAAGAAGATATCGTGTAATGCCGAGCTCTCTTGCGCGCTTCGCGCTTCATCTCAGCTATTAGGGGGTAGACAGTTAAACGATATACTATTTATAGTTTTATTGTAGCACATCATATTTCAAGCGTTCTCGAAAAATCTAGGACGTCATTTTTTGTCGACGCGGCCCGAAAAAACATGTTGAAAAAAGAAGATATCGTGTAAACCCGAGCGGTCTTGCGCGCTACGCGCTTCGGTGATGGTGCACTTTCTAGCGCTACATCTCAACTATTAGGGGGTACAGAGTTAAACGATATATTATTTATAGTTTTATTGTAGCACATCATATTTCAAGCGTGCTCGAAAAATCTAGGACGTCATTTTTTGTCGTCGAGGCCCGAAAAAAACAAGTAAAAAAAGAAGATATCGTGTAATGCCGAGCGGTCTTGCGCGCTATGCGCTTCGATGATGGTGCTCTTTATAGCGCTAGATCTCAGCTATTAGGGAGTACATAGCTGAACGATATACTATTTATAGTTTTATTGTAGCACATCATATTTCAAGCGTGCTCGAAATATCTAGGACGTCATTTTTTTCGTCGTGGCCCGAAAAAAACAAGTTGAAAAAAGAAGATATCGTGTAATGCCGAGCGTTCTTGCGCGCTACGCGCTTCGGTGATGGTGCACTTTCTAGCGCATCATCTCAGCTATTAGGGTACACAGTTGAACGATATACTATTTATAGTTTTATCGTAGCACATCATATTTCAAACGTGCTCGAAAAATCTAGGACGTTATTTTTTGTCGTTGTGGCCCGAAAAAAACAAGTTGAAAAAAGAAGATATCGTGTAATGCCGAGCGGTCTTGCGCGCTACGCGCTTCGGTGATGGTGCACTTTCTAGCGCTTCATCTCAGCTATTAGGGGGTAGACAGTTAAACGATATACTATTTATAGTTTTATTGTAGCACATCATATTTCAAGCGTGCTCGAAAAATCTAGGACGTCATTTTTTGTCGACGCGGCCCGAAAAAAACATGTTGAAAAAAGAAGATATCGTGTAATGCAGAGCGGTCTTGCGCGCTACGCGCTTCGGTGATAGTGCACTTTCTAGCGCTACATCTCAGCTATTAAGGGGTACACAGTTGAACGATATACTATTTTTAGTTTTATTGTAGCACATCATATTTTAAGCGTGCTCGAAAAATCTAGGACGTAATTTTTTGTCGTCGCGAACCGGAAAAAAAATAAGTTGAAAAAGAAGATATCGCGTAATGCTGAGCGTTCTTGCGCGCTATGCGCTTCGGTGATGGTGCACTTTCTAGCACTACATCTCAGTTATTAGAGGGTACATAGTTGAACGATATACTATTTATATTTTTATTGTAGCACATCATATTTCAAGCGTGCTTGAAAAATCTAGGACGTCTTTTTTGTCTTCGCGGCCCGAAAAAAAACAAGTTGAAAAAAGAAGGTATCGTGTAATGCCGAGCGGTGTTGCGCGCCACGCGCTTCGGTGATGGTGCACTTTCTAGCGCTACATCTCAGCTATTAGGGGTGCACAGTTGAACGATATACTATTTATAGTTTTATTGTAGCACATCATATTTCAAGCGTGCTCGAAAATCTAAGACGTCATTTTTTGTCGTCGCGGCCCGAAAAAAAAAACAAGTTGAAAAAAGAAGATATCGTGTAAAACCGAGCGGTCTAATGCGCTACGCGCTTCGGTGATGGTGCACTTTCTAGCTCTTCATCTCAGCTATAAGGGTACACAGTTGAACGATATACTATTTATAGTTTTATTATAGCACATCATATTTCAAGCGTGCTCGAAAAATCTAGGACGTTATTTTTTGTCGTCGTGGCCCGAAAAAAAACAAGTTGAAAAAAGAAGATATCGTGTAATGCCGAGCGGTATTGCGCGCTTCGCGCTTCGGTGCTGGTGCACTTTCTAGCGCTTCATCTTATATATTAGGGGGTACACAGTTAAACGATATACTATTTAAAGTTTTATTGTAGCACATCATATTTCAAGCGTGCTCGAAAAATGAGGACGTCTTTTTTTGTCTTCGCGGCCCGAAAAAAAAAGTTTAATAAAGGAGATATCGTGTAATGCCGAGCGGACTTGTGCGCTACGCGCTTTGGTGATGGTTCACTTTCTAGCGCTACATCTCAGCTATTAGGGGGTACACAGTTGAACGATATATTATTTATAATTTTATTGTAGCACATCATATTTCAAGCGTGCTCGAAAAATCTAAGACGTCATTTTTTTGTCGTCGCGGCCCGAAAAAAAAACAAGTTGAAAAAAGAAGATATCGTGTAAAACCGAGCGGTCTAATGCGCTACGCGCTTCGGTGATGGTGCACTTTCTAGCGCTTCATCTCAGCTATAAGGGTACACAGTTGAACGATATACTATTTATAGTTTTATTATAGCACATCATATTTCAAGCGTGCTCGAAAAATCTAGGACGTTATTTTTTGTCGTCGTGGCCCGAAAAAAACAAGTTGAAAAACGAAGATATCGTGTAATGCCGAGCGGTCTTGTGCGCTTCGCGCTTCGGTGATGGTGCACTTTCTAGCGCTTCATCTCAGCTATTAGGGGGTACACAGTTAAACGATATACTTTTTATAGTTTTATTGTAGCACATCATATTTCAAGCGTGCTCGAAAAATCTAGGACGTCATTTTTTGTCGACGCGGCCCGAAAAAAACAAGTTGAAAAAAGAAGATATCGTGTAATGCCGAGCGGTCTTGCGCACTACGCGCTTCGGTGATGGTGCACTTTCTAGCACTACATATCAGCTATTAAGGGGTTTACAGTTGAACGATATACTATTTATAGTTGTATTGTAGCACATCATATTTCAAGCGTGCTCGAAAAATCTAGGAATTCATTTTTTGTCGTCGCGGCCCGAAAAAAAACAAGTTGAAAAAAGAAGATATCGTGTAAACCCGAGCGGTCTTGCGCGCTACGCGCTTCGGTGATGGTGCACTTTCTAGCGCTTCATCTCAGCTACATGTATTAGGGGGTAGACAGTTAAACGATATACTATTTATAGTTGTATTGTAGCACATCATATTTCAAGCGTGCTCGAAAAATCTAGGAATTCATTTTTTGTCGTCGCGGCCCGAAAAAAAACAAGTTGAAAAAAGAAGATATCGTGTAAACCCGAGCGGTCTTGCGCGCTACGCGCTTCGGTGATGGTGCACTTTCTAGCGCTACATCTCAGCTATTAGGGGGTAGACAGTTGAACGATATACTATTTATAGTTTTATTGTAGCACATCATATTTCAAGCGTGCTCGAAAAATTCTTTCACTTTCTAGTTCAATTACTACATGCGGCCAATAATCGATCTCGAGGTTTTGGCCCGTGTACAGAAGCCGAAACTTTAAAAAAAATGACAATAGCACGTTTTTAAGTTATAAATTTTTAAGATGATTCAGATAGTTTACATTGAATTTAATTTGTTTAATTTTTCCTATATCAAAGTATTCAGGAACAAAACATCCGAGATCCCGATTGATTGCTATTTTACGAAATGCAAATACGCTAAAAATATATTTGTCGTCCCGAATGTTAATAAATCATTAATTAACATGGTCAAATAATTCTTAGCAAAATAAACCAAGTTTAAGACAGATTTGATAATAAATGAGAATGTCACGTTTCCCTTGACTAGTTTTGCATTTCGGTCTAAATGACACCATTAAATTTGGAATGAAAAAATATGTGATTATGGTCGACCGAAATCCTCCATTTTCATTGATACATATGTATATTGAGACTAGAAAATTTTTACGATTAAAAAGAATATTTTAAGGATGGTCAGGCCTGAACTTTTTTTTATCAAGAATTTGATGACTTATAGAAATGATCGATAATTGTCGACTTATATTATAATAAAATGACAAAAAGAAAACTATAGGTCCGTGTAATATATGAAGTCAAAAATTTGGCGGGGAATCAGACTCCTCTAAATTTTACATAACTTAAACATTGTGACGTTATTACTTAAAAAAAAACCAGCAAGTTGTATCAAGAATTTTAAGATATTCAAATTATACAGTTGTTTTTAAGGTCTATAATCAGAAAATGCCCAAAAAGGAGGGATCAGTGTGCAAAAAAAATCAGTATTTAAAGGTTTAGTCTAGGGGAGTTCCAAAATCCGACTGAAAGTCTGAAACATGGCAAGTGAACATCCTTAGAAGGATTTGCCTGGACAATGAAAAGGGTTTTCTAAAAACCCTACGTATACAATAGACGATATAGAGATGTGGAATAAGTGTACTAGACACAACAAACATAAACAAACATCAATTCAAAAAATTACAACGGAAAACAGCAAGCAGTCTTCAACATGACCATAGGTCACTGCTTACCGTCTTGCATAGGCCCAAGACTTATGATACAATACAAAAGTTTCAAAACCAATCCCTAAATCATCAACGAAAGACCCAATTCTTGACATAAAACAGTTAACACAGAATGACAAGGACAAACAAAGGCTTTGGCAAGGTTTCCTGGCTTAGGACAGGCACATATAAAATGTGGCGGGGTTAAACTAGTTTTTTGGATCCAACCTTCCCCCTATTGATAAGTTTGCACAAAGCATACAAATAAAACACACTGTAAAACTCAATCAAGAAAAGTTCAATTCAACAAGAGAGAACCTAAGACAAAATACTGTACGAAAACAACAAGACAAGGAGACAAACCTGAATTGATTTATTCGTTGAGACAACGTATTAGTTGCCGAATCTATAGTATCTATCCTTTGCGACAGTGAGTTTTTCAGAGTCTCCGTTTTATTTGCACTCGTCATACTCAAAAGAGCCATGAAATCTTTGTTGCGTTTCTCAAATTTTCCGAACAGTTCTTTCAGTCTCACTTCTGTATTTTTAATTCGATCGCTTAAATGGTTGGTCTCAATCATAACAGATTGCTCGCTAGTGTAAAGAGATATCAAGTCCGGTTAATTTCCAGTCCTATTCGTTCTACTTCTGTTTCTAACGATTTATCTAGTTTTTGTTCAGAATGAAACGCACGAACAATTTTCACCGGATTGTTTCAAAGCATTAACTTCGTATTTCAGTACGTCTACCATTTGCTCGAGTTAGATACGCTCATTCCTCTACTCTTCTAGGCGACTGTTCAAACTCTTGTCATCTGTCATGCGAGAGGGGGGGTAATGGGGTTGTCAAACAAAATTGTGTTCATCTGATCTACAAAGACAAAAAGAAGAGTCAAAGTCATAAATTCAAGACAACAATAGAATTTTATCTGATTTTGCAACACGCCCAAAGTACATCTAATTACGTCTTATCATGTCTTTGTTTAACAGGACAAATAAGGTAAGGAGTAGGGCGATAAGGCCCTTATTTAGCCTAAAAATATGAAGTTTATGCAAAAGTGTCCATTTCTGGTTACCATATGGCATAAACCCTGCCCATAAGGAAAAGATGTCTTTTTAGAATTTTTAAATCTAATATTGAAGCGTAATAATTTCGTGGTACATTTTGGACCAGAGAACATCGTCCGCACACGACAAACAAGTTCATATTTTTAGAAAAGGTTTACATGTATATAAGCTGTATAAACAATTTGTAAAAATATTTAGTTGTTTCTTGTGTGCGGAGATACTTTTCTAATCCAAAATGTATCTTAAAAATGCTGAAAATTGATGTTTATTCGTGATTTCCTTATTGAAGGTCAGTTTCATCCATATTGTTTATCAAAATAATCATTCAAAGATGTAAAAATATATTAAGTTTCTCGTTTCTTGGATATCTAATAAATGTTTTATCAACATCTGACAACAGTATTCAAAGGTTAAGAATTGGGTAGAATTTTAGGCCAAAAAACAGACCTTATCGCTCCTACTCCTTTGTCTAAAACGTCACTAAAAAGCTTTTATTATGCAATTCCAACCAAGTACATGTTTTACTATATACTTACCATTCCATATGTTTACATGTCAAAAAATACCAACAAAAATTTCGATTGTCATGTGCAAACAAGCCGCCCTACACTTTCTCTACAAAAGTTTTCATTATGATTCTTTGTCAGTTGACCCCTTTTAGGGCTGATTTCCTTTAAAAGGTAACAAAAAATAATATAGAATGAAAACTATTAAGGATAGAGAAAGCTTTTGCTTGCTTAAATGTTCAGCTTGATGAGCTGTTCAAAATCCTAAATTGGTCTACATTGTATCACAATTGATTCGAATTATTTCAAAGCTTCCAAGACTTACATCGATTTCTTTCACATGGCCTCACGTCTTACACAAAAATTGTCAATACATGGTAATGTCACTCCTAGGTTGCCGTCTTTACTCAAGAAATTTTACGGATAACTTCATGCGTTCATTGACAGATATGAAATTTCGATCTGTCAGATGAGTGCAGACTGATGTTCGTTGGTCATACGGTTTGAAAAAGCTCTACAAAAGAGTTCATTATGGTTTAAGTTGTCAAAAGACCCCATTGTATAGGGATTATTGCCCTTAAAATATCTGGTTTGTTTTTATTAAATTGTCGTTTATAACTGTGTGTAGCTTGTGTCGTATACAATCTTATTTCTGTAACCCTGTATAGTGTAATTGGAAAGATATGGCAAGTCAGAGAAGCCGAGTTTTCGTTGTACATAAGGGAGGAAACTACAAACTCAAAACGATATTCATTAAAAGATTGCTCAACATTTACAACATTAATTGTTTTAAGCTTTTCGTTCTATATCGAAAGATGAAAAATTAAAAATACGGACCAAGTTTATATTGCATTAGATAATTAGTTGTTGTCTCGTCTGCGAAGTTGATCGGGACCTATGTGTTACTTTACCAGCGGCGGTGTTTACTTTATGAGCACCTCCATATCTCAAGAACAACAGGTCCTACGTTGATGAAATTTGGTATGCATATGACCCAGTAGTAGCTTAGCACAGTTGCATTCCCATCTTTTGACCTTGACCTTGATTTTATGGTTGAGTGACTTTGACAATTTTCAATACATATAATAGCAAGGTTAAGGTTTTGCGAGGACTTCAATATCTCAAGAACTGTAAGTCCTAAGTTGATGAAACTTGGTAAGCATAAGCCCCAGTAGTAGCCTAGCGCAGTTGCATCCCCATCTTTTGACCTTGACCTTGACCTTGATTTCATGGTTGAGTGACTTTGATTATTTTAATTGCATATATTAGCAATGTTTAAGTTCTAAAAAAATTGTTTTGCCAATTAGTACGTCAAAACATAACAAAGTGTAGAATTAGTGACCATAAATTATTTATTGAAACTGTTAGATATTTAAAAAATCCCGGGCATTTGAGACTATGTGAAACCTGTAATACTTTAGATGATGAGCAACATTTCTTTTTAAACTGTACAATTAACAAAAAAGAAAGGGATATATTACTTAAAAACCTTTAAGATTGGTATCCAAATTTTGATCTTCTTAACAATAATGAAAAACTAATAAAAATTTTAAACCCGTCAACACCTGAAGAAATTGGGATTATTGTCTCTTTTATAGATCGGTCATTAGAACTGAGGAAGGGAGACCCTCGTTAGTTCCAATATTTAATATAAAATGTTTATATTACTGACTATATGATTGTTTCATATTCTCCATGTCAATTTGTTATTATTCATGTATGTCATTGTCATTGATTTATAATGTATGCCATGACTGTACTTACTTGCATTAATAAACTATAAACACATTTTGAACTGGGAAACTGAAAATCCTTATAATTGCAAAATATATTGGAAGTAAGAAAGACTTATAGTTTCTGATCCTGCTGACAGACGAGTCATATTTTAATGTTAACTCTTGTGTATTTGTTACAAGTACACAATGTATTTGTATTGATACATGTACCCGCTTAAGCTACAATAGGTCGATCTTACTGAAATTCATAGGCGGATACAGGGGGGCTGGTGTCCCCCCCTTTTGGCGGAAAAATTTGGTTGAATATTTAGGAAATCATTGAAGTGTGACAAAAGCGTGCCCCCTCTTAGGCCTGTCAGTGGGTCTCCTTTTTCCAGAATTTCTGGATCCGCCACAGTGAATAATTTTATTGGGTATAAGCGATACTTACATAACCGTATAGCTTAAAATATAAATTTTCTGCGGCAAGAAAAATAATTGCTTAAGAGTCTGTCCATGTAGAAATCAGGCAAAAGCCTACAGAATCCGGCACATGAAAAAATTTATCCAAGCAAATTTATTGTTTTAATGTATTGTTGGACTTATATGTAAAACAAAAATCACCAGGATTCGTTTGAAAGCAACATGGATGACTTGTGATTCAGCCTTAAAGTTCAGGAACAAAGCAACCGATTTTTGCTAATGTGCATGAGTTATCACCCTTTTTCTGCATATTTTCAATGCATTCTATATAAATTATATCTAAGTTATCACTTCAATAAACCAAAAATCTGCATTTGTTTTGGGGAATGGATGTTAAACTGATGTGAAATCAATGAAAATTTTTAAAAAACAAAATTTGTCATGTGCCAGCTAATGCCTGGGTTTTGCTTGGACAGCCTCTTAATATACAAAAACAGAAATTCTTTGAAGAGATATTAAAACCTGGTTAAGGATACAAAGAAATATTATTAATACATTTTTGTTTTCAATTTATGGAAATACAAAAATCTTACATTAAAAAATCAATTAATAATTTAATGCTATTCAATGAATAATTTTTCTTTTCATTTTTAGGAAATACAAAAATCTTACATTAAAAAATCAATTAGTAATTTAATGTTTTATAATCTCTAATGGCGTTAAAGTCATTTTATTAGTAGAATAGCCATAAAGAGCAATAAAAGAAGTTTAGTATTAGAAAATGTATCTTATGTATACAAAAGAAATCCTTATATTTAAAACCAACAATCTGTAACAAAGAAGTCTTAAACTCTGTTGCCGTCTACAAAGATAAGGTGTATGAATTAAAAATTTTAAAAAAACAAGGTAATAAAAAATTTATGTACTTTTAAAAACAATAGTAGCATGAACAGTATTGGTCTTATACGATGGAAACATCCATAAAGAGCAAAAAAAGAAGTTTAGTATAATCTTATGTAAACAAAAGAAACCCTTATATTTAAAACAAAACATCTGTAACAAAGAAGTCTAAAACTCTTTTGCCGCCTACTTAGATATGGTATGTGAATTAAGAATTTAAAAAAAAACAAGGTAATAACAAATTTAAGTACCTATAAAGACGAGAGTAACTTACAATATTGGTTTTATACGATGGAAAAGGCTGCCACAATGTCACGACTGTAAAGACAATTTACTGTAAGTTAAATTTATACATCAATACTGGTAATCTCAACTGTCAAATCGTATCAATTTGTATATATAATGATAAAAAAAATAATTCATGTAAATTTGCAACATTTTCGTTCATTATACAAACCCCAAAATGGGTATCAAAAAACGGTTAATTTGGTTATGCTGTATATGCATATTGCAAGGAGTAACCTCTCATCAGCAGCATTCAAATTAAAACATTTGAAAGCTAAAACCAAAGGAATTTAACGAAAAATAATCAAAACCAAACAAATTAAGAGCAGGAAAGCCAAATCCAGAACCGAGGATATTGACCATGTGGAGTACTAAGAAAGAAAAACCGATCATAGCATACAGGAAACAAAAAAAATCTTAGCGAATCACTTACAAGCACTAACTTAAAAAAGTGTTTGATGCAAATTTTACAAAGAAATTCTAGGGGACCCCTGATGAGAACAGACCTAATTATAGAATAATATTTGAAGTCGAAAGTACTGAAAACGGTAATCATTCCATTCTAAAATTGTTTCTAAAGCTGTCAAAAAACAAAAAATAAAATTCATTTGTGGTCCGTCAAACAATGGGGATGCGCAGATGATTGGTGTCATTTTATTTGAAAATATCGGTACAAAGATGGATAAGATTTATTAAACCGTTTGTACGATTTAATAACCCGTAAGAACGGCTTTTTAAATCGTTTAAACGGTTTATTAATCCATTAGAACAGTTTATGAATAATTAATCGTACAAACAATTAAATAAACCGTTCTAACAAATTAATAAATCGTACAAACGGATTATCAAATCGTAAAAACGATTTAGTACGATTAGTAAATCGTACAAACGAAATAAAAGAAATATTTTTGTTGTTTGGCACGAATAAGCCGTCGTACGTTACACACGTCACGGCGTTGAAAGCCTAAATGAATATTTTTTTCGATAAACGGCTGATTATTGTCTTAATTACTTGCCGTTTAAATATGATAATTGTTGGGATTATTTTGGGACCAAGTAATACACAGGAAAAATTGCTACATATGTTAAACATAGGTTTGCAAATCATGATGTTATCATATTGTTAAACATATGTTTAAAAAACATGATTTTCATATGTTTTATGTTTTGATATAGCCAACATATGTTTTGGTTTTTTTTTAATGTAGTAAAAGGTTGTACATGTAAGATGATTTGCAAATGCATAACTCATATTTTTATTTTTTATGAGCTTGTTACATTTTTTTCAACATATGACGAACATATGATAAAACATGATGCATGTAAACATACAATATAACTGGTAAGTGCTGCGGTAATTTAATTTTTGCGTTATTTCGCGGTTGATCATCGAGTGCAAAAATTAAAATCGCATAAAATTATGTTTTTTTATGTGACATTACTAAAGAATAATTTCACAGAGTTGTGAAAATTGTAACTAATCTTAAGGTTAGTGAGGACACCTGTCATGTGACCAAAAACAGCTAAAAATGCAAAAAACAAGGGCAAATGTCACAAAACCTCGAAACTTGTGTTAAATAGTTTCATTAAATAAAACTTTATCAAAATAGATTAATTTTGATAACAATAAAACAACTATTTCTTCATAAATAAAATATTCAAATAAAACAAGGGAGATAATCCACTTGAAAAATGACAAAAAAATTACAAAGATTTGTATTGTAGACAGAAAAGTAAGCTGGTGACCCCCAGTTTTTATTGTTTTATTTCAAAATATATTGTATTTCATTGATTTTTATCAAATAAAAATAAAATTTAAATTCGTGGATTTTTTCTGAGACAAGATTTTATGCTAATTATTTGGCCTTTCCTATATAATCTAAAGTAATTTGGGAAAACTTTGAGCCTTAATTTTGGGAAAACAAGCCTGGAAAGGGGGTCCAATATTTTTACACACGATAAAGTATATACCTAATACTAATATATCCAAAAATTGGACATTTTAAATTCGGCATTATTTTTGGGGTCAGGTGTCCTCACTAACCTTAAATGATTAAAAAGGCCCTGTATGTTTACATAACGGTCATGATGACATCTAATCATAGGCGAGCGGCGGAAAGGGTCTCGAAAAAAATTTAAATTTAAATTACCCAAAAACCTCATGGGATATTTTTAACTATATTGATAGTTTAATATTTCAGCTTTAATAATATCGATGTTTGCCATTTGAAATCTGGTCGGAACATGAAAAAATTAAAGGTCAAAGGTCACTACCCAAAATCTAAAAGTTTGAGTCTGCAAACATTAAGGCAACTAAAATGTTACAACATGTGATTAAAAGTTAGAAAATAAAGACTTAATATTACTTACGCCATTTTTTCTATTTTTAGAAAATGGTCAAATTATTATGATTTTTGTGTATAAAAGTTTGAATTGCGAAAAAATAATTTACATTTTCACTTACTTTTTTCCTCTATTTGTAAAACATTATCTTATCGTTTGTTTGTAACAAAAATAAATGGTTCAAATGTGTCCATTGACTCAAAAACACCACATTTGTGGATTATACCAGAATATTAGGTTTTTAATAAAACGTGTACTGAGTTACCATTAAGATGTTTGAAACGGAATAAGAATCAAAAACCAAAACAAATATCTTGAATCCAGCAAGTTAAGTTGAGAACAATAACTTTGCACAGAAAAAAGAAAGAAAATCATCGAAAAATTAACTAAAAACACATAAGAGTTAAGTAGCGATTAGAGGTTTTAAAAACTTTTAAGTTTTATAACTTAATAACAAAATTTGGGAGAAATTTTGGACTTAATAAAGAGATGAAAGTTTTGGCTTTCAGAACATATTAGTTTGACGCCTCTACAATGTCCAGAACATTGTGCAATTTGAGATTAAAGATTAGAACTTTTTAAAGTAATAATAAATCAAAAAATCATAAAATTTTTAACAGTCTTTTTAAGCTTCAAAAATATAAATTGTTAATAAAAACTTTTATTTAAGCTACAAAAAGTCCATTAAACAGTGGGATTTTAGCAGAATTGAACAAAAAATTGTCTTCAACAATCATTTGCTTCCCGAGTTGTATTATGCAAACTAGATGCACACGACCCAAGTTTGAACTCACTCGGAAGTGCCCGCGCAAGCCCATCTAAAAATACTTTAGGAAATGGAGGTAAACAAACGTGGTCTGAAAAGGTATGTTCTGCATATGGCTTCTGAAACTGTTTTGCTTTTTCTTTACCCCGTTCATCTTTAAAATGATACCAATAACAAGAAAAAAAAAATGGTTTAGAAATCCCCCCAATGAGAATCTTATGTCATTGACATGATTGAATTAATCGAGTCTTCAATTGAATAGGCCCGGTTAATATATAGCACGATAAAGGGAAAACAGGTACGTGTGTGTTGTTAGTATTTACATGTTTAACACTTTTTAATCAGTTTTCCTTATAGCGGAAAGGTTTTACTTTTCTAATAAAGAAGAAATATGAAATAATATTAAACACAGACATGACAGAGCTTTACATGCTGGTACTTCAAAATACATTTTTGTTTGTTTTGATATGTTCGGTAAAAATCGGAATGTTGTTCACGAAAGTTAATAAGTGGCCATTGGTATCAAACTTCTTTCAAAAATCAGCAACATTTCTAGCCAGTACACGCATATTATTTAAATTTTCATCTTCATAAAAGCGCGAAAGCTCTAGTTTTATGATTGTGCAACAGTTAAGTGATAATTTTTACATTGCAATTTTTTTTCCAAAAACTGCTTTATTATTACTTTAAGCGTCAGTCATAAGTTCAAAAGACGATCAAATCATTGTACAATGACGGCTCCAGCAGGTAAGCTGTTCCGGGAGCCCCTTAATGTCGGTTAGTGACAAAATGTAAATCTATAGATTTCAGGCAAAACTGTAATGAACATCTTCAACAAAAAGGCTTTTCATAGAGCCCTCCCCCTTTTTTCGAAAATTTCTTGATTTGCTCCTGGATGCTTTCTTGCACAGTTCATACTTTTAGTTTCAAATAGGTAGTTTAGTAACGTAATTTCAAATATTTTCGCCAAAATAAACGGCATTAATTTATTATTTTTCTGCAATCGAATTTTTATTCAGTTCAACATAACAAACGCACCTCAAAAGTCAAGTACACCTTTCACAATTTTTTTAAAACTGCGTTTTTATCAAACATCGCAGGTTAAAAATAAAAGCAAAGACCAAATAATAGATTTCTTGTGTTCACACAAACCCAAAAGTAGCACATATTCTTCATAATTACACCAAAAAATAAAAATTCTTACAATTACTAATCAATCATATTATAGTTAAAATGTAAATACGGGACACTCCGACAGTTTTCCGAGTCATCTGCAGTCAATTTTCTCAGAATCTTACATATTCAATTAAGTATAACTTTATTATCATTCGTCAGAAGTTTAATTAAATTAAAAAACATTAAAATGTAATTATTAGAATTGAATGTTTGTATTTTGAATATTTCATTGGCGTGTAAAACCATAGCACATTTTGAGTGAAAAAAAATGTGTTAAGTACTGTTGTTAATACATCATTTAAGATTTCAGATTTTATTGTAATGTAACAAGCTTAATATATGCGTGTATATTTTGTAATAGCAATATTTTTACATGTTTTTCTGATATTTTACTATTTTACCAGTTATAGAATTATATAACTAGTATCTTTGGAAGTTATTATTATAAGACAGATAGTGAAATGAAATATCACATTCAGAAATCCTAAAACACAAAGTTAAAGAGGGTGTATTTAATGCCACGTGATTTGGTTTTATGATAATGACGTAGATAGAGGTGCCATGCTCAGAATATCTGTACAAAATGACTGAAGACTTTAAGTATTTAATTTCATTCTATATTGCTTTATTTCAGAACTGAATAAAATATTCATTTATTTTTAGAAAGTGCAGTCATTACGCTGATAAAGACTTTCCCTGGGAAGTGATGATTTTCTTAACCATTTTACCAGTTATAGCATTTGCTAACAGCTATGCAAATACATATTCCACGACAGAATATGCAGTTGCTTTGCATCGAGAAATTGTACGTTCAAAAACTTTATTACAAAAGACGAATGTAACGTCGGCTTTGGAATGTGCAGTTTCGTGCTCTGTGATGACCAACTGTTGCTCAGCTACGTATAAAGAAAACGAACATGCATGCGCAATGAATTCTAACTGCACGCCGGAAACTATTGAAGCAGGTGACAAGTTAGTCTTAATAAAAAAAGGTCAGTATATCCTTAAATAGAGTCCTTGTCTGTCCTTTTAAAAAAAGTGACTTTTAGAAAAAGTTTTGCATTACTTTTTCCGTAAAAAAAATATGTCATTAGTGCCACAAGGTATGTACTGGTACTTCATTTGGATATTTGCAAATATATTTCTGTTGTGCCAATACAATTTTTTGTTAAGGGGGGGGGGCAATAATAAAGGTGGACTTTTGACAGATGTATTTTTGCATTAAATAGTAGGACTAAACGCAAGGTAATTAAATGTTCGGCCTACAAGGTGAAACTTAGGAAATAAACAGTATGACTAAGAGCAAGATAAGTAAATGTTCTTCAAGGTGAAACTAAGGAAATAAAACAGTAGGCCTGAGAGCAAGGTAAGTAAATACTCTTGTTTGTTCAGTTTGGTGGACGTGTTTTTCAGCAAACAAAAGGTATTCCAATGGGCACTAATTGTGCACCTTTGCTTGCTGATTTGTTTCTTCATTCATATGAAGCAGACTTCTTACAATCTCTTCTAGACAAAAAAGACCATAGACTAGCTCTCTCTTTCAACCTCACGTTCCGTTATATTGATGATGTCCTTTCACTAAACAATTCTCGATTTGGTGACTTTCTCCATCTCATATATCCACAGGAGCTTGAGATAAAGGACACAACGGATTCTAGGAAGTCTGCTTCATATTTAGATCTACATCTCGAAATTGACTCTCAAGGAAAACTTTCAACAAAACTCAATGACAAACGTGATGACTTCAACTTTCCAATCGTCAACTTCCCCTTCTTGTGTAGCAACATTCCGTCCGCTCCAGCTTATGGAGTTTACGTATCTCAATTGATTCGTTAGTTACTCCAGAGCGTGCGGAACTTACATCGATTTCCTTGGCAGAGCGACACGTCTGACGCAAAAATTGCTCACACAGGGTTATGTTGCTCCTCGGTTGCTGTCTTCACTCAAGAAATTTTACGGAAGACATCATGCACTTATAGACAAATATGGGATTTCGATCTCTCAGATGAGTGCAGATGTTGGTTTGTCATAGGGTGTTGTTTTGTCTTCCTTTACCGGATTTGACAGGCTGATTGGACTATTGACAACGCGACGGGTGTGCTATAGCAAGCAGGAACTGCTTACTCTTCCGGAGCACCTGAGTTCACTATTGTTTCGACTGGAGTTAGCGTTGTTGATTGATATTCAGTTGTTTTGTGTTTCCATGTTTTACATGTTGTCTGTTTTTGTCCCGTTCTTGTTGGTGTTTACTGGTTTTGTCTCTGCCCTTTCGGACTTTTGACATTCGGATACCCCATTGGTACCTCTGCTTCCTTCAAGGTGAAACTAAGGAAATAAAACAGTAGGACTGAGAGCAAGGTAAGTAAATACTCTTCAAGGTGAAACTAAGGAAATAAAACAGTATGACTAAGAGCAAGGTAAGTAAATACTCTTCAAGGTGAAACTAAGGAAATAAAACAGTATGACTAAGAGCAAGGTAAGTAAATACTCTTCAAGGTGAAACTAAGGAAATAAAACAGTAGGCCTGAGAGCAAGATAATTAAATACTCTTCAAGATGAAACTAAGGAAATAAAACAGTAGGACTAAGAGCAAGATAAGTAAATACTCTTCAAGGTGAAACTAAGGGAATAAAACAGTAGGAAATAAAAATGACAACAAAGTTCCAGACAACAAATTTTGCTACGCCTGACGCGCCTGACGCGCTTCTATGCTCTTCATATTCATACAGTGTTTGGCATTTTCAATATTTTGGTAGAGCGCCTCTGATGAGTCTTGAATAGACGAAACGCGCGTCAGGCGTAGCAAAATTTATTGTCTGGAACTTTGTTGTCATTTGTATTTCGAACACACGTGAAGGTTAGCACTGCTGGTGGAGTTTAAATTCCCCGAGGTTAGCCCGCTCCGGCACCAACACTTTTGAGTTGGAGAATACATCAAAGCTTTAAATTATCCGTCTAAATTTCAAAATTGTCTAAACCCTAAGGTTCTTCCTACTCCAGACATAGGTTGAATATCTTAGTAATAATTTGGTTCCCCAGTTTGGTATTTTTGGTTATACTGTTCTATGCTCTTCATATTCATACAGTGTTTGGCATTTTCAATATTTTGGTAGAGCGCCTCTGATTAGTCTTGAATAGACGAAACGCGCGTCAGGCGTAGCAAAATTTATTGTCTGGAACTTTGTTGTCATTTGTATTTCGTCTATTTAAGACTCATCAGAGGCGCTCAACCAAAATATTGAAAATGCCAAACACTTCTTGATTATGAAGAGCACATGACTGAGAGCAAGGTAAGTAAATGTTCTGCAAAGTGAAACTAAGGAAATAAGTAAATATAAACTTTGTCCCCAGAATTTTACATGTACCGAGTAACATTTTAAACTTAAGATTGTTTAACTAATTCACATATTAAATAAAACTCAATGTTTGTTGACATTAAAATAAATGTTTTGGACCTTTGATTTTCCTCTATCACATGTATTACTTTTTTAGATATATAAGTGACAATTAAAAAGTCATTTGTTCAGAGAACAAATGTGAGGTCTTTCCCTGTCTTATGTTTTTGTTATGGTATTTTATTCAAGTACTAAAGACATTTGAGTCACTTTGTTTATGACAAGATGTTGCCAATCATTGTCATATAGGCTCCAGAATGAAGATCAGGGGGCCTAGAGTAAGAAAAAGTATGGTTGCTAAGGACTTTAATGTCGGTTGCTATGGACTAAATGTCACTTCCGGTTAAAAAAACTTACCTCTAAACTCAGAAAGTAGTCTTGATAAAGAATATGTATGGTTGCTATGGACATTTCATTAAGGTTACCTTGTTGCTAGGGAATGACCTTGACCTATGACCTTTGACCTTGGACTCAAATTGTAGCTCTTTGCATTCTGATTCATTTAAGTATACATGTTTACTATACTATCTGTTATGGTTTTCAAGTTATTGGCAAAAAACGCTTTTCGCGAAACTTGTTTTTGCCGCCATTTTGAAACCGTTCAACCGAATCATGTACTGTTTGGGTTCAAATTGTAGGTAATTTAATTTTCATTCAAATGAACCCTATGTTTCATTCATCATCTTTTATATTTTAAAAGTTATAAACAAAAAATCATTTTAAAAAGAAGAATCAAGGGCAATAACTCAAAAACGACACGTTTTACGCTTTCGCACCTGAAACACTTTTTGTAGATTTCGACATGGCGAACATTTTTTCCATGTATTGTCCGCTTCAATTTTGTACGGTTTAAGTGTTATTTCATAAAAACTGTTTACGGTGTCAGCCATTTTGAAAATGGCTGCCCGTAACCATTCGACTTTGGTCTTAAATTGAAGGGCCCATAATGACGGTCACAAAAAAACCATATGTTTACTATATTATCTCTGACGGTTTAAAAGTTATAAGCCAAAAACGGATAAGCCGAAACGCGTTAAGGGCCATAACTCGAAAATGGTTTGTCGTACAGTGTTTGACCCTTTATATCAAATAAAGGTCTAAATGAGATGAGTATTTTCCCCATTTCATGTCTGCCTCAATTTTGTATGGATTTTGAGCTATACTGCAAACAAAGTGTATCATGACCGCTGACCTTGAGATTTGACCTTTGACCTTGACATTTTTAGATGTAACATATGTCACTTAGGATGATTGGTGAAGGTCCCAAATCTCTAGGAGTAACCGTTTTGAAGAAAAAAAATTTTGACGAGTCGCTGACCTTGACACTTTTCGAGTCAAAAACGCGTAACCAGGAAGTTGATCGAAAAAAAAAAATTTGCGTGACGAATCATGACCATGAGTCTAGCAACATTTTCCCCGCTTCAGATTTTTGGTAATGGTTACGGTATTTGAGTTAATCTGCAAACAAGGTTTTTGGGTTACGGGCAGATAACTCCGTTACTAAAAATAGATCGGTTTCGCAGGGTTACTCAAGTCATGCCCTTATAGTGTCGGTTAATGGTATAAAGTTTCGTAATGTTACGTTAAGTATTTCTTTCTTTTTTTTTTTGTGGCGGAAAAAAAAATAATAATAATCATAAGAAATACAGTAAGGTCTTTCCTTCTGTGGAAGGGAAAGACCTTAATTAATAATTAACATTTTAGTTCATAGCTTTTTGTTCAACATTATTTGATAGTAGCCGATAAAGATTATCTTTCATCAAAAAAACTTCATAAAATTTTGTGATTTTGGTTTCTCATGGGAGAGAAGTATCCAATGTATTTTTGCATTGGCATCATAGTAATTTGCTGAAAAAAATCCTTTAATAATAAAATTTCATTGCACCTTTTACTAATACAAATGTTAAAATTAATTGCTCAGACCCTTGTTTTTTCCTAATTATCGTAGAATGCATTTGAGGTTGCTCTACATTAAACACCTAACGTTATGTGAAGACTTTATCTGCAAGTATATAAATATAAAACAAAAATTCATTTACATTTCGAACTCTTAAAGACTCAAAATTAACGAGGTAAGTAGTATAGTCATTTTGAAAAAAAAAAATAAAGTCGAGTTACAATTAAAAGTTTACACCTACCAATGTAAACTTTTACAGTTCAGGTCAGGTGCAGTTTCTAACTTTTCGTTCGAACTTTGATTTAATATTGTTTTATGGTTGTATTGTATAAAAAATTATTTTTGTGATAATTTTTTTTTATTTCATAACTTACTGAGTGAGGACAAAACATGGAATGTTCTTTTAAACTAAATACTTTGATTCCCGAGAATTCCATTTAATAAACTACTCCTACTCAAACCAAAGAGCCCAAGAGGCACAGAAGATGCATTCTAGTGTCAAAGTCCAATAGGCCAACGACAAAACCAGCAAACACGAACAAGACCGGACGAAGAAACTCAACGCATAAAAAGACATAAAACGAACTGAATAGATATCAAATACGCGAACTCAAGTCGTAACAGTGTAAGCAGGTCCTGCTTGCTATATACACCCATCGCGCTGCTAATAATTGGTCCTCCAAGTTCAGTTTTTTTTCTACCTATTTCAAGGACTCGCCCAAAACTCAATATATACTTATTAGCAAAAACTATTTATTGTATATAAAGCTATAGAACTTTGGACAATTTGTACACATGTTGTTCATTCTTAAAATGATTTCATGGAGATTTAATACACTTACTTATGCAATACTTCAATATACATGAACTACATATAATATTATATAAAACATCTAATTCAATACCAATCTCACAATATCAAATTTAATTTCCCTAATTTCGACATACAGCAATTAATACAGAGACCAATAAAAGCTTTGACAGGATTCCTGGCTTAGGACAGACATATATATGATGGATGTTACATCTTTGCACAAAAAAACATATCATCAACTTGTTATAGACATCAAGCCATCTTTTAAACAATTCTTATTATATCTCCCTAATATAGTACATTGCTAATATCTTGGTATCCTTGGTGCGTAGGGTTCTGAAATTGTGTAGGTTAATAGAGCAAAAGAAGGTCTTCAACAATATGGGAAAAAAATTGGAAGCGATATTTACGGTTTTCGAGTTATTTACGAAAATGTACATTTCAGTTCCAAAAATGAGCAATTTGTCAAAATGTTTCAATCTCAACAAAACTTGATATATAGGGTTTTATATGATGGTAAAATAGGATATGATGTCAAAATTTAGGTAAGATGACAATATGCTTACGTTGTATTGAGGCATCCCCAACACAGTCAACACTTATTTTATTTTATTTTAGGTACAATGCGAAGCTCTTTTGTTGCTTTACCTTCGATGCAATGTATTACTACGCCAGACTATTCCTTTACAACGCCATTATCGCCAACATGTTATCAGCAGACAATTGGAAAAGGATTCTCAACCAATTACTTCAAAACGCTCGATTTCGATAAATACAATAAGAAGAACCTGATAGATATCTATGCTAAGGGATTTAGAAATCTGAGATTACGATGTAGGGCCGATTTGGAAGGTTTAGACATGAACACATTTTTGAGTAACCTTGAGACCGTTATTGATGATTGCTTAAGAGGCTGTCCAAGCAAAAACCAGGCAATAGCCGGCACATGACAAATTTTGTTTTTCAAAAATTTACATTGATTTCACATCAGTTTAACATCCATTCCCCAAAACAAATGCAGATTTTTGGTTTATTGAAGTGATAACTTAGATATAATTTATATAGAATGCATTGAAAATATGCAGAAAAAGGGAGATAACTCTTGCATATTTGCAAAATTTGGTTGCTTTGTTCATGAACTTTAAGACTGAATCACAAGTCATCCATTTTGCTTTCAAACAAATCCTGGTGATTTTTGTTTTACATATGTGTCCAACAATACATTAAAACAATAAATTTGCTGGGATAAAATTCTTCATGTGCCAGGTTCTGTAGGCTTTTGCCTGATATCTACATGGACAGCCTCTTAAGTGTGGGTATTAGTCCGATTGTTTCATGGATACACGAGGAGGCTGAGGCCAATGCATCTAGCTCTGACCAAACTCATTACCTTCTCTGGTGGTACGAAGTTGCCACAACACTTAAATACAAAGATTTCAGACTTTCTTTTAATCTGTTCACCGAGCTTAAGGTAGATGGCTGTGGGACCACTTGCGAAGAGAGTTTACATGAAAACACGGCAAAATACAATAAATGGACTTCGTCAGTCGTTAACGTAATACGAAATTCCGGTGGGAAGAATGATAAAAGAATAATTATCTTAGGCTCTCCAAATAAAACCCCATCGGGTCTCAACCAAATAGACCAAGCTATCTATGCCAATGACAATTATATGTTAGCAGAATGGCATATTTATGCGTCCGGTCCAAATAAACGGTTTAAGAACAATGGATCTCCGAGCCAGAAATACTGGAACGGCAACGGGGACTGGGTTGGTAAATTAAACGTTGACGCAGCTATACAAGAGGCAAACGATTTTACGACCAACTCTGGTTTGAAAACATACCTTGGAGCATGGATGCCGCAAGATAAAACATATGGCGCCCTCACTCAAACAGACGTGATCAACTTCGCAAAATATTTCGCTCAACAGCTGAGTCCCATTCCATGGTCCATGAATGTCCTCGATGTGTATTACGACACCAAGAACAGCCAGTGGAAAACTGAGATTCAAACTATCCAAGGTCAGCCTCTAAACATGTCTGCAGTCCTGGAAGAAATAATCAACGCCATGTAGACAATAACAGAACGTGTGTCGATGTACTTTAGTTTTCTTTTTTTTTATCTAAATATGCTCATGGTATATTAAACTATTCAAGGAAAAAAAATTAACACGTCAGAAGCTCTAGAAGAAATAAGCAATACCATGTACTTAGTTACAGAATGTTCACTAACACACTTGTAGCGTTTTCTTTTCTCTTTTATCAAGACAAGCACATGATTATGCAGTACACGGATCGCGAGTTATGAAATAGTCTTATCTTACTGGAAAACTTGTACCTACTTATTAATGAATCAAAATAGGGAAACCCATCCCTTTCTCTTCAATCTCTTAAAAATGTGTCTAATGTACTTGAACTAAAACAAATTGACACACAAGACTTTTTATTCAATTTACTTTTTTTTCTGGAAATCAATCGGTAAACATGTTGATTCCATTGTTCCCTATGATCTGACGTCAGACCTTACCTCAGTTGACATTTGACATTTGGACATTTTAATACCAGGGTTGTGACTGATAACTTTAAATTGTATATGATTACATCATGATTGCATTTGGAGAAAAATGTAATCGATTACATCATGATTACTCAAAATTTCAAGAGTAATCGATTCCATATGATTACTTTTGTCCAAGTAATCATGATAACAGCATGATCATGACTACATAGGATTACATCAGTTTTTTCACACGTGAATTTAGTTATTATTATAAAATAAACCTTTTATTTGGCATAAGAAACAAACGACATATTCAGGCAAAATGTTTTATATATGTTACAGTAAATATGTGTAATCAGTAAATACACGTATTTACTTTAATTTAGTACATGTAAATACATTTATTGACTAACATAAAAATATTTGTCTAAATATGATGAAAACAGCCTATACTATATAAACACAAAACTACGCCAATATGTAATTTATCCGTCCAATATGGATATTGGACTAGTCAATATGGCATGTCAGCCATATTGGTCAGGTTAGTCAATAAAGGTATAATTACGTAAAGTTATCCATATTGGTTTAGTTATTGGTCCAAGGCTAGCCATATTGGACTTCGGCTTCGCCTCAGTCCAATATGGCTAGCCTTGGACCAATAACTCAGCCAATATGGAAAACTTTACGCAATAATACTATAGCATTTACTATAAATGGTCAGTAAATACATGAATTTCCTGAACTTTTGAAGAGATTTAACACGTTTTTACTGATACTAATTTTGGAAGATTATCATTTGTAGATAAGTATCTTCTGTGTCAAATTTGTTATAAAGTTAATGCAAAAATAATGTTATTAGCATTTTACTATTCTTCACTAATTTGACATGTTTGTAACGTGTACATTTTTCAACAATTTAAATTCTGTTACACAATATTCTAAATAGTTTTATGGTAAATAGTTCTGATTAATTAACCAAGTATCCTTCAATCCATCTTTCACAACCAATTGAAGAGTATGTGCATAACATCGACCATGCGTTGGCAAATCATCCTCTGGCATGTTTATATCTAAAGGTTCAAGTTCAGATTCTTCATTTTCATCTGAACTATCAGACTGTGCACTTTTTTTCTCAGTGCCAAATCAAGGGAGACCAAACTCGAAAGCTTTGGATATATTAGAAGCATTGTCTGTTATAATGTTAGAAATGTTATGTACGATATCATGATAACATGCAACTGCTTCCGTATACTCCTGGTGTATATTTTCTGTTTGCCTTTAAAACGCTAACAAGAAATCATTATGGATTGTATGCACCAATCAATAAAGTGGCCAGTTATCTCTAAAAATCGATTAATAAATGTTGTGGTGTGGCAAGTTAAAATGGAGACAATAAAATAAGTAGGTTGGTTAAACCACACATAAAAGGTAAAAATATCAAATATAAAACTAATATAAATTAATAAAGAATACATCTAATTATCTAAAAAGCCCAAACTTTCAGCCTTCGTCGGGGGCAGAGCAAAGAAAAAAATCACGACCGCCACGGTCTGAGGACAACCAACAAGTGAATATATCTCTAAAAATCCCTTCATTGGACGAATTGGCCAAAGATCAATTGTAAAGCAAACACTTTGAACACTATGTATATTTTTTTCTTTATATCAAATTGATTTTCGGAAGATTTCTGTTGTAAACTTTTGGTAGACAGATGTTGTCTTTGAGAAGCTGGTATTTTGAATTCAAAGATTCAATCAAAGTTTTGAATTCAGGGTCCTCAACAAGAGAGAGCGGAGTAAGATTTCCAGCTATAGATGATAATATTGAAGCGGTGGTTATCTGAAGTTGTGTTGGATCATTAGCTGTGTATTTTGAAACTGATTTGGACGAAGTAAAATTAGTTATATTTGATTGAGATGTTGTGGATTCCTCATAACTCTATTGTAGATAGATTTCTCTGTATTGTCTCTGTAAAAATAATAATAATTAAAAAATTATTCACTACGTCTTTATTTACTACAGAATTTATGTTGTGGATAATGACAAATAAAAAGTCAATAAACAGAATTGTCAATAATGACATTTTTATTTAACTCTAATAAATATACCCTTAGGTCTAGCTTATAATCACTGAGGTGTCAAAATAATTTGACAAAAAAAATATAGGCTAAGGTAAAAAAGTTAATCTCAAAACAAACTCACATAATTAGGTTTATACAGAATACTGTATGATAAACGCCGATAAGGTATTCGCTCCAAGGAACACGCGAATCGAGCCAGGTAATTTTTACTAACACTATATAGCACCGTATGGACTCGTGAGCGGAGGAAAAGGTTATTCACGCACATGGAAATGGTAAATAACACACTTTGAAAAGGCAAAATTTTCCAAAATAGCAATATGTCATCAAAAAGGTCCATAATAAGCCCTGCAGCCATTCTTATATAGAAATAAATGCTATTGCACGGAACACCTCATATCTTTAGGTGTTTAATTTTGTTGGCATCATAATTCATTATTGAACGATTTGTTCCACAACCTCTTTACAAAATCAATACTTCATTTGAAATATGAATTTATTTCCAAAAAAAAGTTTTTACACACATTTCTGCTCATACAGGCCAATATTTTTAGAACAATCATTATCACATGGAATATGTTAACAAGATAAATGAGTTCATTTATCTTATATATCGCTTGTAAATGCCGATGTACCGATAACGCAGGACGAAAAGGTTAAAATATACGTGAGGAAAGCTGAAAAGGGTCAATGCGTAATATATTACAACAAAATTATGCAAATAAAGCGCAATTTGTTAAAAAGTTGTTTTTTTATTCTCATATAATATCATTTTTAATCAAATGTTGCATATATATGAGGCGAAAAAACCAAACGCATGAATAACCAATCTTTAATTGCATCATTACGTTGCTTGGTGGTAGTCACTTACTTTTAATACGTCACAGTTAATTTAATTGCGCATTTTTATTAGAACTTCCTTTTTCAAATCGAATTCTTAGAGAGCACACGTGTTTAAGGATTGGTAAAATAATGCAAAAATTTTAATTTTAAGGACTAACACATAATAAAAAAGAATAAATCATAGTGTCAACTGGAATAATTGAATTAAAATGATATACATACATTAGAAATGAAATAAGAAAGAACAATATTTTTATTCGAGCCGTTTCGGTGCGGCACATCTGGTCGACAAGTGGTCTTTGCCACCGGTCCTTTGTAGGATAAACTGACAAATCTCAAAACATAATGATAGTTTCAACGAACAAATGCATTAATACACATACGATTATTCATATGCACGACAAATTATGCGTACTGGTCCGAGGGTAGATCTCGCCCCCCTTTTCATGCTTTTTTTATCAAAAGAATTTCACGCAACGTTAATTAGTATTTTTCCATTGAATTGTAAAGGACTGCCTCATTTTAAAGATTACCCCCTTTTTTTCTTTCAGGATCAGGCCGACCTTATTGTTCAAATATTTTCTCAATTTAATGTTTTAAAATCGGGGGGAGGCGAGACTTTCTCTGTGCTGATATTCACTCACCATAAATTTGAATAATACATTATTATGTTATATTTATAAGTAAAAGTTGAGTTTTAGAATATGGGAAGAACCGTAAGACAGTCTCAGAGAAGTTCCAAGACCCCGTATGCGGGGAAAAAGAAAATGACTGATACGGTTTCAGTTTCTGCACATCAGAAGGGCACTGCTCAACAGGATGAGCCTGACAACGACGTCCAGCATACAAATTCACAATCTGATAACCATGCCCCACAAGCTATAACTATTTAGCCAGTTGTGACTGACAGGCATACCTCAGGTACTCAGGGTACAAGTAATGGTATAATTGAACCCCCACCAGTACAAATAAATAGTATTTATGATGATATTGCATTACATGTTTCGACACAAACCAAACAGAAAATTATAAATGGGGAGTACATTGACTTATCTATTTTGCTTGGTAGATCAGATGCTGAAACAAACAAACACTTATCTTTGAATGATCAAGGTAAGTTGGTGATGAAGCAAAGCTAAGGCAAGCAAATAACTGATATTAACTCTTGGTTAGATGCATTTTTGATATTTGCAAGTGTTTTTACATCTGCCCACCCTGGAAGTACTTCAGGCATTTTTAAGTACATGCATGACATTAGATTGGGGGCTAGCAGAACAACTACACTTGGTTGGCGTGACTATGACCAACAGTTTAGGCTTAGGAAAGCTAAGTCCCCTGCCTCTTCTTGGGGAGTCATCAACCAAGAGCTTTGGCTTATTTACATGTCCCCATCACCACCCCAGGCTGCAAATAGGGCAAAATCATCACCTAAAAAGTTCTTTGGTAGATGTTATGAATTCAATAATATGGGGAGATGTGTTCAAACCAACTGTTATTTTAGTCATTCTTGTCTAAGATGTGGCGAGGGACACCCCACAGTGCGTTGCACAAAGCCAGTAGATTCTAGCTCAAACCAGTCAACATGCTAGAGCCCAATACTTCCCAAAGAGAGCAAATGCCAAAAATATATTTGCAGAGTGAAAGTGAACATGAATTATACAAACTTGGTAAAACTCCAATTAATTTTGAAACTTTGTCTGGATGCAAACATTTTATTGTCAGGTTAACGTTTTAAATATGGTAAGAGCGTTAATGATGGCACAGATCATGCTTTTACTACTGTACAGTATACGTCTTTTGACAAAGTTTTAGATTCTTTGGCAAAATTGTGTAAACATTCTTTATAGGCAAAAATGGATATTTCATCAGCCTTTAGGTTGCTTATCTTACACCCTAATGAATTTGAGCTTTTTGGCTTTAAGTTTAAAAACCTTTTCTATTTTGACAAATGTTTGCCAATGGGATGTTCTGCCTCATGTTCCCTGTATATAAGGAACTGCTTGAAAAGCTATTATCTGTACTACCAACAATATGCGCATCAGATTATGAGTCTAACCTTTTTTCTTCTGCATTTTCACTTGCTTTTTTCAGTTGCTTAAGAGTAGGGCATTGACCCATACTAAGATGACACAAAGACACCAAATTATAGGAATAGATAATGTAGAGTTTACAATTATCAATAACGTTCAGCAAATTTCTTAGTTTATTCCAGCATCAAAAACTGACCAATACGGTAATGGCGCTCGTATCACTATTATAGAAACTAAGCAAACATCTGTCCCGTCAAATTGCTTAAGTTGTTTCTTTTAATGCGCCCAGCAGTCATGGGTCCACTTTTTATTCACTTTGGTGGTAACTTATTAACACGTTACCAGTTTACAGCAATCTTGAACAAGGGGCTTTAAAATTTATTGGAATTGACTCGTCAAGATACAAATCGCACTCATTTAGAATACGGGCTGCTACTATGCATTTTGAAATGGGTTTTTCTTCTGAAATTATTCAAAAACTGGGTCGTTGGAAATCTGATGCGTATAAACGGTATATAAGGTTATAATGTATAGCAAATAAAGATTGTATATAAAGTCATTTCTAAGACTATTAGCATGTATAAATTTGATGTATATTATAGTCAAGACTACGTTTAGTTTAATTTAAATCAAATATTGGCTATAAGAATTTTCATGTTTTAAGGTATAGAATTAGATAAACCATTCTTGCTATGAATAGAATGATGCCTAATACTAAATCAATTTGGTCACAAGTTCTGCCTAGGCTAAAGTGGCGCTACACTAATATTTGTAAGGCCATGAATCAGGTAGCAAGGAGAATAAATAGCTTTGCAGCATGTTTAATTTGTTCATTGGGGGAGGCATACCTTAAATATTCAGAGATTGCATGGAATGAGCAAGGAATATTTTGTGGTGATAATGTACATTTGTCAAAACTAGGTAATAGCATATTGGTGCACCATATACAGTCTTTTTTTGCAACAACTATTTGGGGAATATTTCTAATGGACATTGTTGTTATTTTTGTACATAGTTGACAATGGTTCGTGATCTAAAATGTTTTTTCTAGATCCATTTTTTGGTATAACAATGCTTAATTTGGTACATATGTTCGGTTTCAACTCTATAATTGTGTCGCTTCCGCTGTGGCGGTGATCTCAATTTTTGAGATCATGTGGCGTTAACTTCGCGACACATTTGATATAATGAGCTTTGATTGCAATAATCTTTCTGAATTTGTCAGTCAGAACTACTGAGTCTCTGTGCCCAGGACCAGTATGTTTTATGACTAGAGGTTTAATGATACTTATAATGTTGTTCATTTAATGTTTAATAATGCTCATTCCATAAGGATAATGTCATCATAATGTTTATGTCATTTTAAGGATAATGTCATCATAATGTTTATGTCATTTTAAGGATAATGTCATCATAATGTTTATAATGTCATTTTAAGGATAATGCCAAGAATTTTAATGGAATAATGATCATAATGGGGCTTGCCATTTTACAAACTTGGTCGGCAGCCCATGTTTTATATATATGAGTCGTGACCGTACATATGTACAAATGCCAATTTCTATATTCATAATAAATCTGATTATTGATATTTGTATTTTCTTGTCATGTGCCGAATCTAGGATAATAAAATTTAATTGATAAATATTAAATTGATTTATCCTAGTAAGGCGTTTTTTGTATGTTGTTCATTACGTTGCGTGGTGGTAGTCACTTACTTTTAATACGTCACAGTTAATTTAATTGCGCATTTTTATTAGAACTTCCTTTTTCAAATCGAATTCTTAGAGAGCACACGTGTTTAAGGATTGGTAAAATAATGCAAAAATTTTAACCTCCCACCCACCTCCAGCGTTAACTGTACATATTTTACCTTTATGCTTGAAACAATGCTAAGCTTATATTGTATTTTGATATATATATAATTTTGTTTGAAGAGCAGATTCTGTGCTTTTCTTTATAATTTCAGCTTGTTTGCTGTAAATTGGTTGATTTGAATGTTTCTGATGGCAATGAGGTCTAAAAACTCGTCACGACTCGATCCTTCCTCATCATGCAAATGTGGCAGGCCTACTCAAAAATGAAGTATTGTGGTTCATATAACATTGGTTAACCGGAAGAGATGATCAAAGAACCCGTAATAATAGTCATGCAACTGTATGTGTAGCTGATTTAAAGAACTTACTTGCAGGACTCATTAAATTATTGGAACCATAAAGATATCTGAAGATCTGCACTCACTCGAGGAAGGAGATAATTTGTGAAAGGACTGATAAATGGCCTTAGTCTCTGTTCCCAGGACAAGGCTGATTTAAGCATCAAGTTGATTATTTAATTCTAAAATCTTTTAATAGCACGAATCTGAGTTTCTGTTCCCAGGACCAGACACTGGCTTTGCTATAAGTTAGAGTAAAAGTTGTAAAAGTTAAATGACATGGTTCATAACTGAAAATATTCTTTTATATCACAATATAGTATGAGCTTCTGTTCCCAGGGCCATACTTTGCTTTGGATTGCGTTAACTTCGCGACACATTTGATATAATGAGCTTTGATTGCAATAATCTTTCTGAATTTGTCAGTCAGAACTACTGAGTCTCTGTGCCCAGGACCAGTATGTTTTATGACTAGAGGTTTAATGATACTTATAATGTTGTTCATTTAATGTTTAATAATGCTCATTCCATAAGGATAATGTCATCATAATGTTTATGTCATTTTAAGGATAATGTCATCATAATGTTTATGTCATTTTAAGGATAATGTCATCATAATGTTTATAATGTCATTTTAAGGATAATGCCAAGAATTTTAATGGAATAATGATCATAATGGGGCTTGCCATTTTACAAACTTGGTCGGCAGCCCATGTTTTATATATATGAGTCGTGACCGTACATATGTACAAATGCCAATTTCTATATTCATAATAAATCTGATTATTGATATTTGTATTTTCTTGTCATGTGCCGAATCTAGGATAAATATGTGTTACTGTTTTGAATATAATTTTAATTATCAGGCAAACGAAAAGAAGTTGTCAAATTAAGATAGCACGCGAAGAAATTTTCAGATTCAGATTTCAGATTTATTCAATACTCTCAGACATATATAAATATGTAACATGATGTCAGACAAAATAAACATATACACATATTAAACGACACAGAATTAAATACACAAATATCATATACAAAGTAGAGACTCCAAAATATATACAATGAATGGTAACTTCATTTATAATCTTACAAAGATAATTTGATGTATTCACTTGTCTAAATTTAACCTGTTTTCTATCAAACTTGATGTTAATTTTTGGCCTTAAACTTAATTACCAACAATCAGGGACAGGATAATTTACTTCAAACAGTTTACTGAGTTCCAGCATAAAGTTAATTTAAAAGAGTTGCTAAAGCATTTAGAATTATACTACATAGCTTAATTTTCACAAACTATCAGTTAATCCAAAACAAAACAAACTATAACTGCTTATTGACGATTTTGATTAAAAAATTAATGCTTGTATTGATTAAGTAATATATCTCTTTTGTAATACAGGGCAATTTAGTGACTGATTTAATCAGCGCAATTTTGATTGCGCCACTTCTAATCGGACATACTATTTCCAGATTTGAAGAAGCTTACATCGCAATTCCTAATATATATCTATTTACAAATTAAAACAGTATCAAGGGGTGCTCTTGATATTATAGTAAGACATTCACTGACTGGTTTAGTAGATGTTGCATTGTCATCCTTTGAATCAGATGAATTGGCATCACTTTCATTTGACTTTCATCTTTTTGGGATTTTAAAATAGCAACACTCGAATATTCTATCGTTGTATCTTTATTTTCAGACTCTAATTCAGAGCGATATTTTTTGTTGGTATACACTTAGGGTCACTGGTGGTTTCTGCTAATGATTGTCTTTTAGTGTCATATTTTTGTTTTGGTCGGTAGAGTCATAATCTTGTTTACTTTCTTATTGGCAATTTACCTGAAAAAAGTGTACATTTTAATTCTTAAATGAAGGAAATAAACTGATATTGATGCACAGTGCTGACAAAATTTTACGTGGATTATTTTAAAGTGAGCAATGGAGTTGAATGTCAGACAATCTGGCCGACGTTGAAACTTTTGCCAAGGAATTTTCCTTTGATTTATAAGGGTCATAGGGACAGTTTTAAAATGGACACGTTTTGTGTTTCGGGTTTTACAGGTGTAAAATGAATTTGATAAATACTTTCTATTCTGAAAGTTTCAAACGTACATTTGAAATAAATGGTTGTCATGTTCCAATATGCTTAATACCGCATTGAAATAGTTGACAGAATAGCCGAAGCCGAAGACACTGTACATGTTTTCAAAGATGATAAAAAGTGTTCATCAATTAGGATTCCAGACTTATTATTTCAAAGCAGTATTTTTTTAAATAACGATTCAGTTTGATTTGTATCTTTTTTTTTGCCCGGCAGTCTTTATATATAAACAACCTTTCTTTCGTGTTTGAATGTACAATAACGTTAAAATGTCGTTTTTGTCTTCTAAGACCTACCAGTGTGGCACCGTTTCCATAGAATAACTTTTTATTGTAATACTTTGAAAAAAATATAATGGTTATAACATATTTTAGCAAAGAAAAGATAAAAAGCATTCACCATATTAGTCATTACCTCCGATTTTGCGATTTCCAATGGACGTCGGTGCAATTTATGAGAGGTCTCAAAAATAAATTAAGGTACATCGGTTTTCAAACTCAGACATATTATTGCAGACAAGTTCCACTTCATGCTAAATCATTTTGCTTGCACGTGATTTATTAGTTGCTTAGCAACGGGTATTCCGGTTATTTTTCATTGGTTACATGGACACTGACTAGCAGATTTACAAATTGAGTTACACGGGCTGTTGATTCTTTCGAAATGAGAAAGATTTCCCGTGATATAGACGATAAAGAGATGTGAAATAAGTGTACGCGACACAGCAAACATTTAAGAAACGGCAATTTAAACAATCACAATGAAAAACAGCCATTTAACCATCTCCTCCCGCATTAATCATTTGTTGTTTTTTGACCATTTTTATATGCGTTACCGGTTGATAACCTTTTCAGACGGCGTTACTTTAATTTTCGGGCAGAACTTTAAGCATAAGATTCATGCCTATAAAAAAACGGTGTTTTGGTATATTTCATATTCTTAAAAGCACGTGCATGCACATTATATTCTTTAAACGGGTAATTTCATTAGAGAAAAATATGTTTTATTGTTTTTTTTTGTAACATCATTTTGTCATTAAGTTGGAAGAAAACTGAAACATTCTATCAAAAAATATCTTGCATTTTAAGATAGGGAATGGTTTCAAGTGTTCCGTGAGCCATGGCATTTAATATTTAATTGAAATGGGTAAAGAAAACTGATACTCAAACATACACTCTTTTATTTTCAATCCGTTTATCCCTTTTCAAAGTGTGTTATCAACCATTTCCATGTACGTTAATAACCCTTTCCTCCGCTCACGGGTCCATACGGTGATATAGGCGAATACAATCTACAGATTTTCACTACTTGACTCAAGCTAGCGAACAATTGTAGCGAACAATTAGCTAGCGAACAATTAGGAGATAAATCTAAAAACCGAAAAACTACAAATTACCAAAACGAACCAAAAACCTTTAAATGTATAAAAATGCTTCCACTAAGCTAAATGTATGTTTCTAAAGAGGATGCAATTCATTTGCAATGAGTAAATCATATTACTGGACTTTTGAAAGCTAGCGAACAATTACAGCGAACATTTAACGGGGAGGTCGACTTCTATTTAGGACGACCCACAGAGATTGCGCCACTATATGATTGCTGCCATCGTATAGCCGACATGCAGGGCTACCTATCGACACTAACCGACATAGGGCTTGTCGTGCAAAATTTGGGGGTTTGGGTAGGTTGAAGTTGGAACAGCGGTCCGTAGGGGGTCCTACACTGAACTGCCTCTGATGATCTTCCACAGAGATTGCACCACTATATAATTGCTGCCGTCGTATAGCCGACATGTAGGGCTACCTATCGACACTAACCGACATAGGGCTTGTCGTGCAAAATTTGGGGGTTTGGGTAGATTGAAGTTGGTACAGCGGTCCGGAGGGGGGTCATACACTTAACTGCCTCTGATGATCTTCCACAGAGATTGCGCCACTGCTGCCGTCGTATAGCCCACATACAGGGCTACCTATCGACACTAACCGACATAGGGCTTGCCGTGCAAAATTTGGGGGTTTGGGTAGGTTGAAGTTGGTACAGCGGTCCGGAGGGGGGTCCTACACTTCACTGCCTCTAATGATCTTCCACAGAGATTGCACCACTATATGATTGCTGTCGTCGTATAGCCGACATGCAGGGCTACCTATCGACACTAACCGACATAGGGCTTGTCGTGCAAAATTTGGGGGTTTGGGTAGGTTGAAGTTGGTACCGCGGTCCGGAGGGGGGGTCCTACACTTAACTGCCTCTGATGATCTTCCACAAAGATTGCGCCACTATATGATTGCTGCCGTCGTATAGCCCACATGCAGGGCTACCTATCGACCTTAACCGACATAGGGCTTGTCGTGCAAAATTTGGGGGTTTGGGTAGGTTGAAGTTGGTACAGCGGTCCAGAGGGGGGGTCCTACACTTAACTGCCTCTGATGATCTTCCACAGAAATTGCGCCACTATATGATTGCTGCCGTCGTATAGCCTACATGCAGGGCTACCTATCGACACTAACCGACATAGGGCTTGTCGTGCAAAATTTGGGGGTTTGGGTAGGTTGAAGTTGGTACAGAGGTCCGGAGGGGGTCCTACATTTAACTGACTCTGATGATCTTCCACAGAGATTGCACCACTATATGATTGCTGCCGTCGTATAGCCGACATGCAGGGCTACCTATCGACACTAACCGACATAGGGCTTGTCGTGAAAAATTTTGGGGTTTGGGTAGGTTGAAGTTGGTACAGCGGTCCGGAGGGGGGTCCTACACTTAACTGCCTTTGATGATCTTCCACAGAGATTGCGCCACTATATGATTGCTGCCGTCGTATAGCCCGCATGCAGGGCTTCCTATCGACACTAACCGACATAGGGCTTGTCGTGCAAAATTTGGGGGTTTGGGTAGGTTGAAGTTGGTACAGCGGTTCAGAGTGGGGGTCCTACACTTAACTGCCTCTGATCATCTTCCAATGAGATTGCGCCACTATATGACTGCTGCCGTCGTATAGCCGACTTGCAGGGCTACCTTTCGACACTAACCGACATAGGGCTTGTCGTGCAAAATTTGGGGGTTTGGGTAGGTTGAAGTAGGTACAGCGGTCCGGAGGGGGGTCCTACACTTAACTGCCTCTGATGATCTTCCACAGAGATTGTGCCACTATATGATTGTTGCCGTCGTATAGCCGACATGCAGGGCTACTAATCGACACTAACCGACATAGGGCTTGTCGTGCAAAAGTTTGGGGTTTGGGTAGGTTGAAGTTGGTACAGCGGTCCGGAGGGGGTCCTACACTTAACTGCCTCTGATGATCTTCCACAGAGATTGCGCCACTATATGATTGTTGTCGTCCTATAACCCACATGCAGGGCTACCTATCGACACTAACTGACAGAGGGCTTGTCGTGCAAAATTTGTGGGTTTGGGTAGGTTGAAGTTGGTACAGCGGTCCGGAGGGGGGTCCTACACTTAACTGCCTCTGATGATCTTCCACAGAGATTGCGCCACTATATGATTGCTGCCGTCGTATAGCCGACATGCAGGGCTACCTATCGACACTAACCGACATAGGGCTTGTCGTGCAAAATTTTGGGGTTTGGGTAGGTTGAATTTGGTACAGCGGTCCGGAGAGGGGTCCTACACTTAACTGCCTCTGATGATCTTCCACAGAGATTGCGCCACTATATGATTGCTGCTGTCGTATAGCCGACATGCAGGGCTACCGATCGGTTCTGACCGACATAGGGCTTGTCGTGCAAAATTTGGGAGTTTGGGTAGGTTGAAATTGGCACAGCGGTCCTGAGGTGTCCTACACTTAACTGCCTCTGATGATCTTCCATAGAGAATGTGCCATTATATGATTGCTGCCGTCGTATAGCCGACATGCAGGGTTACTAATCGACACTAACCGACATAGGGCTTGTCGTGCAAAATTTTGGGGTTTGGGTAGGTTGAAGTTGGTACAGCGGTCTGGAGGGGGGTCCTACACTTAACTGCCTCTGATGATCTTCCACAGAGATTGCGCCACTATATGATTGCTGCCGTCCTATAGCCCACATGCAGGGCTACCTATCGACACTAACCGACCTAGGGCTTGTCGTGCAAAATTTGTGGGTCTGGGTAGGTTGAAGTTGGTACAGCGGTCCGGAGGGGGGGGGGTCCTACACTTAACTGCCTCTGATGATCTTCCACAGAGATTGCGCCACTATATGATTGCTGCCGTCGTATAGCCAACATGCAGGGCTACCTATCGACACTAACCGACATAGGGCTTGTCGTGCAAAATTTGGGGGTTTGGATAGGTTGAAGTTGGTACAGCGGTCTGGAGGGGGGTCCTACACTTAACTGCCTCTAATGATCTTCCACAGAGATTGTGCCACTGTATGATTGCAGCCGTCGTATAGCCGACATGCAGGGCTACCTATCGACACTAACCGACAAAGGGCTTGTCGTGCAAAATTTGGGGGTTTGGGTAGGTTGAAGGTGGTACAGCGGTCCGGAGGGGGGGGGGTCCTACACTTAACTGCCTCTGATGATCTTCCACAGAGATTGCGCCACTATATGATTGCTGCCGTCGTATAGCCGACATGCAGGGCTACCGATAGGCACTGACCGACATAGGGCTTGTCGTGCAAAATATGGGAGTTTGGGTAGGTTGAAGTTGGCACAGCGGTCCGGAGGGGGTCCTACACATAACTGCCTCTGATGATCTTCCACAGAGATTGTGCCACTGTATGATTGCTGCCGTCCTATAGCCGACATGCAGGGCTACCTATCGACACTAACTGACATAGGGCTTGTCGTGCAAAATTTGGGGGTTTGGGTAGGTTGAAGCTGGTACACCGGTCCGGAGGGGGGTCCTACACTTAACTGCCTCTGATGATCTTCCACAGAGATTGCGACACTATATGATTGCTGCTGTCGTATAGCCGACATGCAGGGCTACCTATCGACTCTAACCGACATAGGGCTTGTCGTGCAAAATTTTGGGGTTTGGGTTGAATTTGGTACAGCGGTCCGGAAGGGGGTCATACACTTAACTGCCTCTAATGATCTTCCACAGAGATTGCGCCACTATATAATTGCTGCCGTCGTATAGCCGACATGCAGGGCTACCTATCGACACTAACCGACATAGGGCTTGTCGTGCAAAATTTGGGGGTTTGGGTAGGTTGAAGTTGGTACAGCGGTCCGGAGGGGGTCCTACACTTAACTGCCTCTGGTGATCTTCCACAGAGATTGTGCCACTATATGATTGCTGCCGTCCTATAGCCGACATGCAGGGCTACCTATCGACACTACCTGACATAGGGCTTGTCGTGCAAAATTTGGGGGTTTGGGTAGGTTGAAGTTGGTACAGCGGTCCGGAGGGGGGTCCTACGCTTAATTGCCTCTGATGATCTTCCACAGAGATTGCGCCACTATATGATTGCTGCTGTCGTATAGCCGACGTGCAGGGCTACCTATCGACACTAACCGACATAGGGCTTGTCGTGCAAAATTTGGGGGTTTGGGTAGGTTGAAGTTGGTACAGCGGTCCGGAGTGGGGTCATACACTTAACTGCCTCTAATGATCTTCCACAGAGATTGCGCCACTTTATGATTGCTGCCGTCGTATAGCCGACATGCAGGGCTACCTATCGACACTAACCGACATAGGGCTTGTTGTGCAAAATTTGGGGGTTTGGGTAGGTTGAAGTTGGTACAGCGGTCCGGAGGGGGTCCTACACTTAACTGCCTCTGGTGATCTTCCACAGAGATTGCGCCACTATATGATTGCTACCGTCGTATAGCCGACATGCAGGGCTACCGATCGACACTGACCGACATAGGGCTTGTCGTGCATAATTTGGGGGTTTGGGTAGGTTGAAATTGGTACAGCGGTCCGGAAGGGGGTCCTACACTTAACTGCCTCTCATGATCTTCCACAGAGATTGCACCACTATATGATTGCTGCCGTCGTATAGCCGACATGTAGGGCTACCTATCAATACTAACCGACATAGGGCTTGTCGTGCAAAATTTGGGGATTTGGGTAGGTTGAAGTAGGTACAGCGGTACGGAGGGGGGGGTCCTACACTTAACTGCCTCTGATGATCTTCCACAGAAATTGCGCCACTATATGATTGCTGCCGTCGTATAGCCTACATGCAGGGCTACCTATCGACACTAACCGACATAGGGCTTGTCGTGCAAAATTTGGGGGTTTGGGTAGGTTGAAGTTGGTACAGCGGTCCGGAGGGGGGTCCTACGCTTAATTGCCTCTGATGATCTTCCACAGAGATTGCGCCACTATATGATTGCTGCTGTCGTATAGCCGACGTGCAGGGCTACCTATCGACACTAACCGACATAGGGCTTGTCGTGCAAAATTTGGGGGTTTGGGTAGGTTGAAGTTGGTACAGCGGTCCGGAGAGGGGGTCCTACACTTAACTGCCTCTGATGATCTTCCACAGAGGATGCGCCACTATATGATTGCTGCTGTCGTATGGCCGACATGCAGTGCTACCTATCGACTCTAACCGACATAGGGCTTGTCGTGCAAAATCTGGGGGTTTGGGTAGGTTGAAGTTGGTACAGCGGTCCGGAGGGGGGTCATACACTTAACTGCCTCTAATGATCTTCCACAGAGATTGCGCCACTTTATGATTGCTGCCGTCGTATAGCCGACATGCAGGGCTACCTATCGACACTAACCGACATAGGGCTTGTTGTGCAAAATTTGGGGGTTTGGGTAGGTTGAAGTTGGTACAGCGGTCCGGAGGGGGTCCTACACTTAACTGCCTCTGGTGATCTTCCACAGAGATTGCGCCACTATATGATTGCTACCGTCGTATAGCCGACATGCAGGGCTACCGATCGACACTGACCGACATAGGGCTTGTCGTGCATAATTTGGGGGTTTGGGTAGGTTGAAGTTGGTACAGCGGTCCGGAGGGGGGTCCTACACTTTACTGCCTCTAATGATCTTCCACAGAGATTGCACCACTATATGATTGCTGCCGTCGTATAGCCGACATGCAGGGCTACCTATCAATACTAACCGACATAGGGCTTGTCGTGCAAAATTTGGGGGTTTGGGTAGGTTGAAATTGGTACAGCGGTCCGGAAGGGGGTCCTACACTTAACTGCCTCTCATGATCTTCCACAGAGATTGCGCCACTATATGATTGCTGTTGTCGTATAGCCGACATGCATCGCTACCTATCTACACTAACCGACATAGGGCTTGTCGTGCAAAATTTGGGGATTTGGGTAGGTTGAAGTAGGTACAGCGGTACGGAGGGGGGGGTCCTACACTTAACTGCCTCTGATGATCTTCCACAGAAATTGCGCCACTATATGATTGCTGCCGTCGTATAGCCTACATGCAGGGCTACCTATCGACACTAACCGACATAGGGCTTGTCGTGCAAAATTTGGGGGTTTGGGTAGGTTGAAGTTGGTACAGAGGTCCGGAGGGGGTCCTACACTTAACTGACTCTGATCATCTTTCACAGAGATTGCGCCACTATGTGATTGCTGCCGTCGTATAGCCGACATGCAGGGCTACCTATCGACACTAACCGACATAGGGCTTGTCGTGCAAAATGTGGGAGTTTGGGTAGGTTGAAGTTGGTACAGCGGTCCGGAGGGGGGTCCTACATTTAACTGCCTTTGATGATCTTCCACAGAGATTGCGCCACTATATGATTGCTGCCGTCGTATAGCCCACATGCAGGGCTACCTATCGACACTAGCCGACATAGGGCTTGTCGTGCAAAATTTGGGGGTTTGGGTAGGTTGAAGTTGGTACAGCGGTCCGGAGTGGGGGTCCTACACTTAACTGCCTCTGATGATCTTCCACAGAGATTGCGCCACTATATGATTGCTGCCGTCGTATAGCCGACATGCAGGGCTACCTATCGACACTAACCGACATAGGGCTTGTCGTGCAAAATTTGGGGGTTTGGGTAGGTTGAAGTTGGTACAGCGGTCCGGAGGGGGGTCATACACTTAACTGCCTCTAATGATCTTCCACAGAGATTGCGCCACTATATGATTGCTGCCGTCGTATAGCCGACATGCAGGGCTACCTATCGACACTAACCGACATAGGGCTTGTCATGCAAAATTTGGGGGTTTGGGTAGGTTGAAGTTGGTACAGCGGTCTGGAGGGGGGTCCTACACTTAACTGCCTCTAATGATCTTCCACAGAGATTGCGCCACTATATGATTGCAGCTGTCGTATAGCCGACATGCAGGGCTACCTATCGACACTAACCGACATAGGGCTTGTCGTGCATAATTTGGGGGTTTGGGTAGGTTGAAGTTGGTACAGCGGTCCGGAGGGGGGTCCTACACTTTACTGCCTCTAATGATCTTCCACAGAGATTGCACCACTATATGATTGCTGCCGTCGTATAGCCGACATGCAGGGCTACCTATCAATACTAACCGACATAGGGCTTGTCGTGCAAAATTTGGGGGTTTGGGTAGGTTGAAATTGGTACAGCGGTCCGGAAGGGGGTCCTACACTTAACTGCCTCTCATGATCTTCCACAGAGATTGCGCCACTATATGATTGCTGCCGTCGTATAGCCGACATGCATCGCTACCTATCTACACTAACCGACATAGGGCTTGTCGTGCAAAATTTGGGGATTTGGGTAGGTTGAAGTAGGTACAGCGGTACGGAGGGGGGGTCCTACACTTAACTGCCTCTGATGATCTTCAACAGAAATTGCGCCACTATATGATTGCTGCCGTCGTATAGCCTACATGCAGGGCTACCTATCGACACTAACCGACATAGGGCTTGTCGTGCAAAATTTGGGGGTTTGGGTAGGTTGAAGTTGGTACAGAGGTCCGGAGGGGGTCCTACACTTAACTGACTCTGATCATCTTTCACAGAGATTGCGCCACTATGTGATTGCTGCCGTCGTATAGCCGACATGCAGGGCTACCTATCGACACTAACCGACATAGGGCTTGTCGTGCAAAATGTGGGAGTTTGGGTAGGTTGAAGTTGGTACAGCGGTCCGGAGGGGGGTCCTACATTTAACTGCCTTTGATGATCTTCCACAGAGATTGCGCCACTATATGATTGCTGTCGTCGTATAGCCCACATGCAGGGCTACCTATCGACACTAGCCGACATGGGGCTTGTCGTGCAAAATTTGGGGGTTTGGGTAGGTTGAAGTTGGTACAGCGGTCCGGAGTGGGGGTCCTACACTTAACTGCCTCTGATGATCTTCCACAGAGATTGCGCCACTATATGATTGCTGCCGTCGTATAGCCGACATGCAGGGCTACCTATCGACACTAACCGACATAGGGCTTGTCGTGCAAAATTTGGGGGTTTGGGTAGGTTGAAGTTGGTACAGCGGTTCGGAGGGGGTCCTACACTTAACTGCCTCTGGTGATCTTCCACAGAGATTGCGCCACTATATGATTGCTGCCGTCGTATAGCCGACATGCAGGGCTACCGATCGGCACTGACCGACATAGGGATTGTCGTGCAAAATTTGGGGGTTTGGGTAGGTTGAAGTTGGTACAGCGGTCTGGAGGGGGTCCTACACTTAACTGCCTCTAATGATCTTCCACAGAGATTGCGCCACTATATGATTGCAGCTGACGTATAGCCGACATGCAGGGCTACCTATCGACACTAACCGACATAGGGCTTGTCGTGCAAAATTTGGGGGTTTGGGTAGGTTGAAGTTGGTACAGCGGTCCGGAGGGGGGTCCTACGCTTAACTGCCTCTGATGATCTTCCACAGAGATTGCGCCACTATATGATTGCTGCCGTCGTATAGCCAACATGCAGGGCTACCGATCGGCACTGACCGACATAGGGCTTGTCGTGCAAAATTTGGGAGTTTGGATAGGTTGAAGTTGGCACAGCTAGCGGTCCGGAGGGGGTCCTACACTTAACTGCCTCTAATGATCTTCCACAGAGATTGCGCCACTGTATGATTGCTGCCGTCGTATAGCCGACATGCAGGGCTACCTATCGACACTAACCGACATAGGGCTTGTCGTGCAAAATTTGGGGGTTTGGGTAGGTTGAAGTTAGTACAGCGGTCCGGAGGGGGGTCCTACGCTTAACTGCCTCTGATGATCTTCAACAGAGATTGCGCCGCTATATGATTGCTGCCGTCGTATAGCCGACGTGCAGGGCTACCTATCGACACTAACGGACACAGGGCTTGTCGTGCAAAATTTGGGGGTTTGGGTAGGTTGAAGTTGGTACAGCGGTCCGGAGGGGGTCCTACACTTAACTGCCTCTAATGATCTTCCACAGAGATTGCGCCACTATATGATTGCTGCCGTCCTATAGCCGACATGCAGGGCTACCTATCGACACTAACCGACATGGGGCTTGTCGTGCAAAATTTGGGGGTTTGGGTAGGTTGAAGTTACAAAAAAATAGTACAGCGGTCCGGAAGGGGGTCCTACGCTTAACTGCCTCTGATGATCTTCCACAGAGATTGCGCCACTATATGATTGCTGCCGTCGTATAGCCGACATGCAGGGCTACCTATCGACACTAACCGACATAGGGCTTGTCGTGCAAAATTTGGGGGTTTGGGTAGGTTGAAGTTGGTACAGCGGTTCGGAGGGGGTCCTACACTTAACTGCCTCTGGTGATCTTCCACAGAGATTGCGCCACTATATGATTGCTGCCGTCGTATAGCCGACATGCAGGGCTACCGATCGGCACTGACCGACATAGGGATTGTCGTGCAAAATTTGGGGGTTTGGGTAGGTTGAAGTTGGTACAGCGGTCTGGAGGGGGTCCTACACTTAACTGCCTCTAATGATCTTCCACAGAGATTGCGCCACTATATGATTGCAGCTGTCGTATAGCCGACATGCAGGGCTACCTATCGACACTAACCGACATAGGGCTTGTCGTGCAAAATTTGGGGGTTTGGGTAGGTTGAAGTTGGTACAGCGGTCCGGAGGGGGGTCCTACGCTTAACTGCCTCTGATGATCTTCCACAGAGATTGCGCCACTATATGATTGCTGCCGTCGTATAGCCAACATGCAGGGCTACCGATCGGCACTGACCGACATAGGGCTTGTCGTGCAAAATTTGGGAGTTTGGATAGGTTGAAGTTGGCACAGCTAGCGGTCCGGAGGGGGTCCTACACTTAACTGCCTCTAATGATCTTCCACAGAGATTGCGCCACTGTATGATTGCTGCCGTCGTATAGCCGACATGCAGGGCTACCTATCGACACTAACCGACATAGGGCTTGTCGTGCAAAATTTGGGGGTTTGGGTAGGTTGAAGTTAGTACAGCGGTCCGGAGGGGGGTCCTACGCTTAACTGCCTCTGATGATCTTCAACAGAGATTGCGCCACTATATGATTGCTGCCGTCGTATAGCCGACGTGCAGGGCTACCTATCGACACTAACGGACACAGGGCTTGTCGTGCAAAATTTGGGGGTTTGGGTAGGTTGAAGTTGGTACAGCGGTCCGGAGGGGGTCCTACACTTAACTGCCTCTAATGATCTTCCACAGAGATTGCGCCACTATATGATTGCTGCCGTCCTATAGCCGACATGCAGGGCTACCTATCGACACTAACCGACATGGGGCTTGTCGTGCAAAATTTGGGGGTTTGGGTAGGTTGAAGTTACAAAAAAATAGTACAGCGGTCCGGAAGGGGGTCCTACGCTTAACTGCCTCTGATGATCTTCCACAGAGATTGCGCCACTATATGATTGCTGCCGTCGTATAGCCGACGTGGAGGGCTACCTATCGACACTAACCGACATAGGGCTTGTCGTGCAAAATTTGGGGGTTTGGGTAGGTTGAAGTTGGTACAGCGGTCCGGAGGGGGGGCCTACACTTAACTGCCTCTGATGATCTTCCACAGAGATTGCGCCACTATATGATTGCTGCTGTCGTATAGCCGACATGCAGGGCTACCTATCGACTCTAACCGACATAGGGCTTGTCGTGCAAAATTTGGGGGTTTGGGTATGTTGAAGTTGGTACAGCGGTCCGGAGGGGGTCCTACACTTAACTGCCTCTGGTGGTCTTCCACAGAGATTGCGCCACTATATGATTGCTGCCGTCGTATAGCCGATATGCAGGGCTACCGATCGGCACTGACCGACATAGGGATTGTCGTGCAAAATTTTTTGGTTTGGGTAGGTTGAAGTTGGTACAGCGGTCCGGAGGGGGGTCCTACACTTAACTGCCTCTAATGATCTTCCACAGAGATTGCGCCACTGTATGATTGCTGCCGTCGTATAGGCGATATGCAGGGCTACCTATCAACATTAACCGACATAGGGCTTGTCGTGCAAAATTTGGGGGTTTGGGTAGGTTGAAGTTGGTACAGCGGTCCGGAGGGGGTCCTACACTTAACTGCCTCTAATGATCTTCCACAGAGATTGCGCCACTATATAATTGCTGCTGTCGTATAGGCGATATGCAGGGCTACCTATCGACACTTAACGACAGGGCTTGTCATGCAAAATTTGGGGGTTTGGGTAGGTTGAAGTTGGTATAGCGGTCCGGAGGGGGGTCCTACACTTAACTGCCTCTAATGATCTTCCACAGAGATTGTGCCACTATAGGATTGCTGCCGTCGTATAGCCGACATGCAGGGCTACCTATCGACACTAACCGACATAGGGCTTGTCGTGCAAAATTTGGGGGTTTGGGTAGGTTGAAATTGGTACAGCGGTCCGGAGGGGGTCCTACACTTAACTGCCTCTAATGATCTTCCACAGAGATTGTGCCACTATATGATTGCTGCTGTCGTATAGCCGACATGCAGGGCTACCTATCGACACTAACCGACATAGGGCTTGTCGTACAAAATTTGGGGGTTTGGGTAGGTTGAAGTTGGTACAGCGGTCCGGAGGGGGGGTCCTACACTTAACGGCCTCTGATGATCTTCCACAAAGATTGCGCCACTATATGATTGCTGCCGTCGTATAGCCCACAAGCAGGACTACCTATCGATACTAACCGACATAGGGCTTGTTGTGCAAAATTTTGGGATTTGGGTGGGTTGAAATTGGTACAGCGGTACGGAGGGGGGTCCTACACTTAACTGCCTCTGATGATCTTCCACAGAAATTGCGCCACTATATGATTGCTGTCGTCGTATAGGCGACATGCAGGGCTACCTATCGACATTAACCGACATAGGGCTTGTCGTGCAAAATTTGGGGGTTTGGTAGGTTGAATTTGGTACAGCGGTCCGGAGGGGGGGGGTGTCCTACACTTAACTGCCTTTGATGATCTTTCACAGAGATTGCGCCACTATATGATTGCTGTTTTCGTATAGCCGACATGCAGGGCTACCTTTCGACATTAACCGACATAGGGCTTGTCGTGCAAAATTTGGGGGTTTGGGTAGGTTGAATTTGGTACAGCGGTCCGGAGGGGGGTCCTACACTTAACTGCCTCTAATGATCTTCCACAGAGATTGCGCCACTATATGATTGCTGCCGTTGTATAGCCGACATGCATCGCTACCTATCGACACTAACCGACATAGGGCTTGTCGTGCAATATTTGGGTGTTTGGGTAGGTTGAAGTTGGTACAGCGGTTCGAAGGGGGTCCTACTTTTAACTGCCTCTGATGATCTTCCTAAGAGATTGTGCCACTATTTGATTGCTGCCGTCGTATAGCCATCTTGCAGGGCTACCTATCAACACTAACCGTCATAGGGCTTGTCGTGCAAAATTTGGGGGTTTGGGTAGGTTTAAGTTGATACAGCGGTCCGGAGGGGGTCCTACACTTAACTGCCTCTTATGGTCTTCCACAGAGATTGCGCCACTATATGATTGCTGCCATCGTATAGCCGACATGCAGGGCTACTTATCGACACTAACCGACATAGGGCTTGTCGTACAAAATTTGGGGGTTTGGGTAGGTTGAAGTTGGTACAGCGGTCCGGAGGGGGGTCCTACATTTAACTGCCTCTGATGATCTTCCACAGAGATTGCGCCACTATATGATTGTTGCCGTCGTATAGCCGACATGCAGGGCTACCTGTCGACACTTACTGACATAGGGCTTGTCGTGCAAAATTTGGGGGTTTGGGTAGGTTGAAGTTGGTACAGCGGTCCGGAAGGGGGTCCTACACTTAACTGCCTCTGATGATCTTCCACAGAGATTGCGCCACTATATGATTGTTGCCGTCGTATAGCCGACATGCAGGGCTACCTGTCGACACTTACTGACATAGGGCTAACGTCATCCCGTTTTATTGAACCAGTTTTAACGAAATACCTATTGAAATATTTATTTTGTCTATATGCAAGAATATGAGGGAGATCCACAACTGATGCACAATATTTCCCTAACAACAACTCAAAATGAGTAAGATAGGAAACATGTTAATGGATCGGAATAGATAATAAATATATAGAGAATCATATGTGGGGTCAAAAGGTCACCATGCAATATAGAACGTTGCCGGGCAATAGAATACCGGTACTTAGTATTTTTGGCCACTATTGAAAATCCGGGTTATAAAATGGTGAATGTCGGGCGGGCGGGCGGAGAAAATACTTTCGTAACAGTTTTCTCAGCAACTACCAATCACAGCCTCTTGATATATGGTATGCAGCATCAGCATGGGCTCATTTAACGTGGGAGTCAATTTCAGGTCTATCGCTCACCTACTTCATTGTAACCGACTTAATTTTTGACATTAATGTTCACTAATAGAAAATTTTCGTAACAGTTTTCTCAGCAATTACTAATCACAGCCTCTTGATATTTGGTATGCAGCATCAGCTTGGGCTCCCATAATGTGGGATTCGATTTCAGGTCTATCGCTCACCTACATTCTGTTTTCCAACTTAGTTATTTTTTTACATTAATATTCAATAATAGAACATTTTCGTAACAGTTTCATCAGCAACTACTAATCGCAGCCTCTTGATATTTGGTATCCAGCATCAGCATTGGCTCTCATAATGTGGGATTCGATTTCAGGGTGTGGCTCATATATTTCCTGTTAAACGAAATCCGGCCGTTGCTGTCTTTGACCCATTTTTCATTTTTATGGCCCGACCACATATGTTGATCGACCATATAGTTTTACCCTTGTTCGTCCGTACGTACGTACGTCTGTAACACTTTGGTTAAGTTCTTGGTTAAGCTCCATTTCTCCATACTAAATGTTTGGGATCAATGATGTTTCACCACTAGATGGGTCTTGGGTAGGGCTACACCAACCCACTAGAAATTAGGTCACTGTGACCAATATTTTATGCATATACGACTTGGGTTTAGTTCTTGGTTAAAGACCATAACCCAGGTTATACACATTAGGGGTCAATGATATTTCAAGATCGAGAGGGCCATCCTGTGGCTCATAGACACATTTTCTTGTTTGATAGAATTTTCTATTTCAAATTTAGTTTTAATATGACATGTACATGTACGCAGCATTTGTTGCAACATCTGAAATAATAACCCTTTTCAAATCTTGTTCACCCCGACTTTTTTTGGTTGCTTATGCACTTTCATTTCTAATCCAAGATACCACTCACTCTCCTCATCTTAAATAAGTCTAAAAAGTAGCTACAGACCTTAACCGACAATAATATATAAATGTGTTATGTGCATGTACATCTAAATTTGACCTATTTTTCTTCAACTGTTCTTTTTTTTTTATCTGTATATTTTTGGTTTTAATGTGTACAAACGCCAGTAAGTAAACGCCAGTTTTGCAAGGCAAGACGACTTGCAGAACTGGAGTGGATTAAAATACTCCAAACGGCTTACCCTCTGGATATTAACGATAACATCATGGGACAAGGTAACATATCCAGATCTTCAAACTTTAATTTTATGAATTTAACGGTTCCTCATAAAAGGAACAAGCGGTCGCATGGTAGGCGAATAAATCGTAATTATACCAGAATACAACATCGTACTAATATTTCCATTACTGTTCTTGTTAAAATATTTAAAAACAATGGAAGACATCAATTGCTTTGTAAACTGTGTTCTATACCTATTTCTTAACTAAACAATATTAAATAGGACTGTGAAACTATATCTCACGCCAGTCCCTTATAAAAAGGTGCACTTATCACAAGTGCATTCTGTTATTTTAAACTGTTTCCAAAAATTGATAGTCCTCTAGACCACATTCGACATTTTATCAAATTAACATATATTAATAGACGACTTGATTTTACAAACATATCTAGCATATTCGTGGATCCAAAAATTAAAGATCTCATTCCACACTGAACCTCCTGTTGTATGTTATAAATATAAAAAACCTACACGTAACATTATTTTTAATTATACGTCAACCACTACTGATGAAGAACTGGATACGAACATTCCTTTGTCATGCGACTGTACTAATTCTGATTTTAAATATGTTCCTTGTGACCATGTTGTTACCGGTGACCTTACCATCGTCAAGGACCCAGAGGTAATAAATTTTCTGAAAAAGGGTAAAAAATTTAGACCCCCTCAAAGATCAATTGGAATTCTTGCTTCGATTGTATCAAAACTGCACTTCTCTCTTACTGTAAATCGTGGATCAAGAGAGAAGAAGAAGATACTAAATCTCTTGACAATTTTATAAATAACTTCATGTCAATTGTTAAACTCAGAATAAATCATTTTCAGAACTCCTTTGTAGAATTTCGGCCAAATACATATCTAAAAAGAATTAAGTCAAAAATGCGTTCACTTTGTTCACAATACGTTTTCGTTCCCGCAGACAAAGCTGCCAATAATGTTGTAATCGTTTGACGACAATATAACCTTGAAGTTAAAGTCTAGACAACAATAGGTACATCTTGCTCATACTTTCAGCTAAGAAAAGCTACCAGGAGTTTTGATCTTACTTTCTCCATCCGCTGTGGTACTTAGAATTCAGAGATTCAATATATAGCTTTAATGGCTCAGCCTAGGCAATATGTGTTTGAGTCCACACTTGTAAACAGAACATAATGATAGCAACCA
>OZ020312.1:4762438-4884452 GCA_963971305.1 Arcuatula senhousia | reverse complement strand
ATTCACTGTCAACCCTGACTATTTTCATATAAATATTTAGACCTTCTTTTATGCTATTTTTAAGGTATAGAGTTAGTTATCAACATATGTCTTAAAATTTGTACTGCACCGAGTTACATTGTCAAACTTATTTTTGTACATGAAAAATAAAACGAAATGTTTGATGTTTAAAAATTTCATAATTATCGTGGAATTACAAAATGAAATATGTGTAATACTTTTTTCAATATATGCAATTTATATTATAACTGCGCGTATTTTTTGTTTTATTAGATATTTATTAGAAAAAATCATATTTATGTTTTTACATTTTGAAATGTAATTATGTTTTAATTATTCATCTAAACATTGATGGTTAATAAAGTTATATCAGAAAATATTATTTTATTCGAATTAATTTGATTGCAGCCGATAAAAATATATTTTATTGAGATTTTCATTATATTTCTTTATTAAAGGAAATCACATAGATTATGTTTTTGGAATTGGTTTCTCGTGGGAAAGCATATATTAGATATAAACTTTTTGCATTGGCATCATAACATTTGGTTTAGAGAATAACTTATTTTTAATCTTCTATTGGACATCAGTCGTAAGATTTCAACTGTTAAAATTAATTGCGCAAAACTTTGTTGTTTTTTTTTTCTAATCACAAAATTAATATCATGGTAGAATGCTTTTGTGGCTGCTCTTCATTGAACATCACATCAAACGTACTGTGAAGTATTTATATTAAAATATATAAATATCAAAATCATAATTTGATTTGTTCACCTCCAACGTCAGGAGACTCAAAATTAACAAGGTAAGTGATTGAATGTATTAAACATAGCCAAAACGTTTATTAATTTTAATTCGGGATAAAACTTTTCCAACCAAAGAAACATTACAGGAAAAAAGTTTTAGATCATTTTAAATAAATCTAAAGCTTTGTTACTTAGTCATGGTTTCCCTACGCTTGCAACTTATTTGATATTTATGTTCTTATACTGTGCTCTTCGTGTTTGACTTGAGCACTAATGATGAGTCTTAAATAGACAAAGTGCAGTTTTAAACTGGAACTGGAACTTAAATTTAAATTTGTTTTGAATTATGTAATTTCTGCAGCTAAATTCTATCCTACTTTGATATACTTTTTATAAACATGTCTTGTTTGCGATTTCAAATCTAAATAATGTCTAAATTTTAAAACATGTTTTTGGATATCTTTTACTATTGGTGCTAATCATTTATTTCTGATGCAAAAGCTAAAACTGAGATACATGTAGTAGGTAAAAATTTTCGTGGATTTCAAAAATCGATGCAGCAACCTTTAAAAATCTATTTAACTCAGTATAATAATTTGCTAGGGTTTTATTTCATGAATTACTCTAATCGAGAAATATTTCTATGAAATAAGTTTTTGCTTTTACAGTACAGCTAAATTATTGGATAACGCTAAATATTTTGTTTTGACCTTCCAATGTGTTGATTCAAATGCTGCTTGCCGATGAAAGATGAATCTTTGAAATATGCATATACAGCATATCTATTGATAAGTAGGAACCGACAATTTAACTTAAAAGAGGGTTTGTTTCCAAAAACAATATTTTGAATCCGATTATTGCCAAATAGTGATTTGATTGAGTCTTAGGAAGACGAATAGATGTTAGGTTATTGAAATAAAAGCATATCCCTTTGACTGTTTTTGGCATAAGTCTATAAAATTACAACATAGCTATAATATGGCTAAGATTTATTTAAACTAACATCTTCAAGGCCGGTAATAGAAGAACTTTTCATTTACAAGAGGTGCACATATGAACATTTCAAATTGTAATGTTCAAAACATCAAGAAAGTTGTACCAGAAATTTATGGTGTCAGTATTCCAAACACATTTTTTTTTATATTTTATTATTGTAGGTACAATGCTGGCACCATTCGTTGTTTTAGCTTCGTTGCTATGTATTACTACGCCAACTTATTCTTCTACGACACCACTATCACCAACAAGTTACCAGCAGACAATAGGACAAGGATTCTCGACCAATTACTTCAAAACGCTTAATTTCAAGAAATACAATAAGCAAAATCTGGTAGATGTCTATGCCAAAGGATTTAGAAATCTAAGGTTACGATGTAGGGCGGATTTGGAAGGGTTAGACATGGAGACATTTTTGAGTAACCTTGAGACCGTTGTTGATGATTGTCTTGAAGTGGGTATTAGTCCGATCATATCTTGGATCCACCACGAGGCTGAAGCCTATGCATCTAGCAATGATCTAACTGATTACCTTATCTGGTGGTACGAGGTTGCCACAACTCTAAAAGACAAAGATTACAGACTTTCGTTTAATCTGTTCACTGAGCTTGGGATAGATGGCTGCGGGACGACATGTGAAGAGAGTTTACGGGAAAACACGGCAAAATACAATAACTGGACTTCGTCAGTTGTTGAGGTAATACGAAATTCTGGTGGGAAAAATGACAAAAGAATCATAATCTTAGGCTCGCCAAAGAAAACCGCATCAGGCCTCTACCAAATAGACCGAACTATTTACGCAAACGACAATTACATGTTAGCAGAATGGCATATTTATGCGTCCGGTCCAAACAAACAGTTTAAGAACAATGGATCTCCGAGCCAGAAATACTGGAACGGCAACGGGGACTGGGTTGGTAAAACGAACGTTGACGCCGCTATACAAGAGGCAAACGATTTTACGACCAATTCTAGTTTGAAAACATACCTTGGAGCTTGGATGCCTCAGGATAATGCATATGGCGCTCTAACTCAATCGGAAGTGATCAACTTTGCAAAATATTTCGTCCAACAACTGAGCCCTATTCCCTGGTCCATGAATGTCCTCGATGTGTATTACGACACCAGGAATAGCCAGTGGGATACGGAGGTTCAAACTATTAAAGGCCAAGCCCTTAACATGTCAGCGGTGCTGGAAGAAATAATCAACGTCATGTAGACAATGACAGATTCCGAATAATCACTTGTTAAATAATGTAGTAAAGTTTTCTTTATGTAACTAGAATAAGCTCTGCTCATTAAATCTTAAACGTCTAATCAGCATAAATAAGGGAGCGACCATTTAATTTGAAGGGGAGGCCTTAGTTTTATTGTTCTGGTAAAAAAATAAAGGTATTGCGACGTTTTTTTATTTTATAGATTACCATGAATTTATCTGAGAGAAAAAATTCTTCAAAAATTATTTTCGCTAACCTAATCTGCCAAAATATGTTTTCATAAAATATCAGTTTCAGATTATATCTTTTAAAGAAAAAAAACAAGCCCCCCCCCTTTTTCCAAGTTAAATTGTCGGTCCCTAAGTATAGTAAAATGGCACTAATTCTATGATATTTGACGATAAACTGATAAAGTGTTGTTAATTCAGTAATTTAATGTTTATTAAAACTTTCAGATGAGTGCAGAAAATGGTTTGTCATAGGATTTTGTTTTGTCTTCCTTTACCGGATTTGACACACACTGAATTGACTGTTGACAACGCGACAGGTGTGCTATAGCAAGCAAGAACTGCTTACTCTTCCGGATCACCTGAGTTCACTCTCGTTTCGATTAGAGTTCGCGTTGTTGATTGATGTTCAGTTATTTTTGTGTTTCCATGTTTAATATCTTGTCTGTTTTTGTCCCGTTCTTGTTGGTGTTTACTCGTTTTGTCTCTGACCTTTCCGACTTTTGACATTCGGATACCCCATTGATACCTCTGTTTCTTTTAACACGCATGTAACGTTCAGACGCCTAAATAAAATACTTTTGCTGATTTATTTCAACGTTTTTCTAAGCACTATGTTTTCTTCTCTTGTAGAAATAAAGTTTAAAAAATGTCTAATTTGAGTTTTGTTTATCTAAACCTTTTCAAAATATTAATGCGAACGTTTATTACAATAACAATGATGTTTTCATCTAATTTAATGTCCACTTTCTTTCGAAATTCCATATACAAATCCTATTCAAAATACCTTTGCAATCATTTATTATGGTATGTTTTCTTTTTATTTTCATGAACGTTTACTTTTTATTTTCAAATTTTCCAGTTCGATAGTTTTGTTATAATAATAGAATAATAAACGGTATATAGGGTATAAAAAAAAAGAATCATTTTAACACAATATTTAAAAGTAGATTAAAACATTGATACGGTAAATCTATGCATATAGATGGGAACAGACGATATTTCCATATTTCACCAAGTTAAAAGTACGACGTCCCTCTTTAAAACTGCCAAAACCTGTGCTTATTGCACAAAATCCACGTAAAAACACCTTGAAAAAAATCCTCGCCTCGCTTCGCTCGGCGACTACAAAACTCTCCACCGCCGAATGCGACTTTGCTTCCATTTTTATATGGGCTAGTTACGCCACTGACTAAGATGTATCGCACAATAATATTAGCAGCTTGTGTTTACATAAACATTCTGGGAAACAATTAAATACTTTTCACGCAGTACCAATATTCGTAGTTGTCTTGGATCAGGAAAACTACAGAAATAATGTTTTAACGAAAATGCAATGTAACAGGACTTGTTAAAACTCAAAATTCATGAATACGAAAGTTCGCAATGCATTCCCAATACACAAAAGTTGATGCCCATGATTTTAAGCCCTTTCCCAATATCTTATCTAATTTCATTCCAAAATACCGACGAAGTTAATTAATACCAATAAATTTTTCGCAGCAGTTTTATTTTCGCAATTTTTGCGTTGACATTGCTCGAAAATTAAACAGAGTGAATTTATCGGTCTTTGTTTTCGTCTTTATCAAAACAAACTTAAGACTGTTTGCAGTGGTGGATCCAGAAATCCTGAAAAGAGGGGGCCACTGACTGGCCTAAGAGGGGACCCGCTTTGGTCACGCTTCTTTGTTTTCCTTTATATTCAACCAAATGTTTTCGCCAAAAGGGGGACCCGCCCCCTTGATCCACCTATGAAACAGACTCAATCCAAGCATCTAAACGTCAAACATGTAGAACATAAGGAGTGGTATATAATACACAAATAAGAGAGCGACAATTTTATTTTTATGGCGACGGCGGGCTATGGTGAAATTTGAAATAAAACGGCAGGATGGCAAAAATCCAAAAACAAAAAGGCAGGACAGTGCTTTGAGTAAAAAAAAGGCAGGATGATAGTTTTGGCTAAAAAAATTATAGTTGCTTTGAAAATAAAAAAAATGCTCTTGCGCAAGCGCGCAAAAACAATCCACGCTCGACCTTTCCAAAAAAAAGGCAGGACGAGGAAAATATCCATAGCCCCCCCCATAAAAATCAAATGGTTGCTCTCTAAGTTAAAACTGTCAGTGTCCCACCCTGAGCATGAACATATATAGGTGTATAACGTATATAGAAACGGAAACAAAATAATCCTATTCACGTAGAGTTACATCATTTGATAAGAACCGTACTAGTTTAGAATAAAAAATTGAACTTTTGCCATAAAGTACTGAAGGTAGTACAAAATTAAGGACACTCCTAATGATAAGAGAGTCAAATAATGTCAAATGTCCTAAATTTCAAAAGTTCGAAAGGACAAAGACAAAACGAGAACTCCATTCATGAAGAAACAGACAACACAAGAGGCTCCCAGGAGCCTGAATCGCTCACCTGGTCTTGATGTCGACCCTATAAAGACTTTTGTACTGCTAAATGAGCTGAACATTTAAGCAAGCAACAGCTTTTCTCTATCTACTATAGTGTTCATTCTGTAGGCCCAAAACATGAAAAAAGGTTAATTTAGGGCCCATAACCCCTTTATAGGGGTCATCTGAAAACTTCAACCCTATGAAAACTTTCGTAGAGCTAAATGAGCTGAATGTTTAAGCAAGCAAGAGCTTTTCTCTATCTACTATAGATTCATTCTGTAGGCCCCAAACATGAAAAACATTATTTTAGGGCCCATAACTCCTATAAGGGGTCATCAGATGACTTCGATCCTATGGAGACTTTTGTAGAGCTAAATGAGCTGAACCCTTAAGCAAGCAACAGCTTCTCTCTATCTGTTACAGTTTTCATTCCATAGGCCAAAAACATGAAAATTATTATTTTAGGGGCTGTAACCCCTATATGGGGTCATCTGATGACTTCGATCCTATGGAGACTTTTGTAGAGCTAAATGAGCTGTACATTTAAGCAAGCAACAGCTTCTCTCTATCTGCAATAGTTTTCATTTCATAGGGCAAAAACATAAAAAAACGTTACTTTAGGGGCCGTAACCCCCATACAGGGGGCATCTGACAACTTCGACCCTATGGAGACTTTTGTGAAGCTAAATGAGCTGAACATTTGAACAAGCAACAGCTTTTCTCTATCTGCAATAGTTTTCATACTATAGGGCAAAAACATGAAAAAACGCTATTTTTCACTTTTAAGGGGCTGTAACCCCTATAAGGGGTCATCTGACAACTTGGACCAAATGGAGATTTTTGTAGAACTTGCTGAAGCAGTAGGGTGGCATCAGACTTCATCTATCTCTTATACGTTTTGAATTACAAGCCAAAATTAGTAGTCTTACCTCCTTGGTCTATTTTTAGCAACGACGGCCATGTTTTTCGACGAATCAAAAATCCCCACATCAGTTCTGTGGGGATACCCTAAAGTATCACCAGACCAAATTTGGTTTGAATCTGTGCAGCCGTTTCAGCGGAGAAGAAGTTTTAAGAAAAGTTAACGACGACGGACGCCAAGTGATGGCAATAGCTCACCTGGCCTATGGCCAGGTGAGCTAATAAAAAGTCAAATGAATGGCATCACAAAACTCAAACGGGTGCTCCGGAAGGTTAAACAGTTCCAGCTTGTTGCAACCCACTCGTAGCGTTAAAACGTGGTGAAGGAGAACAAAGCCGAACCCTTAGATAAACCAACATCTGTACTCATCTGATAGATAAGAATCATATATCTGGCTAGGATCGCATGACATCTTACATGAGACAAGTTTCTTAAGTGAAGACAACAATCGAGGAGCAACATAACCCTGTGGTAGGACTTCCCCTGCGATGATTTTACTGTTACGTGAATATGAAAGGTGTACTACAAGTTATTTGGTATCAACAACAACAACAACAACAACAACAACAACAACAACAACAACAACAACATCAGCAACAACAAAAGCGAACTAAGAAACGATAATGTCACACTGTAGAAATTAAAATCACTTTAATTGATGTACTGAGATGATAACCTTAGCATATCCCTGATATGTCATCACAAATCTGTTGTTTTTTGTGTAACTACCAGACCCAAAGATCGCAATGGAAGAGGGAGGTTTGACTCGCCTTAAAACCTGGTTTAAACCACCATTTCTTTTGAAATGCCTGTTCTAAGTCAGGACCATTGCGAACTTCAATTTTTGCCGGTTTGTCTTCCTTGTTTTGTCTCGTTCTATGGACATTTGAGATTGATTTTCCAAGTTCAGTAATTTTGTTATTACCTTTATTTAAAATTATGCTTTAAAATTTCCTCATTGACAATATATTTGTTACATTCGGAGGAGAAATTTGCAATAGCATTCCAATGAGCACACCAACTGTGCCCTCTCCTCGCCGGCTTGTTTTTTATACTCTTACGAGTTTGAATTTATCCCGGAACTCGCAAAGGTAAACTTAAACAGACTTTTTGATATATTACTTACAAATCATCTGAACAAAATATTATCCGACGCAACAACCCAGATTATACTGTGATATAATTATGACATGTAGACAAAAATACCAGAATAAATTAGCAACCAATAAAAATCTATATAGCTGGAATGCCCATGTGAATCCTGTACCGAAATTAAACACAACAAATTAACGAATAAAATACGAGCTAAAGTAATCCAGACTATTCGTGGCGGATAAAATCTCGTTTATTACTTGGGTAAGAGAAATCAACGAAATGAACTCCTCGAGAATTTTAAATATTTAGATGAATAGGTTATTTCAAAATCAAAATTCCACAAAAATGTGTCCCCACCAACTCAGTTCTGTGTGCTTTACCACAAAATTTAATCCCTACGAAAATAAATGAGTATACAGTATATAAAAATGTCGACCCTAAGCTAGCTATAAAATCAACAAACAGATTAGAACACAACTCACCAGGAACTTCCGGGCACCTGAGTTCACTTTCGTTACGACTGGGATTTTAGTTGTTTATTGATATTCAATAGTTTTTGTGTTTCCGTGTTTTATATGTTATCTGTTTTTGTCCCGTTATCGTTGGTGTTAACTGGTTTTGTCTCTGCTCTTTCGGACTTTTGAACATTGGGATGCCTTATTAGTATCTCTGCTTCTTTTAATATAAAAATATCATGAATGTTCTCATGAAATTGTTTATTTTCATTTGAAGATGAAGGGGAACTTAAGTGATATACGTTATGGTAGATATCCTCGGTGCTTGATTTGGCTTCCTTGTTCGAACGTTTTGGTTTTGAGTACTTTTCGTTTTCAACAGTTCTTGAGTTTGACCTTCCAATGTTTTGATTTAAATGTTACTGATGAGAGGTTACTCCTTGAAATATCGATATACAGCATTTCCAAATTAATCGTTTATACCTGCGTTTTGATATTTGTATTTATGATACATGTATATGAAATGTAGACCAAAAAAAGTAGCAATATCAAAAGTGATGGATTTGGCATTGCTGTTCCCACATTTTTTTGTACGAGCAGATTTCTTTCACCACCTTTGGTTTTCCATCTTTCAAGGTAGTGTTCCAAATGTTGCTGTTAAGTGATTACTCCATGAAAACTGGAAATCATTTTTTTGAATATCTTTAGAAGCAAAGGTGTACCAAAGGGGTACAGTATCATAAAACCGTAAAGACAAAGACAAAACCGGCAGACAAAAAATCATCACAACAAAACAAACCACATAACAACATAAAACACACACACACATAACAACGAAACCGCATTCAGCGACGCGAACTCAAGTCAAAACTAGAGTGAACTCAGGTGCTCCGGAAGAGTAAGCCTTTTTAAACGTAAATAAAGGTAATAACAAAATTACCGAACTTGGAGGATCAATATCAATGTCAAAAAACAAAAGATAAAACATGGAAGGCACACCAGAATAGTTATAGATCGCAATGGTTCTGACTTGGTACATGCATTTTAAATGAAATGGTGGGTTAAACCAGGTTTTATGGCGCTCCGAACCCCCTGTTCCATTGCGATCTTAGGGACTGGTAGTAACACACAACGCAACACGGTTGTGAAGAAATAATAGGGATGATAAGATGATCATCTCAGTACAACAATCAGCAAAACACTAATCAAAACAAACACTAACCAATACGTTCAACTTAATTTTGAATTTTTCCACCAGTGGCTGATAACGAAAGAAGATTTTTAGGGACCGTATGAGACGCATCTTCTTGTTACCTTGGTCTAACAGGTGGTTACGGAGACAACGGTGTCGTATCAAAATCAGAAAAATTTGTACAAGCCCTAGCATATCGAACAAGTCGTGAAACACACACCGTAAGCAGGTGAGGTACGTATGATTCTTTCAAGGTTAGAAAAATTAATAATTTGAAAATCAAAATCGTCTTTTTTATCGTAAATTTTTGTACTGAGATGACCATCCTTGTCATATTCGAGATGCAAATCCAAGAACGATGTGAAACAATTGGGTTCGGTGATTTCTTTTATCTCTAATCTGGAGAATATTCAAACGAATCCATCTACCAAACGAAGCGTTGTTTACAGGGAGGACATAGTACGTCAATATATCTGAAAGTGAGATTAAAGGACCTTGCCTATTTCATCTTCTTGTTCTTGAAGAAATTCAGTCACGTATGAGTATAAAAACAAACGAGAAGGAAAGGAGCATAATTTGTATCTATTGGAATGACACTTTTTTGGTTGAAAAAAATTCTCTTCCAAATGTGACATATATGATGTCAAAAAGGAAATCAAGCATACTGCAAACTTGGTCCAATGTGTAACAGATCATATGGGTATGATCTCATCATCGTCAAATGAAGTCCGAGTGTATGTAGCACTTGCAGAATTACCATCAATGCCTAGCTTTTTGATCAGACAGCTGTTGTTATGTGCTTTACATACGAAAACTATATTGTTGGAAGCCTTATCTGCTGGTGCGAAAAACATACTTGTCGTGCAAGGAAGAGAGACAATCGAGAGCTTCGCGATCTCTAAATACAGAGCGAGGCCGAGGTTTAACACATTTCCGACGTTTGTCAACTCGGCTGCGTACAAGAGATCGGATAGTTCTTATCCAGTCCGACAGCGATTCAACCTCTGGTTCTTGGTCCATCCTCGCTTTATCCAGGCTTTGGCATAGTCCTTCACAGCGTCCATGATAATCTTAGTTATGGTTCCAAATAATACGCTGTGGTTCCCAGAATTTAGGTCCATTGGAAACCACATCTCGTAATAAATCGTTCTCAATTATCTTTAGATCACCTGTGATAACATAACCAGATGGACCATAAAGGAAGGGAGAAGTGGAGCAATCGCATGTCTGAGGAGACTTTAGGTAGTTTTCAATTTTTAGGTCCTGCAATGCCTTTTTGTGATTGAAAATTTTACCGCTAATTGGTAGGAAGCAATTTGTGTTGACTGGTTCTTAAAATAAGGAGGAATCTGAAATGTTACTTCTTTACGATTTAGTATATTGCTGATGTTGATAGCGTCTATTCCTTTGTTCTTAAATGGAAGGTGAAGAATTTTTTTTCCTCAGTACTAAGAGGTTCACATAATACAGTTTTGTAAAGACGGAAGAAGGCAATTTAACATATAATGCTAGAAAGTTTGCAAGATGGAGAAAATATATCAGTACCTCCTTTTTCCAACCCAAGATCACGTAGGTCTTTCAGTTTTATGACTCGTAGTCAAAACAGAAAGGAACGAAAATGAACACCTAACGGTTGTTGCCGACTAGTGAGTAGATCATCAAACGTATCAGACAGAGATCTGGTGTCAGTTTGATAGGCAACAGATCTAGGCTTGCTTCGTTTACGACCATGACTACGTTTATGTCTACCATTAGGGTCGAACAGGTTCATAACAGTCACTTCACTACATTGTGGGCTGGAAAGATTGCCCACCCCTTTGACATTATCATTACATCTATAAGGCACTGCAGTACCTAAAATTTTCATCCAGTGTAGCTCTCGTGTTTTTACGGTAAGGTGTACAGAGATAAGGACTGCCAATGTCGTGGTAAATCTTTTCGATAAAACGGACTTTCATGTTCAAGCATTGGTCATGGTTCGGCTGATAGAAGTGGTTATACAAAACCCGATAATCAGAATTGTCACTGTCACACCTGTGTTCATTCATGCGAGAACGCAAAGAGTTTTTGGTTTCACCGACATACAACAGTCCACACAAAGTACATTCAATACCATAAATGACATTTTCGGTAGAACAGTCTAGAGCGACGTGAGATAAAGTTTGATGTACTTTACCAGTTAAATTGCTGGTAAATTCAGGAGAAATGATAACCATATCGCAGGTTTTATAAGTTGTTCCTTGAATACAAGAAAAATAAATTGTTTATATAGAAATAAGCAAGGTAACATAATTTTTGTTGGTAGATTTTTAATAAAAGTATGCATACAAACGCTTTTTAACTTTGAAACTTAATGTGAACTTAAAAAATATGCCAAATTATAGATACCCAGCTATCTTTGTAATAAATAATAGATGAACTGTTCATCAAAGACCTTTGACACGAAACTAATAAAGAAAACGCAACACAATGTAAAAAGTTTCTTGTGATAATTTTACTACTATGTTAAACGAACATAGTCTTTATACAACTAGTTCATAGACGCTATCAAACAAATAATAAAACTAGCAAAGAAAACGCAACACAATGTAGGAATTTCGTGGTGATAATTTTACTATATCATGATTATAACTATGTTGACCATACTAAGATTACAGGCTTTGTCGAGCAAACTGATAACGTAATCTCAAATGAAAGGTCAGGTGGTGAAATTTTCATCTGTGGGGTTTATAAAAAACGGATTGATACAATAAGGGTAAGTGACAGTAAATTTTGTTGACCCGTCCTTTTTTATTTTTTTATTTTTTTTATTTTATTTCATTTGGGGGTTTTTGGGATCAGGTTGTTGGTACTGGTATCTAGCTATTTATTGGCATTTTATGGAACAAACGTGATCCTCTATTTTAAACCTAATTTTTGTTTAACAAGCTAGTAAGGTTTGGCAAGTTTATTGAAGCCCATGACAAAACGCCAGGTGGAATTAGAATGAAATACTATGATATTTTTTTGTTCGTTTGTGAAGCTGCATATGTTTCAGTTATAAATATCGAATGAATTTATTTTATGTATTTTTAAATAATTATAAGATTTAGTTCTTCCGATATACAACGCCAATTGACTTATATAGCAAAGCAACCCTATATAATTGCTTTTGGTTGTTTTTTTTCAATTACTCTTTTATTTTTAATAATTTAATATAGGTGTTAAATTAAACAATCTTTTGGTCAAGTTTAATAGATTCCATTTTATTTTATTGTTTTTGAAAATATCATCTTGTTAGATAATCTGTACAATTATTTCTTTACATCAACTATCTATGTGTGTTCTTATTTTTCTCTATTTCTATGTGCGAATTAAATACTAGTAAAAAATGTTTACATATATAATAACTCAAAAAGTCTTTTTTGGTCTACATGTACTATTTCGGATGAATTCAGAGACAATCATTTCACTACAAATATTCGGTTTATATAAACGTAGATGTATAACTCTAGCTTGGTTCCTTGTTACATTTTAATGTTTAACATTTTTCTTTAAAACTTCCTTTTGAACAATCAAAAAAGCTGCTTTTATGCTTACAATGATCGATGACTTGGCGACTAGTTAAAGATTACAAATGTGTCATTCAAGTTAAGTCTTTTGTTTGTATAATATTCTTAAGTTGGAAAACACATTGATAACCTTTATATTGCTTAAACCAAGATATCTAGATATTGTCACTTAAAGATAACAGTTTAATGTCTTTGATAAACTATCACTATACTAAGTTGACAGATGATTTAAATATTTTGGGTAACACGAACATATTTTGTCGTTTTTAGTTATAAACAAATGATTAAGCTTAAGACCACTAATTTTTGCGTGGGGTTATTTTCGCTAAACTCGCGATGTTAAAATATCTGCGAAAATATCCCCCACGCGAATAATTTCGTCCCCAAGCAATTTTTACAAAAAGCAGAGAGGTTATCTTTACAAAAATGCGAAAATATCACCCCGCAAAAATTTTCACATTTACTAGATAAAAAGCGTGCGTTTCTATAACTTTTTAATAAAGGTAATAACAAAATCACCAAATTTGGAGGACCAATCTGAATATCCAAGAGAAAAGAAGAAACATAGAAGACATACCAGAAAAATTATAGATCGCAATTGTCCTGACTTTGTACATGTCTTCCTGTTTAACTTTTAATTGAATCATTCACTGTTTTATTTTTTTTACTTCTTGCTTATATTAATCCAAATAAAGAATTTTTCTTCTGTTGATGTTTTTATCAATATGACAACGACTTTTTAGGTATTTAATCTTTGAAAATGACCCTTTTCAGGCTTTAAAAATAAGGAAAAAAATAATAAAATTATTTGTATCCAAACAAATGGTTTATCTGTTATCATCGATTTACACTTCCTTGTTAACATGGCTACTGAAATATGAGTAAACATTAGAGAGTTGATATTGCACACAAAGTAAACAAAACCCTTGAACTATAACATTACATCATACATGCCATACTTGTTTACTTGAATTTTCAAAAAAAGATTGTAAAATCTTGTGGACCGTATTTTAGTTATTGGGAAAGTTGTCACTCGAACAGAAAATTAAGATTTTGTCCTACCAAAGATTTTTATTTTTGCAAGACCTACAATTCTCTTTTAATTGTGTCAAAAAGGAGCCTGGTCCCAATCCTGTGAGGTGAAACAACTATCTGATGATCTACATCCTCGCAATAAGATTATGCTTTATTATTAAAACATATTTGGATCAAATTATTCAAATTTGAAACTTTTTATGATCAATTTGAACAATGCTGCTTATCGTTTCCGAAAACTATGGAATTAAAAATATGGGAAAAAATAGAAATAATCTATGAAAGACCGCTTTCATGATATAGAACATCTAATATAAATGCTACATAGATCCCTCGCTAGGTTTTTACAACTTAAACCAAAATCATATTTACTCTACAAAATGACAGAATTTAAAAGGTTATCATTTAATAGAAGAAAATGAGATGTGGAATAAGTGTACGCGACATAACCTACATTATAAACGTATATTTTAAATATCCACAATGGAAAACAGCCAGCAGCCTTCAATGTGACCAGCGGTCGCTGCTCGCTGTTTTTCAATTGGCCCCTGGATTGAAATAAAATACATATGATTCAAGCCCAACCCCAAAGTGCATTGAAAGACCCTCTTCTTGACAAAAAACAATTAACAAAAATTCGACTAAATACAAACATAAGCTTTGATAAAGATTCCTGGCTTAGGACAGGCACATTAAAATGTGGCGGGGTTAAACTAGTTTTTTGGCGCCAACCTTCCCCCTAATGATAATCAATAACAAAGCACAAACTAACACACAGTAAAAATCAAATCGATAGAAGTTCAATTCAACAAGAGAGTATCTGAGACAAAAGGACAACAGGTAATTAACGGGACGTAAAGATACTCTCTTGAGAACACTCGAAGTTACTGACAGCTAGCTAAGAAGTATCCATCGACTGATGTAAAAAAATCAAGTATGTCGATTTTAAATCCGACACAACACGTCAAACACTTGATTTGATGATGCATCATCACACAAAACCGACACACTTGACCGCTGTAATGCTCAAAAATGACATAAGTATAAAAAGGCAATTAACATTTTAAAGTAAGTATCAAATTATCAATATTTTTACCAAAGAAGACTAAATTCAAAGATTTTACTAAAATATCCATTTCATAACCTTTACTTAATAAAGTTTTAAGCCAATTTTGCATTCCCAACGGATTGTTTTTGAATTTATTTGCTCTATAAACAACATTACCGTAGAAATCTGGATGGGATATTCCCTTTACAATCAAAAGTCGTCGTGTGCAGTTAAATTTTCCAATAAGGTATAGATATTTATGATAAAGTTAGGTTTTATAAAAGCAATGTTAATTTCATCCATGAAAACTGCCATTTCATTTCCGATAAAAAATATATCTTTATTTTACCTTTATAAGCTGTCAGTAAAAAGTTGTTGATTTTATTCTTTAAAATTAGTAAGTCGATGTAAATAGCTTTCATAACAAGATTATTTTATCATTTTGTGAAATAAATAAATAATAGATACAAACGTAAGTCATCATTAAAGGTAATAACAAAATTACCAAACTTGAAGGATCAATCTCAATGTCCAAGAGAAAAGACAAAACATGGAGGACACACCGAAATAGTTAAAGATCGCAATGGTCCTGACTTGGTACAGGCATTTCAAATGAAAAGTGGGTTAAACCAGGTTTTATTGCGCGCCAAACCTCCCTCTTCCATTGCGATCTTAGGGACCGGTATTAACACACAACGCAACATGGTTGTGAAGACATAATAGGGATAATTAGATGATCATCTCAGTACAACAATCATCAAAACACTAATATAGACAATCACTAACCAATACGTTCAACTTAATTTTGATTTTTTCCACCAGTGGTTGATAACGAAGGAAGGATTGTTTTAGGGACCTTACTTCACTACATGTATGGTTCACTCAAAACTTTGTCTTTCTGTTTGTATTGTTAGCTGTTACAAAAAGGTAGAGCTTAATCATTTAACTTATAATAACTTTATAATTTCACATGTTCACTTGAAGCAAAGAGTGGCATTATATGGACATATTTAAAAAAAACTTTTCTGTTAATTTTTCCGTTTTTCTCAATAGAGTTGCGGTTCATTTTTCAAACCCTAGTTTCAAATGGAGCTTAACATCTGAAGATCTATTCTTTTTTACACACTATTTCTTCTTGAAATGCCTGTACCAAGTCATGATTTTAGATTGATCTGCCAAGTTTGGTTATGATGTTGTAAACTTAATTCAGGCTTCTACTTTTAAGTCTTACCAAAAAGACGGAGAAACCTAGGGTTCGCCAAGTTTTTGGGAAATATAGTTATACATTTACTCTACCATAATATCAAACTTGAATTACACTTTTTTTAGTTACAAGATTGGGCAGAGCTCAAGTTTCACCGTCTTTAAGGTAACATATAACTGGACAAGCCCGAAAAAACCGGACGGTCAATCAAATAGAGTGATATCATGAAATTACATAACAATTCACAATGACACTAACGCATGGTGACGTGAAAGATTTAGATACTGTTTGCTTATGAAATCAACATAATGAAGATAACGTTTGAGGTTGTTCAGCACACCATTTTGACCAAGATATAGACCAAATGAAAAGTATTTCTTTTGATAAATAAAGGTAATAACAAAATTATCAATTTTGGAGAATCAATCTCAAATGTTTATAAGACGAGACAAAATAAGGAAGACATACCGGAAAAATTAAAGATCACAATGGTCCTAACTTGGTACAGGCATTTCAAAAGAAATGGTGGGTTAAACCATTTGCAGGTTTTAAGGCCCGACAAACATCCCTCTTCCATTGCGATCTTTGGGTCCGGTAGTCACACAAAACACAACAGGCATTTGATGACACATCAGGGATCACAAGGCGACCATCCGAATACATCAATCAGTCAAACACTAATCCAAGTAAGAACTAACCATTTCGTGTAACATGATATTGAATTGTCTACCAGTGGCTGATAACGAAGACAGAATTGTTTTAAAGATTGTATGAGACGTATTTTCTTATAACTTTGGTCTAATAGTCGGTTACGGAGAAAGCGGTGTCGGATAAAAAAATCTGAAAAATGTGTACTCGTACAAGCCCTGGCATATCGAATTAGTTGTGAAATATAGTTACTTATACACTTGATATAACCTGGACACGGGGGGGGGGTAACTCCAAGTATTTTCGGGTAGAGATGTGCAACCCATAATTTTTTTTACCCACATCATTCATATATACGCCCGCTTTAAAAAGACATCTATTTATATATTTCTAATGCATTTAAAATTACATAGAATAATGCTAATAAACTTGGCATATTATATTGATATTCTATTAAAATCAAAGTTAAAATGGTAAAAGTTACCGAATTCATGTACAATTAAGGTCACAAGGAGGCAAAACGTGGATGCTCGGTCAAACTTTTGATTTATGACATTTTTGAAAAGAACACCTTATATATGCAACTTCTGAAATTATCACCCTTTCACATATTAGACATCCCAAAATAAAGGCAATAACAAAACTACCGAACTTGAATGATCAATCTCATAGTCCAGAGAAAATGACACCGGAGAATTGGTGGATCGCAATGGTCGTGACTTGGTACAGGCATTTCAAACGAAATGGTGGGTTAAACCAGGTTTTAGACCCTTTTGGGCCGCACATATGTATCTACCTTTATAATGGTTACTCTCCCGTGAAGCTTGAGGTAAAGTACCCAGAGATAAAACAATGTACATGTACATTTTCAAGTTGTAATAAATCGTTTCGTTGTGATATGAGCATACTACCATCACATACCAATTCGAAAAAAAAACAACTCCAGCTACGGTTATTTTAAGTAAGATAAGCTTTTTAGTGGAAAAAATAAAGGTAATAACAAAACTACCGAACTTGAATGATCAATCTCATAGTCCAGAGAAAATGACAAAAACGAATCAGTCATACCGGAGAACTGGTGGATCGCAATGGTCCTGACTTGGTACAGGCATTTCAAACGAAATGGTGGGTTAAACCAGGTTTTATGGCGCCAAACCTCCCTCTTCCATTGCGATCGTAGGATCCGGTAATGACCATAGAACACAACATAGTTGTGAGACACAATAGGGATATTGAGGTGATCATCTCAGTACAGCAGACCAGTCAAACACTAATTAAAACAATTAACTATCATATCTTTTAACTCAAGTGATGATTAATTTTGAACTTTATATTTTATATTTTAATGTCTTAAATTCAAATATTTTTTAAACAAGTATCAAACACTTTTGTATCAATTAACCTAAAGTCCAAAAATATGTGAGAAAATATACTTTTGTAAAAAAATATTTTGACTACTAATATTTTATTGGAGAAAAAAACGCCTTAGTGTTCGATGATGTAGTGGTCTTAGGGAACGATGCTAGTTTTTGATGTAACGAAAAAAAAGTCCAGTATAATGACAGAGCAATACTTCAGGCCTTTGACTTCATGTTAAAGACTTCATTGAAGAATCCGATAGGAGTATGCGTTATTGGGATGAAACAAAACCAACACTTGCACACTGTGCATTTCAACGCTTATCACCTTGAATATAATTTCTCGACCCATGTTGTGGGATTCTCGACATGATATGGAACTTGCTATGAAAACCTGTGTAATAATCTATATGTGCTATCGAAGGTTAACATAAAATGATTTAATCATCAATGTTATTATATATTTTGTAATATGTAATTTGTATTATGTAAATCAGTCGTAAAATAGGATATGTTTTCTTTGTACAGAAAATATAAAAAAACACAGCTGGGGCGACACACGTGTTACTTTATAATATAAGTATATATCAGAAATACAAATTATACTTATATGTGCATTGTTGCAATATAAATGGTTTTTTTTTCTAGAATTCGAATCTTTTCTTCGGTTTCTTCTTTTACTTTTTTGGGGTTTTTTTATTTATTTTTTTTTTATTTGGTTCTTGTTGAATTTGCTTATTAGTTTGTTGCGGCGCATTTGAGTTTAGCTAATTGGCCTTCGCTTTTGCTTTTATTAGACGCGCTTGGCTTTTTTCCTTCTTATTATGAGCGAAAAATAAAAGTATAGCTTAATAAATGGTAATTTGCATAAATATTTACTAAGCTTAAACTAATACAGTACAACGAGAAAAAAAATGTTTAAGCACGCACAGTTTGACAAACTCAAAGTTCAAGTACAGAAGAACCCAAAGGTTGAGCTTAAAGATAAAACGAAGTAGTAGTCTTGTTATTCACTTGCCTTAGATCTACTTCATTGCTCTTTGATACTCAGTTGGTGGCATTGTTTGATAAGCTAATCTAATACCGGTCCTTAAGATTGCAGTGGAAGAGGGAGGTTTGGCGCGCCATAAAAGATGGTTTAACCTACCATTTCATTTGAAATGCCTGTACCAAGTTAGGACCATTGCGATCTATAATTATTCCGGTGTGTCTTCAATGTTTTGTCTTTTCTCTTGGAAATTGAGATTGATCCTCCAAGTTCGGTTATCTTGTTATTACCTTTACTTCTTAAAATTTAAAAAAAAAAACAATCATCATGTGAACAACCAAAAGACAAAAAAAATGTGAAAATTTATAATGCCATGCATCTAAGCATATACCAAGGATATTGGACATCTGTCCAATATGTTTGGTCAATTGGCAAGTGAATTGTTGAAAACTTGTCATGTATGCAGAATTGAACTGTGCAAAGCTATTGTAATTTTGTCTTATCAATCTGTGTTTTACTTGGTGGCACAAGAATGTTCAAAACATGTGACTAATTTGACAGAATAGCTGTTAAATGGTCTTTAAGAACAGATTTGTTTAAAATTCAATTTAATTTACAATATTTCAAAATGTTACATCATTCTGATAGTTTGCGTATTAATTCTGCATTTTAAATAAAGCAATAAAAAAAATTGTTTTTTTTAACATTTCTGAATAAAATTAAAATGTATGAGAGTTTTGGGGAAAGGGAGATAGAACAGCAATTCATTTCATTGTTTTCAAATGCGGTTAGGCTAAAATTGTCCCCGTTTATTTATTTTTTAATTTGATCAAAATGAATGTACAATACAAATATTTTTTTTAATTAATGTACAAAAGCTTAACCTTTTATTAACCATAAATGAGGATTTAATTATTGAAGACCTGTTTTAAAAATACCAAATGATTTGAATATTAAACATAATACAGCATAACCAAGTTAACCGTTTTTTTTTACCCATTTTGGTATTGTATTTTACACCTGTAAGTTTGTGTTTAGAGAAAATCCACTTCTAAAAAAAATCCAAGTTTTGTCATGTAAACATTTCCTTGTTGATAAGATAAATGTTAGAGTAAACAGCATGTTTAAATTTTTCGCTTGTTTTTGAAGCACAAAGTTAATATTTATACTTGCAAATTGACCGAAATTATTGTATAGAAGTACAATAATTCTAGTTCACACTAATAGGCCAGGTACTATAAGAACACGACATTTACAAATATTCATGTCATGACATTATATCTAGTTTCAAACCGTCACAACCTGCTTGTTCAAACAGCAAGGCCAACAAAATCTAATTTAGTGATAACCTGATGTAATTAATTACCTGACGTGCCTTCGATCAAACACCGTTCTTTTTAACTTGAAGATCGCAATGGAAGAGGGAGGTTTGGCGCCATAAAACCTGGTTTAACCCACCATTTCGTTTGAAATGCCTGTACCAAGTCAGGACCATTGCGATCCACCAGTTCTCCTGTATGACTGATTCGTTTTTGTCATTTTCTCTGGACTATGAGATTGATCATTCAAGTTCGGTAGTTTTGTTATTACCTTTATTTAAATCTTTTTTTTAATCTAAATATGTTGATAAATTATGTTAAAACCTGAAAGTAAATATATAACAAGATAATAAATTGATTACTTTGGCGCAATGACACTTGTTTTTTTTTCATTCCTTTACTACCTGCAAATTTGATAGAATGATGTGATTAATGCATTCCATTATCACATAGATAACAGCAGGCTTTATTAGATATGACCCCGGTAGAGTGACCCTAGTAGTGCGTAAACCCGGTAGGGTGACCTTGTTGAATTATGTGATAGGTAAACGCTCTATCGTAACTGTTATAAAATGAGCTTCTTTTAATATCTGTAAAATGTTACTGTTGGTAGCCTACCCCCGTATGTACCTATAGATAATATCACAAGTTATAGCGCTCGGTATGATTTTTAATAAATAAAAGATATAGATATATAGATAAACAATTTACTATTTCATCGTCTAGATGGTAAAATGACTATATTCATAAGGTGAAGTAAAATTTTACCCTAGGGATGTAGCATTTGAAGAATTTGCAGAGTAGGCGTGGCTTAATAGAACAACATAGACCGTCAGAGCGCAAAAGGCGTGACTTGCGTCACGAAGTTTCCCTATTCAATATAATAAAAATTTAAAATCCGTAACAATTTAAAAATACACAACGGAAGACAACATGCATCTTGATGTTGCTAGTGGTTGCTGATAATCATCTTGTAGACGGTCTTACAAATATGTTGTAAGAGGAAGAGGGAAGTTTGGCACCATAAAACCTGGTTCAACCCATCATTTCTTTTGAAATGCCTGAACCAAGTCAGGACCATTTCGATCGTCAATTTCTCTCGTGTGTCTTTGCCTAGCTTGTTCTGTCTTTTGTTCTTAGATATGTTCATCCCAGTTGGGTTATTTTGTTATTATCTTTTTTAAAGTTAAACTTTGTCTTGCATTGTAATATTGAAAGGAATCAAAGTACAGCCCATATGTCATGTAATAACATATGATTTATCATTAGTTAGTTGTTTGGATACCAAATATTAGATGGAAAACATGTCATTCAAACTTTACAAATGCGTTGTTAAACGAGATTGATTTTTTCGATTATTTGCCTTTGTCCACAGATAACAATTATTCATTATGATACAAATAGATTATCAGATAACTGTATCGTAATGATAAGAACAACGAATAAAAAGCATGCTGGTACATGCATCGATTTGGGAGATTGAATTTCACCTCGAAAAACATCCAACAAAAATATTAATTTTAATGTATCAATGTTTTAAAAATGTTAAGGTGCATTTACACCATATAGACTATTATATTTGATATTTTTTGTAATATGATGAGACAAGTACAATATAAATAAATCAGGAAATCGGATAAGTGATTTTAATGCCCACAAAGCCAAAGTCACAGCTGGTCCTGTGTCAAATTAGCATTATTTATTAATATTGCCTTTAATTAATACAAATAAGAAAATTCACCGTTACAGTTGCATTTGACTTGGTGCTTATAAAAGGTTTGTTCTTAGTGGGATATGCAAATACTTTTTTTATTGGTAACCGTTTTTGTTGTTTTTTGTTCTTAACTAATATCTCTTTAATTTTTTTTTGTTACCAATTTATGATTTTTTTTGTATTTAAATGTTTTATTTTTTTATCTTTATTTCTCTCATTTCATCTTCCAATAATTCATAATCTTATTAAAGTAAAGTAGGACGTAAAATGACGAACGTTTCAGTGTAAAATAATCTTATGTTAAAAATTCACAAAAAGTTTGTAAAGATTATTCAATAAAGGTAATAATATTTAACTTCACGATAAAAAAAGAAACTTATAATATTTCTTTAGATTGGGAAATCATGTGAAGGATAACTTATCAAGCTGTATTTGTTATGGAAACATGTATTCATTCATCATGTGTTCATCATGTTCATGAAATCACAAATTTATCAAAGGAGAAAGTTTCCATGTTTCCAATTTATACACGTATTACTCTGTATGTACGGGTAAATAAAAAGAATGTATTCATAATACTGTATCAATAGCATATTCTTAATTTCTCTTTACAGACGGAAGCGATGTAAAGAATTTTAGTCTAGCAGTGCGGCAACATAACCACGGAAAATGAAAGGAACTACTCTGAATAGATAAGGAGATCAAGACTATATACAGCATATCGAACACACTGCAGCAATTAAGATGAAAAAGATCAAACAAATACCATTAATTATTCTAGGAGTTATAGTTTTAACTTTTGTTTACGTTAGAAACTCCCAAGATATATATACTACGTCATACGGTGCACTTCCTGGAAATTATTTCGATGTATTCAGTACAAATGCCTCAAATTTAGCTTTCCTTGTAGACACTTCCGGTTGTAAAGTCCCTAATATTGACCCTTTCGATAAATCCATCAAACATTTGCTCCCAACAGTACGTAAATTGAAATGTTCAGTGTCGCATGATCTTATTTACCAAGTTGGAAATTACTTAAACTTAAATTGGACGGCAATAAACGCCTCAGAACTCAAAAACGAAATCAAATATTGCAAGCACCAATCAATATTTCGGCTACCGGACGAAAAACAAGACCACAATGACTTTGAATATGGAAATGACAGCGCAGGATTTATTTCCGAAATCAAAATAAATGATGAATTTGTTCGAGTGCAATGTTTTAACAAAAGTGGTGATGTTAAATATACAAATTTCTTTTCTTTCATTCATTTAAAAGATAAAGTTGAAAAACGGTGCGATAATAAATATAAACGCAATCGACACAAACGTAAAGAACAATTAAACGTTTTGATGATCGGTGTTGATTCCATTTCAAGAAATAATCAGTTGCGATACATGAACAAAACATGGTCGTATCTCGTAAAAAACATGTCTGCAATTGATCTTTTAGCCTATAATAAAGTGGCTGATAATACGTTTGTAAACATAGTCCCGATGACTGCTGGAAAATATGTGGAAGAACTACCATGGAATGAAACTATAAGATGGACACCTATGGATGAATACAACTTTATATGGAACGACTATTCTGAAAACGGATATCGTACCTTCTATGCAGAGGACCATCCAGAAATTGCTATTTTTGATTTTGGAAAATCTGGCTTCGAAATACCACCGACTGACTATTTTAACAGGCCATATTTTCTTGCAATAGAAAAACATGAAGAAGTATGGAATTCTGACCACTATTGTATTCACGGTAGAACAGAAACCGACATGGTGCTTGAATATCTTAAAAACTTTGCTGAACTGTTTAAATCGAAGCCATATTTTGCATTTTCATTCATCACCAGACTTACGCATGCGTATATGGAAGAAACATATAAAGCAGACGATTTATACCTGAAATTTCTAACAGAATTGAATCAAAGTGGAAATCTGAAAAACACCGTTCTTTTCTTTTTCAGTGATCACGGTCTTCGGTACGGTGACGTAAGAGAAACGTACGTTGGGAAACTAGAAGAACGTCTCCCTTTCATGCAAATAGTATTTCCGAAGTGGTTTTTGAACAAGTATCCCGAAGTTCACAAAAACTTACGAACAAATTCTCGCCGTTTAACTTCACCTTTTGATATTTATGCTACTCTTACACATATTCTCAATTTTGATGGATCAAGAACTAGTAAACCTAAAGCAAAAAGATCAATAAGTCTTCTAGATGAGATTCCTGAAGAGCGATCATGTGTAGACGCCGACATTTTACCTCATTGGTGCACGTGCTCTCGTCACGAAAAACTAGATATTAAAAACGAGACTGTTATAAAAATTAGTAAAATCATGGTGGAGAAAATTAACAAAGAATTAGAGGATTCATTAGACGTGTGTGAAAAATTATCTTTAAATTCTATACGATATGCTATTAGAGTTATACCCTCAGACAAAGTACTGCGTTTCCAGAAAAGTAAAAATGACGTGGTTGATCGTCACGTGGTCTATGGAGAACGTGCAAATTCTTATATTGATTATCAGATAACATTACAAACAAGTCCGAGTAATGCCGTGTTTGAAGGGACGATTCGATACGATGAAAATGAAAAGACGTATGATATGGTCGGTGATATTAGTAGAATTAACAAATATGGAAAGCAATCTCATTGTGTCGACAGACATCACCTCAAGAAACTTTGTTATTGTAAAAAGCAAATTTAGTACAGTGCTATACGTCAAATAAACTCTTTGAATCTTCACTAAACAACATAGATGTAAAAAAAAATATGGAAAAGATTGTATCAAGTGTAGCAGTAGATGTATGAAAGCGAGTAATAAACATGATAAATACAGAGCATACAGTCTATATCATTGAAATTTATTCTAAATGAAGACACTGTTTTAGCAGCTCAAAGAGTAAAACAAAGAGTCGAGGAGGTTCGGTTGTGCAACAAAATATAACGAGGGAATAATACTAGATAGTAGTTTTATAACGAATATGACTTGCAACGGAGTAAATTCAGTCAGAAAAAAACGCGGATTTGAAAATGAAATTGCATCGCCCATTGTGTTTTAGGATAAATTGTGGAATTAATAACTTTAAATATAATAGTTATTAGTATGCTTACCATACATAAAAATAAAACTAAGATCTTAAGATTCTTTTGAAAAAGAGAAAACCTTTTCATAGAACACGTCAATACTACAAAAACACTGTTTAAGATTTGTGTTAAATGCTTAGAAAAAATAAAAAAAACATTTTTAGACACATTCGGCTCGAGTATAAAAATATATCCGAAAAGGTATTAAGTGCAAAATAATTTTGATAAATCGCCTGTTTGCATAGATCTGCCAATACTTGTTAAATATTATTAGATACAAAAAGGTTGTCGTTAGAAACATTTTAAATCCTCAGAACAGAGTGTATGGCTCCTCGAAGTTCAAAAAAATTACAAAGATGAAAAAAAGAGTAACACACATCGACAAAACAGAAATAAATACAAAGACAAAATTTAAAAACAACCAGCAATAAATAGAAATTAGACGGGAAAGAACTATAAAAGATACAAACGACAACATTTTTTAAAATATTCAATGGCAAACATAGAACAGATTACAACATTGACGGTCATCACGTTGTAAATCTAAATTATCAAAATCATAACCATTCTTACATCAATAAAAAACTAAAACATATGTATTAATAAGAGATGAATAAATAAAAATATGACTAAGCGTACTGGTTTAGTACAGGTTCATTAAATTTAGAGGGTGTCACATCCTTTCTCCTAACTTTGTTATCTTTAACATAGTACGTAGATATTTATGAGGAATACTCGCTATTATTGGGAAAACTAATAGGGAAAATACATATTCTTTTGTCCCCGTTAATTTTACTTTCGCTTCCCCTCTCTCGTTTGGTTTCAGACAGTCTAACACAGTTTTCATCGCATTTACTACCGGTTTCACATCTCCTTTGCACACAGTAATGGGAATCGGACATCATTTAGCTGTCGATCCTTTTTTTTTCATTTGACGTGTTAACCCATAAATGTTGCTAAGAGATCAAGTTTAAGTTCAGTAATTGACCCTCAATGCCGACCTATTTTTGCCCAGTGTATTTAACCATGATTTTCTTGGACAAGACTACGTGTATACTTGATTTGCTGCATATAAATAATCGTAATATCTTTAATATTGGACAATTTGACGATTCAGTACAAGTAGTTGTTACGTTATTTTTGTCCGTTCTAGTAGTAAAATGACCTCCTAGTGATTTAACTATTTAGTTCCCGATGTCAATTTTTAAAACAAAGTCCCGTCCCTCACAGGGGTTCATACTCTCTATCCACCCACATGCATTGCGTTATTACTATCCCGTCATATCGGTGATGACGAGTTTAAGACCTCTTGTTTATTCTTGGTAAAACCGAAGGAATGTAAACACGAAAGGTCATGCGAGTTATATCGCAGTTGTTTATTCCCATGCATATGTGGTACAAGTATATGTATGATCAAAACAAGAAACCATTTATAACGTGATACTCCACTGCAAAGGTAAGAGTGCTCAAGTGACATCTGAGGCTTGTTTCTTGTATTTTAAAATGTAAAAATTTATGTCTTAAATTTTTGATTTTTATATTTTATTTTTTTGATTGTACGGAATTAAGTAGCATTTTTATATTTACATGTACTCAAATTAAAGACATAGAACCTATCATTTTGTCAATTTTTAAAAAATAATGAAATTCACACTGTTTGAAGAATACATTGTAAAACCTGTGAAGAAACTGTTGAATTTTCAAACAACCTACCAGAAAGTATTCTTTTCGACGAAAAACTGAAGAAAAAAACACAGTGTCAAAAAAAGAGGACAAACTAATTATAGAATGTAACACTTGCGGGTGCCGGTAAACTGAGAAACGAAAAGTAACCAAACGAAACGGAGCGGAACAAAAACGATATCGGTAAAGATTGAAACGTTAACAGTAAAATAAGAAACCAAAATCAGTAAAGAAAGGAAACAAAATCGAGCTAAACTGGTAAAAAATGAAAACTGAATCGATTTTAGCCGACACCAGTCGTTTTTCTTAATTTACCGATTTCGTTTTCTCTTCGCTTCGTTTGGTTACATTTCGTTTCTCAGTTTAACATTACCCAGTTTACCAAAAGTAAATATTTATGCTGGACAATACTTAATCAACGCGAATAATAAAGATAAGATTATTTTAAAGAAAACTGCAAAATATTGAGTTTTTTATGTTGGAAAAGATAAGTTTTAGATGGTATATTTTTAATATATGAACCTTTTATTCAATGTGAAAAATTGCGAAATTGATAGGTTCTATGTCTTTAAAACACAACAATGATATTTAAATACCTATAAAATGATAACAAACATATACTTAATGATAAAGTTGTAACAGTTGAACGAATCTTAAACTTATAATTATCACCCTTAAATGGGAAAGAATTACACGTGCGCCAACTATAAGAGACAAGGCGCCAACATTAGGGATCAACGATGGATTGCGATAAGGTCCCTTTTTCAAATGCGAAGCCTGCTACTTTATACATTGTTTCGTAGCTACATATTTTGATAATTTCAAAAATAGTATTTTATAATAATGTATAATAGAAAACGATGGAATATCGTCTTAAAATGAATTAGTTTGCATATCTATTGTATCTTGATTTTGAAAAAAAATCACCAGGTGGACCTTTAAAAAGTTGAATTTTTTACAACATAAGGAGCTGGTTCTTGTACTGTTCTTTTCGTAAATCCCCAATAAGCACAATGATAAAATAGCTAGTTTGTTCATTTGAAGCATAATTTTCTAAAATTTTAATAGAAGAGGCAAAGAAGCACCAATGGGGCATTCGAGTGACAAATGTTCGAAAGGGCAACGACGAAACCGGTAAACACGAACAAGAACATCACGAAGAAACACAAAACACAAAATCAACCGAACGGAAATCAACAACGCGAACTCAAGTCGTAACATGAGTGAACTCATGTGCTCCGGAAGAGTAATAATAGACTTATATAACTACAGACATAAATTTAACAAATACAAAAACCAACTTTCAAACGAAAGCATATTATGACACAATTAACCTAATTATGTTTTTGACTTCAATGGTTGGCAGAAAGGGTGAAAATCGCTATACAACCATAAGGATTAGGATAAGGGTGGTTTGTATTAGGATTAGGGTAAAAGTGTAAGGTTGGGTTAGGGATAAGGGTAAGGTGAAGAGATTGGGGCAGGTAGGTATTAGTGTTTGGGGTAAAGGTAGGGTAAGGGGCTCATTATGATTAAACGTAGGGTTAGTATAAGGAGTTAAGGTTAGTGTTAGTGTTAGGGTAAGAAACTACGGTGAAAGTTAGGGTTAAGGGTTAGGGTAATGGTTTAGATTAGGCGTAAGAGTTATGGTAATGAATAAAGGTAATTGCTACATTTCAAATCAGGGTAATTTTAATAAGGTTAAGACTAGGATCTGGGTTGGAAGAGGGTAAAGAGGTAAAGTAGAGAAGTACACTTGTCATATGACCATAAACAACTAGAAATGCAAAAAAGTATGTGGAAAGGTCAATAAATATACCAAAAGTAATATAAAATGGCTATATTTGCCATTACTATTGAACTGTTCAATATTTAAACAATTAGTTTAACTACACCTGAAATCAACAATACAATTTTTGAATTAACAAGGAATATAATTCATGTCAAAAGACCCCTATCTTATTGCTTTATTTCAAACTATATTGGACAATATAATTTTTGATGAAAAAAAAGGATTTTATCAGTACACTTTTTCTGAGATAAGATTTCATGCTAATAGTTTTTGCCTTTCGTAAATATTATTCTTCTAGTGTTATAATTTTGACACATTTCATTAGCTTTGAATAAATGTAACAACAAAACTAGGATAACCAATCTCATGTATCCAACAAGCTAAGACAAAAATAATGCAAAGTCATACCAGAGAACTTGAAATCGCAAAATTCCCGAATTGGTACATGCAATTAATGGTGCGAAACCACACTCTTCTATTGCGATCTTAATGAACAAATATAAACGGAGAATATTCTGAAATATTGCAAATACCAAAAATGAGAAACATGTAATTTGGTTATGCTGTATAAGCATATTTCAAGGAGTAACCGCTCATCAGCAGCACTAGAATCAAAACATTTGAGGGTATAACATCAAATAAAACTAAACAGTTCGAACAGGGAAGCCAAATTTATCAATGTCAAATGTGCAAATGGAAGCTTCCAGAGCATTAGTGTTTATGCATTTAACTGTTCTTTTTATGGTGGATATTTTCAAATAATTCTTAGTTCAAGCTGCTATTAATATTTCAATACATGAATGCAGCATCTGAACTCGTTAATTTTAATCAACTTTATCTTCTTTAATGTATACGTGGTCTGTTTTATACTGTCGACATTTTCTTCAAGCTTCAAAAACAGATAATAAGTTTTTTAATAATAGCACATCTTTAAATTGATTGTTTTGCCCTTTCTAATTTTATTTATATAACTAATTTTGATATTATTTGAATGATTATGTGTATGAAATTATTCACATTTTTTCTTGCAGACAAAAATGAGATTTGTTCATGCCTGTATATTAACTGTAGCAACATGCATGATACTTATTGGAATAGTAACATCCATTTCCACTGATGAATTATCAAAGATAAGGACTGGGGTATCATTTGCTGAGAAAATGTCAAAGGTGATGAAAGCAAAACAATTTGAAACATTTTTAGGATCAGCAGGTACTTTGGCTCTAACCTTTATATCCGGAACATTAACGTTTGTTGGCGCAATCTTATCGTTTCTGGGAAACAACGAATCACAGGAGCTGCTGGCAATCAAGCAAATGTACAATGAGGTGAACAGACGTTTTGATTTGGTTGACCAAGAGTTTAAAAATATCAAAAATCAGATAGATTGGTCTTCACTCAAAACACAGTACAGTCTGGATGAGAATAATATCGTGACGGCTTCCACTCTATTTAAAGAAATTTATGAAGCACCCATAGCATTAAAAATGAGCAAGAAAGATTATTTCATGCATAGTTTTGAAGCATGCTGCATGACTTCTAACTTGAATTTGTTCAATGGAATAATTGGCAAAAATTCTGGATTTTCCGATGACATTTTGAAAGTTGTAATGATAAGTCTTAAGTATGACCGTCCAAAAACACAGGTGTTTATGCTCGGGCTTTTCAAATTGCTTGTCCTAAGTATAAACAATGAGCTTGCATACAAACAATTTAAATATGGCGATTTGGTCTACAAATTTGCGAAGGAGGAATGGAAAAGTCGATTATTAAACGTTACACACAAAATGAGTGAAACAAACCAAGAAATAATGAACAAATATCATGACCAGGCAGAGAAGGATATCATAAATCTCTCAAGAAAATATCTTCCTGTTCATTTGCCAAACAAAAACTTTTCAGAATTGTTGTATCAATCGTTAGTTCAAAAATATGACTGGCGCGATTGGCTAGTAGTGGTTTATAACCCGAAAGGGGGCGCGAACAACCATTATAATAATGTCTGCCAAGGATGGCGTAAATATGGCCTATTTGAACGTAATGAAGTGGTTACCAGCGTTGATAATACACGAAAACCCATAAACACTACTGCTGCACATGACATTATCAGCGCAGTAGAAACTACTCATGGTGAATGCACAACACAATGTGGTTACAATTATATGGTTGGTTCTTATACCTGTACAAATCCATGTCATTACTCTTATTATAATGCAGGAGAAGTATTTCGTTCTCTTCCACATGATACATATAACTGTAGTCTATATGAGTCAGTTGGAGTTATTGATTCTCGGGAAAATTCCTGGTATCAAGGAAAACCGGAAAGGCTCGTTTACGGAAGACCGAAGGGAGACCCGTACTACGTACATTTGTTTGGATAAAAAAATATTTTTAAATAAAGAATAATTGGTGTGGATAACTCTTAGACCGTTTACCACTTTACTTTCTTAAGTGTCATAGGTTTTGTTGTTCCTTAGACTTTCATGTCATATAATATAGCTTTTAAACAAATGCTCGTTATCTCAGTTTCAATTATCAATATCTTGTGTTCATGTCAGAGTACCAATAAGACATTCAAATTCTTCCGAAAAATTAGTGTCATTTTTGAGTTCAGGTTACCGTTGTGAGGTTTGTTTATTTTAGTACATCTCAACTCCATGGTTCCAAAGAATCATAACGTCACAGCAAAACTAGCAATGCCAGTGTGGCAAGTCTCTACAGTCAGACAGGTGGTGACAAAATATTATCTCCCTTGTAAATAATTTGTATGTCTAACTGATCCGAAAAACACATCATTTTGAATGACGCGGTGAGCTGAAATCACCAACTAATCTTTTGATTAATAAAAAGTAGGACATGGTTATTTTCAAGTTCGGGAACAAGTGAATGGACAAAATATTGTTCTTTTTTCTTAGTTAGGATGTTTGCATAGAATAATAATTTGTGACAAAAAAGGAATTTATTATCTCTAAGGAATAACCGGAACTCTATAAAGGTGATAAACAGGTTGAATTTAAATAATAATGGTAAGTGCGACGGGTTACATACTTTGACAGAATTTATAGATAACGCAAACCTTGTACAGATGATAGAAACCCCTACTCGCTACTCTTATTGATCACGTATATACTACTCACCCTGAGAACATCACTAAATGTCATGTTCCCGTTTACTCCATTAGTGATCAGTATCCTATATGTCTCAATAGAAAATTGAATACAAAAATAAAGAAACAATGTCATATTGAGATTACCTATAGATCTTTCAAGAGTTTTAATGAAAATCTTTTTATATCTGATTTGTTCAATGCACCGTTTCATTTGGTCGAATTAGAAGACGATATTGATATTGCCCTTGAAAAATGGTATAATATTTTTGAAGGGGTTATTAATAAACATGCCCCTCTAAGAAATAAAAGAGTAAAATCGTCTAAACAAACAGAATGGTTTAATGAAGATATTCAATTTGCTATACATCAGCGAGATTATTTTCATTCAAAAAAAGATTGGGAAAACTATAAAAAGTGGAGAAATGTGACATCTTCGCTGATAAATCAGTCAAAGAAAGATTATTACTTAGAGGCTGTTACAAATTCAAAAAGTAGTAAAGAACTATGGAGTCATTTAAAGCATTTGAATACCAAAATGGTAAATAAATTCCCCCCTAAAATGGAATATGAAAACAAGACTTTTTTTGATACTCAAGATATTGTTAATACTCTAAATGTTCATTTTTCTACTATCGCTGAAAAACTAGTCGGAAATTATTCTTCAGATATGAATTTTACACTTTTAAGAAATTTTGTCTCGGAAAAAATAAGCGAAACTGAGATTTTTGATGTTGGTTTTATTTCAGTTGTGGAAGTTTTAAAATACCTGAAGTCTATAAATGTAAACAAATCAACTGGTTTGGACAAAATAAGTCCAAGAATTTTGAAACTTGGTGCAGATGTTATTGCTCCATCCGTAACGTATCTAATTAATTTGAGTATTTCAAATGGGCGTTTTCCCAAAACACCTAAATGTGCTTAAGTTACTGCTGTACATAAAGGTGGACCAACATATTTGCCTTCTAACTGTCGGCCCATCTCTGTCCTTTGTACCATATCGAAACTTTTTGAACGTCATGTTAGTTCACAATTATATAATTTCTTGAACAGTAAAAGACTTCTGCATAATGCCCAGTCAGGTTTCAGGCAAGGACACTCTTGACAGACAGCTCTTGCAAAGCTTATTGATGAGTGGCTTAAATATATGGATACTGGTGAAATAGTTGGTACAATATCTTTAGATTTTAGTAAAGCTTTTGATTTAGTAAACCACTCCATTTTGATTGAAAAATTGAAACTCTATAATTTAAGTGAAAGCTTGTTGCATTGGATAAAATCATATTTATCTGATAGAATGCAGGAAGTTCATTTCTCCAGCTTAAAGTCTAGCAGAGAATTCATTAACTACGGAGTACCCCAAGGTTCGATATTAGGACCTCTTCTATTTTTAGTTTACATAAACGATATGCCTTTACATGTAAGTCAATCAAATGTAGATTTATATGCAGATGATTCTACCCTTCATTATCATGACAAAAAACTTGAAAATATTGATTTCACGTTACAAAATGATATTACTGCTATTGAGAGTTGGTGTAAAAATAATAGCATGAAAATTAATATACAAAAAACAAAGTGTATGAGACTATGCTCAAAACAAAAAAATGGCTAATTTGCCTGAACTAAACAATCAATCAATCAATCATCACTTTATTTCCTCTTAAAGAGATTAAATGATATAGAGTAATGTCAAACATTTACAACATAAACATATTTACAATGTACTAAACATGCATAGAAAATGAGCAGATAAATGAGTAAATAAATAAGTCATAATTATATAGAAAAACAGATAATAGGTAACAAAAGTTTATTAAGTAATAAATATGAACATGACAATCGCTGCATTAGCCTCTCCTCAACAATACGTTGTAATGGCTTAATGACTGTACGATGTGCACGTGACACAGTCTTCTAAAGTTGTACTCATCGAGATCAGTGTCCGGTATTGGTTTTCCTAGAAGCACTAAGTACAGTTGCGTTTCATCGTATTCGTACAGTTTAACGAAGAGATCAAGTGGAAAGTTTTCAATAATTAAATCCCAAAACAGATTTCGAAACGCAAGTGTCGATAGACAGTTACAACATACATGTTCGTAAAAGTCCTGGAATGGTCGTTTACAAAGTTCACAAGTACCTATTATACTGTTGGGTGGCTCAGTTAGTAGTTTAGTTACAAAGTAATAGTTCTTAAGGTCATAACGGGTTTTTGCCAATTTCCAAAACGGTGCAATTTCAGTTTTGTTGACTATTTGAGCAAATCTGCGGAAGTCACTATCTGAGCTGATGCGTTTTTTCCAGTTACTATCTTGAATACTATGAATTGATTGCATAACAATAGATTTCCATTCGTGTTTAGATGGAAAGTGTCCACATAACAAATATTCTTTTAAAAAGTCATGTAAATCATATAAAAGTAGGAGTTCAAATACATCGGGGACAAATCCAAAATGTTTACGGTTGATGTCAGTCAAAAAGGAAAATAAACGGAACAAAAATATCCGTTTTGATCTATGAGAGTCGTTTAATGATACCAGTTTCTGTAAGAATATAAGTTTTCTCTTTTCAATTTCCACTGTGATTGGATATAGTCCTAACAGTGATTGACACATGTCTGATCTTGTTCTGGTTTTTAGATCGAGTATCTGTTTCGTTACGAGATGTTGGAATCTGTTAAGTGCATTGAAATCAGCAGATTTTAGGTTAGTCCAAACTTCACAGCCATATAATACGGACGGTAAAACAACTGTATTGTATAACTTGGATAGAACAATTGGATTTGTAGATTTACTTTTAAGTTTATTTAGAGCAAAATAAGAGTTCTGTCCCTTCCGACACGCACTAACAGTACGGTCATACGATTTAAAAGATCGGTTCATCAACACCCCAAGGTGAGAGTACTCTTCTTGGATCGGAATAAGATCTCCATTTACAGACCATGGATAAACTAACTGAGGTTCACGGGAGTTTTTTGTAAATTGTACTACTGCTGATTTTTTCGCATTAAACCGAAAACGCCATTGGCACGCATATTTTGAACACACGTTTAGCATATCTTGTAGCCCGGAGGGAGAGAGGCTAATGCAGCAAACGTCATCTGCTAAGGCAGGACAACAACTGACAGTGTTAATGACACCAACATTATTATCAAAATTTTCTAATTCATTCAACATCTGATCTATAAATACTAAATATAAAAGACCAGACAAAACTCCCCCTTGTCGTACCCCTTGTGAAACATGAAAAAAAGAGGACAATGATTGGTTGGCTACTACAGCACTATAAGTATTACAATGTAAATCATTTACAATACACCACAGTTTTCCTTTAAGGCCTAGTTTAAAAAGCTTGTACATAAGACCTATTCTCCATACGGAGTCAAAGGCTTGTTTGCTATCGAGAAAGGCAACATACACTTTACTAGACATTTCAATATTGTGATAAATTGTTTCATGCAGATTAAACGAAGCAGTTGAGCAGCTGAGGTGTTTTTGAAATCCTTGTTGCTGGGGGTTTATAAACTTTTCTTTAAATGCAAATGTTGTGATACGTGCTTTTAGTAAGCCCTCAAACAATTTAAGTATTGCTGACAGTAAACTGACGGGTCTATAACTCTCGGGTGCGGTTTTACTTTTCGTGCCACCTTTGTAAATAGGAACTATTAGTCCAAGTTTCCATCTCTCAGGAATTCTACCGATTTTGATTATGGCATTGAATAAATTGCAGATAGTTTTTACTAGATCTTTACCACCATACTTCAGGTGTTCGTTTTGGATTCGGTCATGGCCTGGAGCTTTTTTAAGTTTAAGGCTAGAAATTAAGCTCGCAACTTCGACTTCAGTAATAACACCACCTGGTAAACTCTCGTTAGCTTGACTACAAGTTCGTAAAATGTCCGAATATTTAGATTCAATATCGCATTTCATGTCGGCATCAAACGTATCGTAATCACTTTCTTTGTAAACGTTTTCATAATAAGATGCAAATGCACTCGTTACAGTTTCTGGTGTATTACACATTTGGTCTTTATAAATTATTTCTGGATAAACTTTGGTTTTATTTCTAGTAAAACGTTTTACTGACTTCCAGAACATTCGAATGTCACATTCGGCGGCGTTATTTAGGTCGGCATAACACTTCTGTTCGTATTCCTCACAGGCAGCTAATTGAATGCGTCTAAACTCGTATTTGGCATGTTTATATTCCCTATAGCTGTCATATTGCATACCACGTGGTTTACCATCCGAAATCCAGATACCTCGAAGAGTTCGTTCTTTTTTATGAGCTTCTTTCACCTCTGCAGTCCAATACGGTTTGGTATGTGGGTTAAAAGCGTTTTTCGGTATTGCGGAATTCGCGGCATCTTGTAAGTTTAAAACAAGGGAGTCGTATGCACTGTCAATATCGATTTTACAGTTTTCAATGTCCGATGAAAGAATCCTAAGTGGTTCATCTAACAAACGTTGATAAAGTTCGATTTGATTACTTGTGATTTTGTGCCACGAAGGCAAGCGATCGCAACGTGGTAGTAAGACGTGAGGGCTGTTGTCTAACTCAATTGTAACGACAAGAGGTAAATGATCAGACGTAGAACTAATAGTCCCTTCATCAAGAATTTCATAACACCTCAACTGACCAAGAACAATTTCATCAAGTAAAACATAATCTAACATTGACTGTTTAACTATAAACGTATAATTGGGACCTTTATACTTAATTCTACCACCAGCATACATTAAGTCATGCCTACTACTAAATTTTACAAGTTCTTGCCCTTTTCGTATGTTAGACATAAACTTATCTTTTTCTAACAAACTACCATTGAGGTCACCACCTATAATAACATGACCGTATGAGAGTTGGTGTAAAAATAATAGCATGAAAATTAATATACAAAAAACAAAGTGTATGAGACTATGCTCAAAACAAAAAAATGGCTAATTTGCCTGAACTAAACATCAGAATAAATGAATTTAATATTGAAAACGTTCATTCATATAAGCTACTTGGAATAAGTGTTGATGAAAATCTGAATTGGGAAGAACAAGTCAATAGGGTTTGCAAGATATTATCTTCAAAAATTTCCCTATTATGTAAGTTAAAATTATTTTTACCAACACATGTTAGGTAATTATTTTATAATGCCTATATACAACCATACATTGATTATTGCAGCTCAACTTGGGGCACTGTTTCAAGAAAAGATTCTGATAGAATAAATTACAAAAAAGAGCTGCAAGAATAATTCTCGATTGCGATTTTTCTATATCGTCAGAATTTATGTTTTCTTCCTTAAGATGGCTTCCTTTTGTAGAAAGGGTCAAATATCAAAAATCAATTTTAATGTATAAAATTGTGAACGATCAGGTACCTGACTATCTAAAATTACAGAAAAACCCTATTAATTTACACAATTTGCGATCTGTATCAAATCAAGATTTATTTGTTCCAAGATCTAATACTAATTTTTACAAAAATTCTTTTTATTATACAGCAGTAAATTTATGGAATGAAATGCCAAATGATATAAAACTCTGTAAAAACCTAGAAGTTTTTAAATCAAAATGTTATGATTTTTACTTTTCAAAAAAGGAAATGTGATTATTTATTTTAATTTAATACATGTATAACTTTTGTTTCACTATATATGTTTTTGTTTTATGTATTGTGTATTTGTTTTTATTTATATAATATAATGTATATCTTGATATTTATGAGGCCCCCAATGAAAATTAGACTAGTTCTAATTGGGTTAGCCTCTTTAAATAAAGCATTTACTTACTTACTTACTTACTTATTTACTTACCAATCTTTTGCTTGTTTTGTTGATAAAATTTTAAGGAAATCGAAGAAAAATGTTTTTTGTTTTTTTTTGTCACAAGCAAGTCTAAAACGTTGCTAGGCAAATGAAGGGAGACGATTACAGTTTTACAAATCAAACAAACCTCACTTAATAGAACCCCCCTTTTAAAACGTCATTTTACATTTGCTTATTATCATTTTATTACAAAGACATGCATTATATTAATAAAAAGTAAAATTTGAACAGTTTCACCAGTTAAGGCCTTATACATTGCAGATTAAAGAAAAAATATTTTAGGAAGTCGAGTAGACCATTGCTATTTTTAGCTGGGTATGAGATACTCTCAATGTTTATTTATTTTATGAATGAAATTTCTATATTTAGAAAGGGGGATTCACGAATAACTTATGAAACTAGGAGGACAATTGTTTCGTAAACAATTGCTAAGGTCTTTCACGGAGACACGTTTACAATTTTTTTATTCATCTGTTATGTTTAAATGGTTTCACAATGCTCAGTAATTTGTGTATGTTGAGCGTTATTATGAAATTTTCGTACTTTTTTATGTTTTAGAGACATTCTGTTTATATTATAATTTTGTTCAATTTTATAAGAGCAACATTAGTACAGTTTCAAAACAATTTGAAGATATTTCTGAACTCTATAAGATATAAATCACATTTTTAAGTTCACATGGAGATTTTCATATACTACTATACCTCTAGAAAGATCTGGCTAACAAAACTAAACAGCTTACTTGATAAATGCAGGAACTTTGTAGAATTATTAAAAACTAAATCAGTCAAGGTAGGTGTTTAATGCCATCATTGCTCACATCACATGGAAAACTGATAAACATCTTAATAGGTTCTTTAGGTTTTATTTCTCATTGTGAGTTCGTTTTTATACTTGAAATTTTATTTGTTAATGTCTTTCGTTATGTTGTTTCAGACTTACGCCATACGCCATTTCATGTTTGATTCGTGATTTACATTTACTTGTTTATTTAAGCTTAATTACTATAAAATAAAAAAGGTTAAGTAACATTTTTAGTGGGTATATATGACTGAACGAGTTGGTTTTTACGCCCTTCCAACGCTATATAGGTTATTTAAACGCGATGAACATGGATGATAAAATGAACATGAAATGATGGTGATAAATGAAATATGGGAATGGGGTGGGAAACAAAGGATAGTAAATTTTGAAGAACCTCAGGAAAAAGGGAGAGATGGGTAGGGGCAGAAAATTTAATCTATGCAGTGCAAAACTTGGCGGTCCACTGAGGGGTCTTATACATGTATGAAGCGTGGCACTCTCCACACATGATGGCCCACTATGGTCAGCGGTCAGGGTTTCCATATTATGTACCTGACACTACTCGCTGACGAGGGCTAACCTATGCAGCCTCCTAGGGTTCACACCTGGTTGCTCTTTGGGCTGAGCACTGACCCGACGTCAGAATCCCAAGACCCTTAGTATCCTTTTACGACAAGCTAGGCTCTGCTGATGGGGGAGGGGGGGCTATTCGCCACCCGGGTCGCGCACGGGATTTGTGTGGATATTATTTCAAATCATTTTATAAGAAGAACTCAAGCCAAGAGTAAATGGGTTTTTTTTTTAATTATTGTTGGAAGAACATAATTCTTCTCTGCAGTTCCATTTTGGATACACTCTGTTATCGTTCTTGTAACAAAACTTCGGATTAAAAATCCTGCTAAGCATAGAAGACAATAGCTACAATAATGTAGCTCCTTTGACATCTTTGATTTGGCGGAGCTACAATGCAGCCCCATTACTCGTAATGGAGCAAATACAATTTCTTTCTCAAACTCTAATAAAGCTTTAAGATTGTTCGAAATTACAAATGTATCTCTAAATAATATGTCTTCAATAATAAATTTGGTTAAAGCCAAAGGTGACTGTAGTATTGTAAGAAACCCCATATTTTCAATATTCTGATCCTGAACTTTGTTATAAAATTCAGGATCAACATACTTCAAAAGTTGATACTTTCACGAACATCTTTTAAATTCCATTTAATGTCGTTAAATTTGAACTACTTTCGTCATAAAAATACTATAAGCAATATTTTTGTTCCACATTATGCATCTAATTGATTGAGATGCGCCCGTTGTGATTTCGCTTTCGGCCTTGCTTCGTTACGAGCAATGAGACCGCATTGTAATTCACCGTTTCTAAGATGTCAAAGGAGCTGCATAATTGTAGAGGAATGAATCTAAATAGCCTATTTCAATAATAGAAAAAAATTGTCATTAGAATATAAATGGTATAAGGCTACTACAAATTATGCAAACATTCTAACAAAATCAGGTCGCTTCGAATAAAAAAATTCTTACATTACTTTGAATCATTTGTCCATGACGTCTGTATTTATTTACAATTAAAAAATCAAGTCTTACAGATTATTTTTAATTGTAAAAATGATAATAAAGGGAAATAATTGTTACCATGTGTTAAAATCAACTATTTGCAAACAGAATTGTCGTACGAAATGACACTACACATATAATAAAATACCAAGAAGTTGTATATATATACAAATGGGGTCATTTATTTTTACCCTTAGCTATTGGCTATTGCAAGATTCAGATGTATTCTATTTAATTTCAGTATTATTTTTAAAAAATCATATATTTAATGTCATAACTTAATTGATATTACTTTTAACCAGACAACAAACAGAAACAATCATTTGCCTTGGCATTACCACTAAAACAGAAAATTCATATTTGGCGTTTCTGGTTAGTACGCATACATGACCGCTAACCATAGTGCGCCAATGTGTTTGGAGTGCCACGCCTCATATAAGTAAAAGGGCTCCTTTTCACGCCAAGTAGTGCACCATTCAGGCTAAATTTCCGCCCCTCTCCCTTTTTCCTGTGGTTCTTTGAAATTTACTGTTTCTTTGTTTCCCACCCCATCCCCATCTTTCATAAATCATCATCATTTCATATTCATTTTATCATCCTTTTCATGTTCATGACCTTTAGATTAACTATGTAGCGTTGCAAGGGAGTAAAACACCATCTCAATCATTTTTGTTAATTTCTTTCGCTATGATGTTCTTTTTCGTTTTCTGCAGACATACGTCATTTGATTCCTGATTTGTACTTCATTGCTAGGTGATAAAATTTTAATAAAGCTTTATTGCAGTTACTTGAAACGGCGAAATGACACTATCAATATGGATTAATCTTCCTTTCATGTTCAGAGCTAATCATCTTTTTCTAAGAACATAACCGTTCTCTTCAATCCCTTAAGAATTACAAATACCAAAACGCGGGTATAAACGGTTAATTTGGATATGCTATATATCGATATTTCAAGGAGTAACCTTTCATCAGTAGCATTTAAACCAAAACATTGGAAGGTCAAAATCCAAAACAGTTGAAAACGAAAAGTACTCAAAACCAAAACGTTCGAACAAGGAAGCCAAATCCAGCACCGAGGATATCGACCATGTGTATTACAAGGAAAGAAACCTGGTGTTTTTATCAATTTTGAATTTAACAATCGGAAATTTCAGCGACAATATATTAGAAATTTTATGGTAATTCGTGTCAGACAAGTCTGACTACCAGGCTTGTGATTACCCTCGGGGACCTCTGGTCCACCAGCAGCGGTTATCGCCCAGTGGTTTCAAAATTACAAATACCAAAACGCGGGTATAAACGGTTAATTTGGATATGCTATATATCGATATTTCAAGGAGTAACCTTTCATCAGTAGCATTTAAACCAAAACATTGGAAGGTCAAAATCCAAAACAGTTGAAAACGAAAAGTACTCAAAACCAAAACGTTCGAACAAGGAAGCCAAATCCAGCACCGAGGATATCGACCATGTGTATTACAAGGAAAGAAACCTGGTGTTTTTATCAATTTTGAATTTAACAATCGGAAATTTCAGCGACAATATATTAGAAATTTTATGGTAATTCGTGTCAGACAAGTCTGACTACCAGGCTTGTGATTACCCTCGGGGACCTCTGGTCCACCAGCAGCGGTTATCGCCCAGTGGTTTCAAAATTACAAATACCAAAACGCGGGTATAAACGGTTAATTTGGATATGCTATATATCGATATTTCAAGGAGTAACCTTTCATCAGTAGCATTTAAACCAAAACATTGGAAGGTCAAAATCCAAAACAGTTGAAAACGAAAAGTACTCAAAACCAAAACGTTCGAACAAGGAAGCCAAATCCAGCACCGAGGATATCGACCATGTGTATTACAAGGAAAGAAACCTGGTGTTTTTATCAATTTTGAATTTAACAATCGGAAATTTCAGCGACAATATATTAGAAATTTTATGGTAATTCGTGTCAGACAAGTCTGACTACCAGGCTTGTGATTACCCTCGGGGACCTCTGGTCCACCAGCAGCGGTTATCGCCCAGTGGTTTCAAAATTACAAATACCAAAACGCGGGTATAAACGGTTAATTTGGATATGCTATATATCGATATTTCAAGGAGTAACCTTTCATCAGTAGCATTTAAACCAAAACATTGGAAGGTCAAAATCCAAAACAGTTGAAAACGAAAAGTACTCAAAACCAAAACGTTCGAACAAGGAAGCCAAATCCAGCACCGAGGATATCGACCATGTGTATTACAAGGAAAGAAACCTGGTGTTTTTATCAATTTTGAATTTAACAATCGGAAATTTCAGCGACAATATATTAGAAATTTTATGGTAATTCGTGTCAGACAAGTCTGACTACCAGGCTTGTGATTACCCTCGGGGACCTCTGGTCCACCAGCAGCGGTTATCGCCCAGTGGTTTCAAAATTACAAATACCAAAACGCGGGTATAAACGGTTAATTTGGATATGCTATATATCGATATTTCAAGGAGTAACCTTTCATCAGTAGCATTTAAACCAAAACATTGGAAGGTCAAAATCCAAAACAGTTGAAAACGAAAAGTACTCAAAACCAAAACGTTCGAACAAGGAAGCCAAATCCAGCACCGAGGATATCGACCATGTGTATTACAAGGAAAGAAACCTATTCATAAATTCAGGATTGGAAACGATTCTAAGCATAGAAGATCGGCGACATGGTTGAAACAAGAACGTATAAAGACAATATTAAAAAAAAACGCGTGAGAATATTAGTGGTATTATTATACTACAAATTCTGCAAACCTACTAACAAAATCAGATTTTTTTGACATGGAATATTGTAACATTAATCGGCATCATTTTCCCTTGTAGTATGTATAAAAATACATTTAAAATTTAAACAGTACAGATTTTCAAATTTAAAAATGATAATAAAGGGAAACAATTTCTAATCAACCATTTGCAAACAGAATTTTCGCACGAAATGAAAGCATTAATAAATTGATAACAGAGTAATTAGATACATAACAAGCAGTTGTTTAGGTGTAATAATGGGGTCGTTTATCTTTACCCATAGCTACTTGTTATCACAAGATTCAGATGAATTCTATTTCAATATTGTTTTTAAAAATTATACATTTGATGCAATAACTCAATATTACTTTTAACCAGACAACAGGCAGAAAACAAACAGAAAACTATCATGTCTTGGCATAACCACTTAAACAAAAATTCGATATTTTTCGGATAATTTTAGGCATAGTATCTGGTTACCAGATTGAATTATCGCCCCTTTGTTAATATAGTTCCTATTAAAAATACAGTTTATTGTTCCTAAATGTCCCGTTTGTATTTTGTTTTGGTTTGTTTCTTGATTCTGTGATTTACTGTTTTAACCTAAACCATAAATTGAGCATGGAAAGTCAAGGACACTAGATTTACAAACAGGACTAATTTTCCTTACGCATGTCCTCATAAAAAGAGACCAAAGATATCCAATAAAAAAAAATAAAACTATTGCATTTGTTCCTTAACACTTTGCATGCTTTAGTATTTTTATTTTTATTGTAGTTTAGGAGGAGAAGCAGTAACAAACTTTACAGTCTAAGGGGAGATAACTCCGTACCTAAAAATAGTTTCGCTAAGCGGACTCATTTTTAAATTGGTTTTTCATGACCGGTATACTACCTTAAGTATTGAAATGATATGTCGCGAAACAAAAAAAAAAATGTTTGGCGGAAGAAAATAATAATAACAAGTATTAACTGTGATTGCAAGCAAGTCACAAAGTCCCCCTAACGACCCGTATTTGCCACTATTCTCTTCAGCATGTCAAAAAACCTCTAAATATCAATTTTCATGTAAATCGAAGCACTTTGAAAATTTTGACCGGATTATCTCCCTTGAAATCACATTTTTATTTATATCTCGAAAACCGTAAATATCGCTTCAAAATTTTTTTTCATATTATTAAAGAGAATGTTTTGCTCTATCAACCCACAAAATTTCAGAACCCTGCGCACCTAGGTTACCAAGATATTGCAATGTCCAATATTTAGTCCATTTTCCTGTTTCCATGGAAACGGCGGCCATTTTGAAAATTCCGATTGTCAACGAAGCTTCCTTTCTTTACAATCTATCATCCTGCCAAGTTTCATATTGATATGTGGAGTCGTTTTCTCTTGGATCTCCGGACAAGTTCACGACTAAGTGGAAGAAACGGAAGAAGAATAATAAGAATAAGAAACGGTGCAAAAACAATAAGTCCCCAAACGTTGTTTGGGGGACTTAATAATAATAATCAGAAGAATTGCAAGAAGGTCTTTACGACCGTAGTCGTGAAAGACCTTAATTAGCACAACTTTGACAATCATTTTTTTCAATACCGCTATAGCGACGGGTTCAGGAATTTTTCATCAGAAAGAATGGAGTCTTATCTGTTGGATATATTTTTTTTCAGATTTTTTGGAGCATGATGTTTTATTTGTCACAAAGGAAATCAGACCCCGTAATATCACTTAACATGAGAAATGTGCTCTTTTCACGCTGCATATTTAATAAACCAAGGCAAATTCGGTGTTGTTTACTTTCATTTTACATATTCTATATCACATTTTATTTTAAAAGTTGCTCTTATAAACTTTTTAATGCCCATAGTTACTACGTAAACATACCGAATCAAATTCTACCCTATTTACTGAAGAGCGCATATTCTTTTGTCTCGTTCTGACCACTTTTCTGACAAAAGAATATGCGCTCTTCAGTAAATAATGATCAGGAGACAATCACCCGATCAAGAGATAATACCCCGATTGGGAGATAGAGAATTTAAAATTCTATCTTGAGTTTGATAGTCTCCCGATCGGGAGACAATCACCCGATCAGGAGAGAATCTCCGTTTTCGTGAATAATTCCTAGCTGAACTTGCTTAAAAATATGATTTTCGATGAAAAAATAAGGAACACACAATTTGCAAATGTGTAGATGAAGAACAAGCATTTTCGCTAAGAGGTTGTGCGTTTCCTTTGTTACAATTAGTATAAGACGATCACAAGCGTTTGGGTCCAGGTTTTTTTTCTTTTTACTATAAATTACGTGTATATATATAAAAATAATCATATCGTCTATATACAGGCGCTCGGGTGCAGGTTTTTTTTTTATTATTAATAACGTGTATATAAAAATAATCATATCGTCTATATACTATTTCCACTTTCCACTGGGCGTTTGGTCCAGGTTTATTTCTTTTTATTAAAATAACGTGTATATAAAAAAATCATATCGTCTATATACTATTTCCACTTTCATTCGTAATGCCTTCGTGAAAGCATCTTCTGTCTAAGTGGTCGTCGCGATCGGTTTCATTTATCTTACGATGGCAGCACGAATGAAACGGTGGTGCAAAGGAAACACGGCGCTTAAATTTGTATTCGTATATATCCGTCGTAACTGGATTAATGGCATGGAGATGGAAACACGGCACTGGTCTGAAGTAAAAAAATATCAAACGTGTCAAAGTGCCTTATAGGGACATTTATTTATCAATTTCCGTTAGACTTTCAGGTATGGCATGTTACAGTGAATCGTCAAGAAAAATATAAGTACATATAGCCCAGCTTTTGTTCTTTTAATTAACTTGCAGCAGGAGGAAGACTTACAAGACAGCAGCTCATGATACAAGTACCCTCATTAATTCTCTATTCATAATTTTCTCGTTTCCAAAAACTAATAAAGGAAATACTAGGTAAAAAAATTGGAACTAGAATGATCAGTCTCAAAGGTACAAGAAGAAAAAACAAAACAAGGCGAAGACAGCCTGGATTTAGAATCTTCTGACGCTTTCCTTTTCGTTCTGTTCTTTCCAACCAGACGATTCCCTCTTCCACGCTCTTTATTGCATCTTTTTAGGCTTTTATTGCATCTTTTCAGGTCGTTTTGCAATAACAATGTATGCTTTGTTGAATGTTTCTACATAGTTACAACATATACTTGATGTTATAGGATTATGTGTGATTCGGTCAACTCACACAAGGCACGAACAAAACAAGATAACGTAACATTTTCTTTTTCTGCTCTATCTTTACAGTCTCTTTATATTAGCTTTAGATCAAAGTATCTAAAAAATTTACGATAAACGAGACGATGTTAATTTTCAAATTATTAATTTTCCAAATCTACAGAGCAATATACCTACTTCCCCTGATTGGTGTTTACATTATACAACTTATTCGATATGCCAGAGCTTGAACACATTTCACAGATTTTTTTATCAGACAATTTCTTCGTGACCGACTTTTGGAGCAGGGCTATAAGAAAATACGTCTCATACGATCACTAAAAAAATTCTTTCTTCGTTATCAGCCACTAGTAGAAAAGTTCAAAATTGAGTTAAAAGATATGGTAGTTAATTGTTTTATTTAGTGTTTGACTGGTCTGCTGTACTGAGATGATCAACTCAATATCCCTATTGTGTCTCACCACTATGCTGTATTCTATGGTCATTACCGGATCCTAAGATCACAATGGAAGAGGGAGGTTTGGCGCCATAAAACCTGGTTTAACCCACCATTTCGTTTGAAATACATGTACCAAGTCAGGACCATTGCGATCCACCAATTCTCCGATATGACTGGTTCGTTTCTGTCATTTTCTCTGAACTATGACATTGGTCATTCAAGTTCGGTAGTTTTGTTATACCTTTATTTACTCTTTTTGATCGACATTATGGACAGCAGGGGTATACTTGGAGAGCCTTCGTTTTAACTTGTTATCCATACATACTAACTAGAGGCAGCAAAGGACAGATTAAACTATATTATATTTTTGCATGTCACGTTATTACAAAAAAAAAATTTCTTCATATACCAATCGTGATTCATCGTAGACCAATCGTATACTTAACACAACGTCGTACAGTCATCGAATAACTTCGTTTCTCCTTCGGATCTAATTCTCGATAACATCGTAACAACTTCGTTATGGGTTCGCAGCTATTCGTATGTGCAACTTTTCTAATCGTTTAGCCATCGGTTCTAATCGTATTCCCATCGGTTTTGACTTGATTTTTCGCAAGTTCGGGACTTACTTCGCACGAAGTTGAAATTTTCACATTCGTGTGTCCATCGTAAGTAAAAATCGGGAATGTGTAACGCCAGTATTCGGGATTTATTCCCTTAAAGGGTAAAAGAAGTTTTTATCGTGTTGTATAATAGTATTTTTTAGATATGCTACTGCATACTCGACAAAAGATCTTTTCATTTAAAGATTTAAATTACTAGTATCAATAAAGACCTCTAATTTAGATCAGGGAAATGAAGATTACAAAAGGATCTCAGGAGCCTGCATGCATCTTTTATTTGGCCTTAAAGCAATAACGGTCTCTTTTATAAGGGTTATCTGACAACGACCAAATGAAGACTTTATAAGAGCTTAATGTGCTGAAATTTTATACCTCCAACAGCTTTTCTTATTTTGAAATAGTTTTCATTCTAAAGTGCAAGAACATGAAAAACGCTATGTTTACCTTTGACACCTAAAAGGGATCAATTGCCGACTCAGACCCAACACAGACTTTTGTTGAGCTTTCGATTCTGACGAGCCTTCTGTCGTAGTCGCTGAATTACAAGCCAGTTTAAGTGATTTTACCCTCCCTGTGTTCTATTTTAGCACATGTTATATTATTTATAAAAAGGGACAGTGTGCTGACAACATCAACGTCTAATTTTTCCTTCTGTCATAGTCGCTGAGTTACAATCCAGTTTCACTGATTTAACCCTCCCTATGTTCTATTTTGGTACATGTAATTTATCTATTCCCTTAAAAAAAGACCGTTTAACGTTTACACTATACGTTAAGAGATTTGAGAGAATTTTTTTTAAATTGTGTACATACGACGGCGGACGAATAGTGATGGCATAGCCTATATGTCCAGGTGAGCTAAAACAAGGATCTTGATTAGAATTGACATGAAATGATAAGCAAGTATAGGATTTGGACGCCTGAACGTGGGGAATAGTTAAAGTCGGACACCATATCTTACTTCAGAAGGTCCTATTATTACATCTACATCAGCGTTTAACGTACAAGGAACATGTCATTTTTTAACTACAGCTCTATGTTAATTTTAATCTTACCATAGGCTGGAAAATAGACTTAATGTCTTAAATTCGAAGTTTGGCCATAGCGAGTATACCCAGCTTCTTGTAGACTTAAAACATACTTGTTATATACCATTCTACTTCTTTTAAGAAACGCACTGATATGTAGTTCTATATATATGTTTGTTAACCTTAATCATGGAGAACAACCTCTCTATTTATATAATGTGTTACAGACAACACTTGATCAATTTTGAGTGTACCGTTAGAAATCTTACTTTTTACCATGCTACCCTGTAAATATTATGTATTGTCATTTTGATTACACGATTATAATATCTGTATATAGTAGGGCAATTTTTTAGCAAGATTTGAAGTGTTTTGAGACAGTTTTAGACCTCGTCATCATCCAGTGTACGTGTGCATGTAATGGTTAAACAAGTATAACTTGTTTATATCCAATTTAAACTACGAGCATGTGAGGAAATTAATTTGTGCATAGTTTTCGTTACCGAATGAGCTATTTAAGTTTTACATTTTTTATTCCGATAATAAGAAAAAATAAACTTTTATTGATGAAAAAGTCAAACTCTTAATTAAAAAATGGTGTTCTCGACAACACAGGGTTCATTTTTTAACTAAACATTGGGCAGGGTGTTTATAGAGTTCCGGTTATTCCTTAGAGATAATAAATTCCTTTTTTGTCACAAATTATTATTCTATGCGTAAAACATCCTAACTAAGAAAAAAGAACAATATTTTGTCCATTCACTTGTTCCCGAACTTGAAAATAACCATGTCCTACTTTTTATTAATCAAAAGATTAGTTGGTGATTTCAGCTCACCGCGTCATTCAAAGTGATGTGTTTTTCGGATCAGTTAGACATACAAATTATTTACAAGGGAGATTATATTTTGTCACCACCTGTCTGACTGCAAAAGGTGAAAAGGATATCACACAATGGAACAAGATCACAAAAACTAAACAACAACAACCAGCAGTAACTATTGTGGTTTCACTATTTTTCGTGGCATATCAATTTTCGTGCTTTTCGTGGGTGGTCTTAAATCACGAAATTTGATATCCCACGAAAAGGAAATGAAACGCTGATATCTGTTCTGCAATTTACAAAACATAAGTTCTTATCTATTACTGGGCGAATGGAAGTAAGAACTCCACATTCATGCCCTGACTAAACTTTCCTCCTTTTTGAATCCCTTTTGAGACCCTCTACCCCTTAAACTCCCGCATCTCGTTCCTTCAAATTTAATCCCTCGATCTTGATTATCAATTTCCTCAAACTTCTAATACATATATCGTGTTCCCGTCTGCTTTACTCACGTTTTATATTTAAATTTCAGACCATGTTACGGTATAATTTCGTCCATTCACTCCCGGTTTCAGACCACCTTTGAAATTTATGATTACTTCTGGTCCTCGACTTCTTACTATTGCTTCCAGTCTCTCTACTCCTAGATGTTGATACCCTGTGCCGAATGCCTTATCTGGGATAGCCTAAGTTACCAGTGGTAATTCAATTTATATGCTACTTTGGTGATAAAACGATTGTAATATAAATGTACACGACACAGTTCCCATAACAGCGGTAATTTAGAAAAAAACAGAAATGACTTTAGAAACGAAATTCCCATTTATGACAAAGAATAAAGGACATAAAGACGATGAGTACAAACAAAAGCTTTGGTTCCTGGTTTAAAACAGGTATATGACAAACAAGTTTTGGGGCATATTTATTTGCTCGATCACATCTGCATAAAACATTATCATTTTCATTTTTTGGTTTATCTTTTATTATACTAGTACAGGATAGCAACTATACGTCTACATGCATGATGTGCGCTACCGTCATCGTTGACTATTACTACACGGGAATGCGCACAAAATTTTTAATAATGTAACCGGAGATCGAGCATTATCCACAACATCGCCTGTGAGGATTGAACCCTGACTAAATGGGCTAGAATTGTGGTGGTGCCAGGGGGGAGGGAAATGTCACGGTATACATTGACATGAGATGAAGCTGCATGATTTTCGGATTTTGGATTGATTTCGGGTCATTCATACTGTACCCTATTCATGCTAACATAGACCTGCATATTAAAATTCTAATATATACAGTCCTGTGATGTTAATCTTAAATACTGCTTTAAAACATCAATATTCCAATGACGACATTAATTCAATAACTAGTCATGTATGTTAAATTAACTGGCCAGAGAAAATATAACTTTCTTAGCAGCAATGCTTGTCGGTAAAAGTCCGGTAAAAGTCCACTAATTCTTTACATAAGAAGCGACAGGACTTCATAGTGATATGGAGCATCCCTGTCATGTTGAATTCCGGGGTCGTCAGGCTATATAAATGCGGAAAACCTGACTGCAAACCAATGTCGGGGGCGGGGAATGTCAGCCACTCGCACTTTAAAGAACCCCGCTGTTGCAGGTCTTCATAAGAATAGCACCCGTAGGATTCCCATGCATGAGGTCAAACTAAGTGTCCAATCCCACCCATCCCTCTTTTCCCGGCAGTGCAGAGGTCAAAATTCTCACCCCGCCCCGATTAGCTCTGTGTCCCATTTTTTCCATCCGCAAATATTTCATTTAAATATTAGTCCCCCTTTCATGTTATTCTCAATCTGGAAGATATCAAAAGCCAATTTGAAAAATACGCATAACAATATATACTAAATAAAACGATGTCGTTTCTTAATCTTAAACTTTATGATTTTACGTCTATTGATAACATAACCCTGAAAAAAAAATCCCGTCGATCCGCCCTGTAAAACGCAGGTATTTTATCTGTCTCGCTCAAGTCACGTTACACTTTCCTCTCCTCAAGAGACTTCATATCTCAATGAATGACTCTTAAAATTACAAATACCAAAACGCGGGTATAAACGGTTAATTTGGATATGCTATATATCGATATTTCAAGGAGTAACCTCTCATCAGTAGCATTTGAATCAAAACATTGGAAGGTCATAAACCAAAACTTTTGAAAACGAAAAGTACTCAAAACCAAAACGTTCGAACAAGGAAGCCAAATCCAGCACCGAGGATATCGACCATGTGCTTTACAAGGAAAGAAACCTGGTGTTTTAAACAATTTTGAATTTAAAAATCGGAAATTTCAGCACAAATATATTAGAAATTTTATGGTAAATCGTGTCAGACAAGTCTGACGACCAGGCTTGTGATTACCCTCGGGGACCTCTGGTCCACCAGCAGTGGTTATCGCCCAGTGGTTTCAAAATTACAAATACCAAAACGCGGGTATAAACGGTTAATTTGGATATGCTATATATCGATATTTCAAGGAGTAACCTCTCATCAGTAGCATTTGAATCAAAACATTGGAAGGTCATAAACCAAAACTTTTGAAAACGAAAAGTACTCAAAACCAAAACGTTCGAACAAGGAAGCCAAATCCAGCACCGAGGATATCGACCATGTGCTTTACAAGGAAAGAAACCTGGTGTTTTAAACAATTTTGAATTTAAAAATCGGAAATTTCAGCACAAATATATTAGAAATTTTATGGTAAATCGTGTCAGACAAGTCTGACGACCAGGCTTGTGATTACCCTCGGGGACCTCTGGTCCACCAGCAGTGGTTATCGCCCAGTGGTTTCAAAATTACAAATACCAAAACGCGGGTATAAACGGTTAATTTGGATATGCTATATATCGATATTTCAAGGAGTAACCTCTCATCAGTAGCATTTGAATCAAAACATTGGAAGGTCATAAACCAAAACTTTTGAAAACGAAAAGTACTCAAAACCAAAACGTTCGAACAAGGAAGCCAAATCCAGCACCGAGGATATCGACCATGTGCTTTACAAGGAAAGAAACCTGGTGTTTTAAACAATTTTGAATTTAAAAATCGGAAATTTCAGCACAAATATATTAGAAATTTTATGGTAAATCGTGTCAGACAAGTCTGACGACCAGGCTTGTGATTACCCTCGGGGACCTCTGGTCCACCAGCAGTGGTTATCACCCAGTGGTTTCAAAATTACAAATACCAAAACGCGGGTATAAACGGTTAATTTGGATATGCTATATATCGATATTTCAAGGAGTAACCTCTCATCAGTAGCATTTGAATCAAAACATTGGAAGGTCATAAACCAAAACTTTTGAAAACGAAAAGTACTCAAAACCAAAACGTTCGAACAAGGAAGCCAAATCCAGCACCGAGGATATCGACCATGTGCTTTACAAGGAAAGAAAACTCAGAACTAGCTCATCCTTTATTATAAAGTCGTTTTTTGTTTGTTTTTTTAGTAAATCTTTGTCGGGTATTTATGCGCACATAGCTATTTGTAAACACAGACATGGGATTATTCTCATTTCTCTTACGTAGAATGAAGAAATGCAATAAAAATAAGATATTAATTTTGTTTTGAAGCAATATTTTATAATACTTGGTAGAACCTTTCTTATCAAAAATTACACCCGTACAACCGGGTCAAAGCAAACATAAACTGTCATGTAATAAGCTATACGTGACAATATGGCAAAAGAGTCACAGGGGCGGGTCCAAGATTTTGTCAGGGGGGTGTCACTAAATGACGTAAAACCATAAAGTTCAAGATTAAGAAACAAAAGCAAACTCAGTACAGTGTTAAAAAAATAGAATCTTACCATTTTCAAGTCGATCATATCTAGTTCTAGTTTAAACATATTTATTTATCCTGGATTGGGAAACAAGCTTAATGCTTATGTAAATCCCTCTCCAGCTATCTAGTTCTTTTGTTAGAGTATAATTTTAGGTCATGCAGTCGCCTTCAGATTGCAAGTGTACTACACTTAGTGTAGCCTACATATGAACAATGTTTTTAAAACTCGTTGGATTGTCATGACCCAAGCTTTAAAACGGACAATATGGAAAAAAGGCATGAAAAAGCAAAGACGCTTTCAAGAGGTAATCAAATGTCGTATATATGAAGGATTTGATCATTTAAATCATTTTTTTTTTTTGGTTCTCCTTAAAAGTTTGTTAATATTTCAAAGCAAAAAAATATATATATACTCGGTCGACAGTTTACATATAGAACAAAATCTATTTTCTACATCTTCCTAATTCTATATTAAGTTTGAGGTGGCTGACACTAAGTTGTGCTATGAGTTGCCTGCTTTTTCTTAACTTGTTACTTTTGATAAACACTTTTCTAAGCCAAATTCAGTCTGTATTTCTTTAAATAAAAAAATCATATAATCATCTTTAAATAAGCTGGATAGTTTCTGCATTATTGATTTTTTTGTAATTATCTTCTACTTTTTGTGTAATATAACATTTTAATTTCTTTTTGATTTTCGAAATTGGGTTATCGTCTCGAAATTTTCAAATCACAACAATATAAAGAGGATCATGCGATTTTGCTGAATGTGAAACGTTGGGTTATCTGCTTAGAAAAGTCACGTGATACATGACTTTTCTAAAAAGATCACATGACTCAAAAGATGTCTGCGCCCTTGTTCAAAATATTTTTGCTGCTTATTTTCTCCTTTTTCGTGAATAATTCAGCTTCTGGAACTGGTTTACTGCCTCTGGTTATAAACACATGGCCTTTTACTAATGCTACTGCAACTGGTAATTTCTTATAAAGGTCCAAAGCACATTCATAAGTTATAAATTTCATATCTCAGTTTCACACATCATCTTAAACATGTTGGATTATTTGAGGTTTTGCTCATTTCCAATCTCTTAAGGAATTCATGTCCATAGATTGTCATAAATTTGAGGAAATCACACATTCAAACATCCAATGACAAAACTTTAGATCATCTAGACCCTCAACAGCTCAAGAATCTAGATGCATGTTCACAGGAGCTTGCTTTGTGTTGGGAGACAAAGTGTGGCCAGCTAAAGAAAAACCAAAAACCTGTGGCTAATGATCGTTTATCATGTTTGTTGTGAGAGATTTTTGAATTATATTTGTCAGGTCAATTATGGCAATTGACACATTTACCTGTTAATTACTTTCTGTCTACCTATAATAAACAAACAATTCTAAAAATTACAAGAAATGTTTAAAGACAGAAGAATATCTTATAAATAATTATTAATGGAAATGTCATAACATTACAATTATTTCTTTTTTTTTTTTTTAAATTTACACACACACATAAATAGGCAGTTGTTTAAGGTGCTGGTTTGAATAGACAATATTTATTAGAAAAACACATATACATGCCAAACATGATAAATAAAAAGCTACAATTATAGTTACAAGAATACCACAATAGTTATTGGTCACTCAGGTAGAAGACCAACTAATTTTTCTAAAACAAAGTATTTCCACTTTTAAACTTGAAACAAAATTATGCTTTCTTTATAGCTATAATAAAAGTAATTTTCAAAAACCATGAAAACTGTGTACTGTTTATGAAACAATGTTGGTCAATTACTTTGCTGTTTCTCCAACAGAGAAAAAGATTCATTTTAAAAAGATTAAGAGGATCATGAAGGTTGACTCCTGGCCATCTAGCAATTCTAGCATTTAACAGTTTCAATAAGTAACTACTACATGGCTAATGAGAGTAGTGAGATAAATCCTAATACATTTTTAACTACTCAAGGCTTTTTAAAAATGTATGTACACCTATATCTTAATATAATATAATATACCATAACTTAATATAAGATCTTCATATGGTGAATTGAAATGTCTAATTTAAACAATTGTTACTGTTAATTTTTCTAAAACAAAGTATTTCCACTTTTAAACTTGAAACAAAATTATGCTTTCTTTATAGCTATAATAAAAGCCAAATATTTTTGTGTACAAATTAGTTTTAAGTATAAGCATGATAAGTATGGTATCCAGGGTAATATATTTTTTTGGACAGGAAAGCAAAATATAACATATTAAATATTCCTGAGTTAATTTAGAGTCTTTTGGTGAATACAATGTATAAAAATTGTGGTCATCATTCACAGAGACTTATAAAACTTATAAAACTTTGAAATTTTGAACATGAAAAAAAAAAGTCATATCATTTAACATCATTATAACATAAATCAATGTTGTGTTTCAAATTGTTCAAGTGGGTTTTCTGCTAAAATAGATTAGTTATTATTGTAATGTAGTTTCCAATGTTAAGTCTTACGTGATTAAGATGGACCCAACTGAGATTTTTAAAGGAGGTATATTCAGGGCTGTCAAGTTTTGATGAGTTGCTCGCGTGAGATTTTCCCAAACATTGAAAGATCAAACTTTAAGGAAAAAAATAAAAGAACACAAAGAAATTTGCCACCAAATTGCCGACTATATTCCTGAGTCTCACACGAGTTGCATGACACTTGATTACCTGAATTTCTTTGTTTGCATCAAGGAATTATATAGAAGGAAAAGAATCTCATGACAGTTTACACACAATGTAAACAAACATGTTGCAAGGCGAGATTTTGATGAGATTTCCCATAATGCAACACATATTTGTGTTATTTTTTTATGAAAATACATTTAAATTTTATTTTTGTTAAACACCAAACGTACAATTTTATATAAAAATGAATTTTAAAGTAAATTTTTGAATTATTTACAACCATTTGTTAACTTTGATAAAAATAAATGTGATATATTGATGTATTCCTCTTCAATTTACCCCAAGTCTCGCCTTGCGAGAAAAGGTGAGATTTCACGAGATTCAATTCCTTCTATATATAATTCCTTGCTTGCATAGTATTGTCTGTATTTTTAGCATGGAACACATTAGTCAATAAGAAAGGGTCTATCTATGATGCCCTGGTAGACGGATGTTCAACATGTGAGGTTGAGCAATGTGATGGCTCGGTGGGACCTGGAAGCAACCCAGATGAAGACGGAGAAACTACACTGGATGCCATGGTCATGAATGGGTAAAACTTGATGTCTTTTTAAGGCCAAACAAAATAGTATGTGTGTTTACTGTCACATGCTGAAAAAAATTAGGGTTGGTAGGTAGGAAATTATTTTTATTTATTTTTTTTACCTTGAGTCTATGGGGGCAGCTTTCATGTGATTTTAACAGCTTGTGCTTAATGGAAAATGCTCAAAAAAAACTTTAGGGTAGGGGTTAAACATTAGGTATGGTCGGATGACAGTAAATTCACCTACTTTTTTTTGCCTTAATCTTAATTTTTCTTTGAAAATCAAGGGATATGGAGTGTATATGCATGTCATATGAAAAAATATTGAAGTAAAACAAAGCAAAAGAACAGGGCTTTTATTGCTTCTCTTCATCTTTAAGTCACAGGAGTCCTTCAATGTGGCTAACTAACACTAGCATCTCACTGCAAGTCTAGGGTGGCCTCTAGCACCGATTATGTGTAATTCGTTGCTAGTTGTCAATAAAAATGATACTCCTGTGTATTGATATAGCTTTTGGAACCAAACCAGAACAAAGAAGAAACATTAACATTCATTAATCTTTGCTTCTTGAACTATTGAAAAATATCAAACAAATTTTTGATTTAATAGATTATAAAGAGATGTGAAATACATGTATGTGACACAACCTTCATTGAGGCAATTTTTTAAAATAAAAAAAAAATATTTAGCTTCTCAGGCCCCTGCCTCATTTGTTCTGAGGCAGCCTCATTGTCCCATTTTTTGCTTTCCTGCCTTATCCACTTTATGTACCAATAGAAATATTAATTAGAAGCCTCATCTGTTTTTGACAAAAATTATTAAGCCTGAGAAGCTAAGATTTATTTTTGTATGGCTTTATCAGCAGCTTTTTAAAATTCACAATGGAATACTGTCAGCAGCTTTCAAGTAGCCTTTTATTTTATAAATTTTCAATTTGTTCTTCTTCCTCTTCATACAGAGTTTTAATGATTGAGCTGTGTGCATAGAGGTTACTTTTAATGTAACATAAATTTAAGGCTTTGGATGGTATAAATTTTAGTATTTGTCGATCTGACACAGACAGAATTTAATGTTTGGATGACAGGATGCCTTAGGATTTTAAACTGATTCCATTTCTTTCTTACAGACAGAATTTTGACGTTGGTGCTGTAGGATGTTTACGACGTATACCCTCAGCCATTGCTGTAGCGAGAGCTGTCATGGACCATACAGAACAGACGCTACTGGTTGGAGAATTGGGTAGGTTTGACCATAAATGCATAATAACCCCCCCCCCACCTCCCCAAAAAACAAAAACTACTTACAAACAAAAAACAAACCAACCAACAAAACAAAATAAAACAGAAACAAACAAAAAACTAGCTTCATAGATGTAGTTCTTACATTGTAGTTTATAGGGTGTATAGGAATGCCCATGTCTGTTGGTTCTACATTTATAAGCCTATAAAGGACTTTATATCACTTGTCTTAATTTGATAAAACTTTTAAAGAAAAACTCTTTGTACATGTTGTAAAAAAGAATTGTCAAAATATGTAACATATACCATTTCCCACTAGTAAGTTCTTTGATTTTTACAAGAATCTTCCTTTCAGAAAATCCTTTCAATAATGTGATATGGTTTGAAGTACATGAAAATAGATGCTTTAGATTTAATTATTTTGATTTATGAAATTTTTAATGATAGTCAAATACACATCCTTGACTAATATTTTGTAGCTACAAAGTTTGCTGTAGAAATGGGCTTCAAAGAGATGAATTTATCTTCAGCCAAATCAGTACAGATTTGGAAAGATTGGAAAGCTAACAACTGTCAGCCAAACTATAGAACTGTAAGTTAAACCTGCCTAAACGGAACCCTTGATATGAATATTCTATTTATTGTTAACTTAATCAGTAAGGTAGTGGAAAGATTGGAGGTCTAGCAGCTGTCAGACAAATTATTGAACTGTAATATAAGTTAACTGTGTTTAATTGAGTCCTTGATTTGAATATTTTATTTATTATTACTTAAGCAAACTATAAACATTGATTTGCCTTAGTAAAATTTACACATCAAACAAAATTTGAAAAATCTGAAGAAGAATTGTGAATATTTTATAAGCACTTCATCACTTCAAAATGAATGAATCCAACAAATAGTGACAGAGTTATGAAATTATTTGATCTTTATAATAACAAGAGGCTCCCAGGAGCCTGAATCGCTCACCTGGTCTTTATGTCAACCCTTTGAAGACTTTTGTATAGCTAAATGAGCTGAATGTTTAAGCAATAAAAAGCTTTTCTCTATCTGCAATAGTTTTCATTCCAAAGCAAAAAACACTATTTTTCACCTTTAAAGGGCCATAACCCCTTAAAGGGATCATCTGACAACTTCTACCCTAAAAAGACTTTTGTAGAGCTAATTAAGCTGAACATTTAAGCAAGCAACATCTTTTCTCTATCTGCAAAAGTTTTCTTTCTTTAGGCCAAAAACACTATTTTTTGCCTTTAAGGGGCCGTAACCACTATAAGGGGTCATCTGGCAACTTTGACCCTATGGAAACTTTTGTAGAGCTAAATGAGCTGAACATTTAAGCAAGAAACAGCTTTTCTCTATCTGCAATAGTTTTCATTCTACAGGCCAAAAACTCTTTTTTTTGCCTTTAAGGGGCCATAACCCCTATAAGGGGTCATCTGACAACTTTGACCCTATGGAGACTTTTGTAGAGCTAAATGAGCTAAACATTTAAGCAAGCAACAGCTTTTCTCTATCTGCAATAGTTTTCATTCTATAGGCCAAAAACACTATTTTTTGCCTTTAAGGGGCCGTAACCCCTATAAGGGGTCATCTGACAACTTCGACCCTATGGAGGCTTGTGTAGAGCTAAAAGAGCTGAACATTTAAGCAAGCAACAGCTTTTCTCTATCTGCAATAGTTTTCATTCTGTAGGCCAAAAACTCTATTTTTTGCCTTTAAGGGGCCATAACCCCTATAAGGGGTCATCTGACAACTTTGACCTTATGGAGACTTTTGTAGAGCTAAATTAGCTGAACATTTAAGCAAGCAACAGCTTCTCTCTATCTGCAATAGTTTTCATTCCATAGGCCAAAAACATGAAAAAATGCTATTTTTCACCTTTAAGGGGCCGTAAGTCCCATAAGGGGTCATTTGACAACTTCGACTCAATGAAGACTTTTGTAGAGCTTTTGATGCTGAATCAGTAGCTTGGCATCAGATTTCATCTATCTCATACTTTTTGATTTACAAGCCAAAAACAGTAGTCTGACCCCCCTGGTCTAATTTTAGCAACGGCGGCCATGTTTTTTGACGAATCAAAAATCCCCACATCAGTTCTGTGGGGGATACCCTAAAGTACCACCAGACCAAATTTGGTTTGAATCTGTGCAGCCGTTTCAGAGGAGAAGAAGTTTGAAGAAAAGTTAACGACGACGACGACGGACGACGACGGACGACGACGGACGAGGACGACGGACGACGACGACGGACGCCAAGTGATGGCAATAGCTCACATGGCCTTTGGCCAGGTGAGCTAATAAAAGTATTTACATTAAACTAGTGTGAATCATGCTTTGATTATTTAAAGTTAATGTTCATTTGACATCACAAAAATTAACAGGATAACTAACATTAAAGATAGGTGTTACATTCACATGCAAAATGTTAATTTAATGTTAAGACAAATTGCCTGTGAACATGATGTTAATCTAATAAATACACAATATTAAACTTCAGTATTTAAACTAATAGGGTAATTATTTTTTTTTCAGAATGTTAGTCCTGATCCAACCAAGAGTTGTGGCCCTTACACACCTAACCCTTCCACATTGTCAGAAAGTTTACAACAGCCAGAGGATCGCAGTACTAAGGGTATTGGGAGATTTAACCATGATACAATTGGGATGGTGGTAATAGATCAGTATGGCAATATAACAGCAGGCACGACTACTAATGGACTGAATCATAAAATTCCAGGGTGAGTTTGTAATGTAATAAGGCTATTTGAAAAGGGGGAGGGGGTGGTCATGATATGATTAGGATGGTGGTCATTGATCAGTATGCCAATATAACAGCAGGCACGACTACTAATGGACTGAATCATAAAATACCAGGGTGAGAGTGTAATGAAATAAGGTTATTTGAAAAGGGGGAGGGGGTGATCAAGATATGATTAGATGGGTGGTTATTGATCAATATACATGTACCAGCAGGCTCAACTACCAATGGACTGAATCATAAAATTCCAGGGTAAGTTTCAAATGATCTGTTGTGAGCTATTTCAGGGGGGGGGGATAAAAAAAATTCAAAAAGGGGTTCCACCTTGCCTCTAGGAAGAAACATTGAGGCCTCTAGGAAGAAGCATTGAGGAGTTAACAAACAAAGACATTTTTTATTGTTGAAACTCATAAAACTTTCTATGAAAGGTGGGCTTCAGCTGTTTACAAAATAATCATTATCTCACACAAGTCATGCAGGGGAGACAAAAATGATTATCTGCGACAAAAAATCATAACAAAGGTTTTTGTTTTTGTTTTTGTAAAGTAATAAAGTTATTTTTTTTTCAGTCGAGTAGGTGATTCCCCTATCATGGGAGCTGGAGCGTATGCTATGAACAGCGCTGGAGCAGCCGTAGCTACAGGAGATGGTGACATCATGATGAGATTCCTCCCATCGTAAGTTTATATTTTAGTAAGTTCAGGAAAAGAATGGGATCTTCTAAAAAACAATGAAATAGAAAATGGATCGACAACAACAACCCAGTGTACTTTGAGGTATCCTAGTCTGTTCACTCGTACATTAAAAAAAGAACAATTTTATCTCAGTGATATCTGAAAAGCAAAATTTTGGCATAAGAACAAAATAGTTTCAAATTTGGGATTGTAAATGAATGAAAGTTTGATTTAAAAAAGGATGAAAATGAATCAAATGACAGTCCGGAAACCATAATGCTATTTGAAAAAGTTGACAAATTGTTGTAAATAAATATTATATTTTAATTATATATTGCTTATATCTATACCCCTCACAAGAACATGTTTGGGAGAATATAGGAATCGTCCTGCCTGTCTGTACCTTTGTCCACATACTAACTTAAAAGTCAAAGACTTAAGAGGCTGTGCATGTAGAAAACAGGCTAAATCCTACACACTATGGCACATGAAAAAATTTATCCCAGCAGATTTATTGTTTTAATGTATTGTTGGACTCATATGTAAAACAAAAATCACCAGGATTCGTTTGAAAGCAACATGGATGACTTGTGATTCAGCCTTTAAGTTCATGAACAAAGCAACCAAATTTTGCAAATATGCAAGAGTTATCTCCCTTTATATGCATATTTTCAATGCATTCTATATAAATTATATCTAAGTTATCACTTCAATAAACCACTTAATAGACTGTCCAAGCAAAACCCAGACAATAGCTGGCACATGACAAATTTTGTTTTTCAAAAATTTTCATTGATTTCACGTCAGGTTAACATCCATTCCCCAAAACAAATGCAGATTTTTGGTTTATTGAAGTGATAACTTAGATGTAATTTATATAGAATTCATTGAAAATATGCAGAAAAGGGAAGCTAACTCTTGCATATTTGCAAAATTTGGTTGCTTTGTTCATGAACTTTAAGGCTTTATCACAAGTCATCCATGTTGCTTTCAAACGAACCAGGTGATTTTTGTTTTACATATGAGTCCAACAATACATTAAAACAATTTTGCTGGGATAAAATTCTTCATGTGCCAGATTCTGTAGGATTTTGCCTTTTTTCTACATGGACAGCCTCTTAAAACCACTTTTTGGAATTTGATAAAAAATACAGGTTATAAAAAAATACCGATCTTAGAGGAGCAACCTCAAATGTCAAAAAAGACAAAACAAAGGGGAAGATACACAAAAGAAATCATTGAAGATCACAATGGTCCTGACTTGGTACAGGCATTTCAAAAGAAATGATGGGTTAAACCAGGTTTTGCCAAACTACCCTTTTCCTTTGCAATTTCAGGGTCCGGTTTAAGTACCTGTAACTCCAATTTTTTTGGAGATATTGAAATGTGTTAAAAAACTAAAAAATTGCTCTTTGATACCTTTCTTATGAGACATCTGATATGAAATGGTCTCTATCTGAGCAGAAGGTATTCTTAGTGAGTTTGCTTGTAGTTTTTGTTTCTATTGAATAAGGGGGTATCACGGTAATATTTTCAATTATTCAGTCATATTTAATTGATCAAAATGAGCCTCAATCAGTCATTTGTCAGTTATAGATTAAAAAAAATTGAGCCGTTATTATTGACGAGTTTGAGTAATCGCACACTAATTGAACAAACTCTTTAGGGAGATTGATGGAATCATACATGTGATTAAAATTTTATGTTCAAAAAGGTCTGATAAGTGGTAATGTGTACAATTGGTGTCCAATTTAACTCGTACTCATCAATACTGCTTGATTTTTTATCAATGATCAGTTTGATTAATTAACATATGTCTGGTATCATGGTATTCATTATATATAAAATTTTAGATTTTTTGCTGTAAAACAGATGGAAGAAGGAGTTCCACCAGCAACAATAACAAAAAATATTATTCAATGGATAGCTCAGTTTTATCCAAAGTTTACAGGGGCGCTTATAGCAGTTACAAATAAAGGAGAATATGGTAAGGTTCTTTAAAGAACATGGTAAGGTCATTCAAGAACAGGGTAAGGTTCAGTCAAGAACATGGTAATTTTATAAAGTTCATCAAAGAATGAGGTAAATCAGTGTATTGGAGAATAGGGTAAGGTTTCAACATGTCTATTTATAGATTTATGGTTGTTACAATGATGGGGAAAGGCGTAGATCCCTCCACTGCCACTCTCTCTGTCATGGGAAGTATTACACAGCATTATCTTAACTTTGTTGGTGCTTTAGTGGCTGTAGATCGTTATGGGAATTATGGTATGTTGTATTCCGTAATACTTTCCAATATAAATTAAAAGTGTACAAAGCTTTAACATTGTTGCATTCCCCCGTGCTTTTTAATACAACAAAAGTTTACAAAGCTTTAGCATGAAATTTCTATAACACACGTCCAAAGCAAATTTATTGCTTTTTTCACTTCCCAATTGTACATGTATATAGGTCACAATTGCTTTTATACATGGTATATACTTACTTATCGTTACTTATATATCTTCTTCGGGCCTGGAAGCGCATAAATGGATTCTTGTCAAATTATTCATGATGTTCTCATATTTTGGTATGCCAGTGAAATTTGGGAGACAGTTTTTTAGTGGATTTGTTAGTTGGTCTTGACTGTCTGTTGTCTGTTCAACCACAGTTATATCTTTTTATTAATTGTTATCTGGAATTTTTTTTAATATTTGTGAAATATTTAAGAATTAACTGTAATAATTTTTTTGTTAATCGAACCATAAACTAAATTTTTCATGAAGCACATTGAATAATCCACAAAGAGGATTATGTCAAATGTGCACCATTAAAAATTTAGTTTATTGCTTCTATAAACCACAAAATTATTACAGTTAATATTTATAAATAAATTTATTGATATATTGGGTGCGAAAATTTAGTAAAATAATATTTTTTCAATGAAAATATTTAAATTCAATCGGTGTATTAATTTTTACACCTGTCAATCACATTGCCAACCGCGTCATTGTTATATTCGAATTCAGGTTGAATCTGGATTGGATAATACTTTCTTTACGATGTTAGGTGTAGTTTAAATGATTGTTTATCCAATCAAATTCTGTTGACTTTAAAAAAAGTTTACAAGAATATAAACCCAATTTTCTTTCAATGCAAATGCAATGCAAATGCAATTAATAATTTTCTAAAATTTATTTATTAAGCAATCAATAATTTTGAGGAAAATAAACTTTTGTTTCATCATTTTTATTATATACCTTTTTTTCATAATTCTGTATTTTATGTTCCAGGTGCTGCCTGCTATGGATTTCCGGTTTTCCACTACTCTGTTATAAACCCTTCATTAGGATCAGTGACTATTAAAAGTGTGGCATGCTTAGTATAACATTTAAGTTTGTTTTCTGTTTTATTTATTAAGATCATTGATTTTATAAAACATTCATATTTATTTCAATATTTTTGTTGCTCAGTGATGACTATTTGTTAAAGCATTTATAATCATCAAATGTTTTTCTTGTTACAATGTTTTTCATATCATAAATATATTTTTATACAATGTTGTTTTCTGTTTTTTATGCCCCGCCCACTTTGTTGGGGAGGCATATAGTTTTTCGGTCCATTTGTCCTTCCATCTGTCCTTCCATCCATTGGTTGCACTTAAGATTTCCACACTTTTTTAATTTTGTTATAAATGGATAAATTATTATAAAAGAAAAGAGTGCAGTTGGTAATATATCACTACTATGTAGGTGATATATATATTAAATCAGTGTGATTGATCAGTTCATTGAAGTATGAACATGTGTCTAACATCACCTAATTGATAAACCATAAAAGAGGTTATTGTTTTGTTATTGTCCATTTAAGTAGATTTTTAACATACTTGCATATATTCAAAAGATTTTTGGTATGTGAGTCAACCATGACGAGTTACAGGTCAAGTTTGAGTGTCATTCTGGTCCACTGATTTTGACCTATATTACAGCCTTTGAACTTAGCAAATTTTGTTAACATAACAGTTTTCTGCACTTTTTTTGACATCCTTGCATATATTCAAAAGATTTTTGGTATGTGAGTCTACCATGATGAGTTACAGTTCAAGTTTGAGTTTTGTTCTGGTCCACTGATATTTGCGAGCGGGGCATGAGTATCATCTGGACATATTTCCTAGTTGTGGTTATCAATTTTTATGAATTTACAACAAAAATAAACACATTTTGTTACATTTATTATTTTGTGGGCTGCACATGTTGTTTTATTATGATACATGTATATCAATGTGAAATTGACATTATTTATGTAGGGTTTTTTGTTGATTTTGTGTTTTGTGTTTCTTTATGCTGTTCTTGTTCGTGTTTACCGGTTTCTTCATTGCCCTTTCCGATTTTTTACATTTGAAGGCCCCCCATTGGTGCCTCTTTGCTTTTTTGAGGATTAACAACTTCCATGAAAACCATGAAAATTGATACCCCAAAAATTTATAAAATGAAACAACAGTATATCATGTATATAATAAGGAATTACATACATGTACATGTATTTGCTTAATTGTGTAGATAATTTTGTATGTTGAGTGGTTTGTTTTTCTGATGATTTTGGAAACACAGCCAACATCCTTCAACGTAACTAGAGGTTTCTGCTTGCCATCTTTCATTGGCCAAAGATTTAAAATATAATACATAAGATTCATCACCAATCATAAAATTATTTGCGACTGACTCATTTCTGGTAATAGAACAATTAACATAAAGACGACAGGTTTAGAACAGGAACATTTGAAATGTTGCAGGGTTAAACTAGTTTCGTTGGATCAGCCTTCTTTCTATGGGCTGTTCCAGAATTAAATGTGTGGGGGGTCGGGAAGCACTTTTTTCTTCACCCCACCACCCATAAAAAAATAAATAATTTTTATCATTGTTTCTTCACAAAATATTTCTAAGACACCCGCCATCCACCATATATAATATAGAAGTTCCTCCCAACCCCCCGACACGTTTAATTCTGGAACAGCCATATTGTTAATATTGAACAAAACACAAAAATAACACTAAAAATCAATTGAATAAAAGTTAATGTCTATTAACAAAAATCATAAAATGTATGAATTCACTGTGTCTTGAATTCCATGTTGATGTACCAGGCATTTCTTTGTTCATTGGGCTAGAAATTGCAAGCTATCATGGGGTGTTTCTAAGCTTTCTTGATATGTTACCAGAAAAGTTACAATGGAATGATAGAAAGAATTTGGAAAACGGATTATATCCATATTTATTGATATTTAACAAATCAATAACAAAAATATTGCACATATTTGTTAACAACTACATCAATTGTACAGAGATCATGTTATTTCATATGTTCATTACACATTATTTTTTGCCAAATTCACTTCACACGCATTTCTCATTTACATGTTATTCACTTAAAGAGTTTTTTAATTAACAAAAAATAACATAATATTAATAAGCAAGTACTGTAAACTGGGAAATTTTTGCGCCAGTTTTATTTTCACGATTCTCGTGTTTACTCGCTAGGCGAAAATTGAACGGCGCAAATATATTTGTCTTTAATTGTAGTCTATGGACAATAACATTACAGCTGGGTGAAAATAAGATTCAGTTGTCCTTCTGTGAAAAACAAGAGGCTCCTAGGAGCCTGAATCGCTCACCTGAACTACACAGATACACATACTCTGTAGATATTATTTTGCTTAACCATATGGGATTTAAATTTCTGAATTATCTTATAAAGTTTTCGAGACAAAGGGCTTAATAAGTGCAAAATTTGGCAAACATTACAAAAAAGGGCAATAACTTCCACATCAGCAGTGGGATCTTTTTCAAAATTTCAGGACAGGTTGATCTTCATATGCTGATCACTTTTGATTCCTACACAATTTTGATATCTGAAACCATTTTTGAGTAATTAGCAAAAAACTGCAATTTACCCCCTATGTTCTATTTTTAGCCATGGCAGCCATATTTTTTGACGAATCAAAAATCCAAACGATAGAATTGTAGCAGATATGCTATTGAATATGTGTGCCAAGTTTAGATGCAGTTGGTTTTATGGTGTCAGACAAGTTAATCTTTGAAATTCAGGGGAAAAGTAATGAAAAATGGTAAATTTTGACGCTATAAGGGCCATAACTCCTAAAAGACATGATCCTACAGCTTTGACCTAATTACATGAAATGTAGATCTTGATGTGCTTAATCATATGCAATTTAAATTTTTGAAATATCTTGTATAGTTTTCAAGATATAGGGCTAAATAGGTGAAAAATTTTGAAAAAACCCATAAAAAGGGCAATAACTCCTACATCAGTTGTTGGATCTTCTTGAAAATTTCAGGGCAGGTAGATCTTGAGGTGCTGATCACTTTTAACCTTTTGAAAAAGTTAACGGACGACGGAGGGACGCCAAGTGATGGCAATAGCTCACATGACCCTTCGGGTTAGGTGAGCTAAAAAGGGGGCGAAAAAATTTCCAAGTTCATAGTATTCATTTTCTTCACATTATACAAAAAAACAAACATATTAAGTACAGGTCTAAAATTCAATTTTTGTTTGCTTTTGGTCAAAATCAGAAGTATAGCTACATCAATGTTCTGTTATTTTTAAAAGAAAACTGATATTTAGTAAACAGTAATGTCTCTCCTTCTTGTCCCTTAATCTATTAAAATCAGCCTGGACATCTCAACAGTCTTACTCAAATCACTGAATACACTAATTCAATTATTGTTACACTACATTTGTTATTTTATATGAAGTTTCAGTTATATTAACTCATCAATCTACTGTTGATCTTGATCGTGAATCTTCAGAAATCGGCAGGAGGTATGGATAATATGTTAGTATTCCTGAGGACATCTATTCCTTTATAGAGAACACACACTCTCTTGTAACCCAGTCTTACTAGTTCATTGGCAAACTGAAAAAAAAAGATTAAATATTTTCCAACTGAAAACATAAGCTTAATGTTTAATTAAGGCACTGGTTTAGATACCAACTACATGTATTGATCACAAGTCAATTATCTAAGCAGGTGTTCCAGTCCCACTTTGAAGAAGAGGCGGATCCAGAGATTCTTAAAAGAGGGGGCCCACTGACTGGCCTAAGAGGGGGCCCGCTTTGGTCACGCTTCAATGATTTCCTATATATTCAACCAAATTTTTCCGCCAAAAGGGGGGTCTGGGCTCCCAAGGCCCCCCCCTGGATCCACCTATGTGAAGTTAACAAAATGACTTTGGATGCCTGTATTTAATAAGGTTTGTCAGAAAAAGTTGGTGGTTTACAGGTACTCTCTGGTTACCGTAGATTTGAATGATTGCCCTGCATGTACGATAAGCATGTATGATGAAAAGGATGTAAAATCTCAACACTTGTTTATTATAAACTGAAATTGTGGTCTTCCATGGAAGATGTATGTGGCATGCATCTTAAAATATTCAATATATGTTTCACACCAGAAAGAAAGCTACATTCTAAATTCCAAAATTCCAAGAGGCTGTGACACCTAGCTGACCAGTAAAATGTGACGAAAATTTTTGTGACTTTGCAAGATGACAACACAAGGTGATGCCCAAGACAACAGAAAGTGTCAAAGTAACCCCTATATGTCGCTCTGCAACATGTTGCAGGCGACATACGGTAATAAATATTAATTCTACTTACATTGATGGCATTTCTGTTTCTCCCACCAACTACAACCTTGACCTGTTGCTGATGATTGTTCAAGGTCGTGACCGCCTGACAGAGGTTAAGGTCACCTTCAGGAGAGAAGGCTGATGGGAAGGGAATGTTGATGCTGCCAGGGATCGTTCCTTTGTTAAATCTTTGTCAGGTTAAGGTTCTAATATGTCTATGGTCATGATAATTAAATATATTTCAAAGGTTTAGAGTTTGTAAAAAGCATCAGTACCTGAGCAATAAAATCTGTCAAATAAAAAAATGACAGGATTTTGTAAAACAGGAAGTGGGTGTGCAACAAATTTTAAATTGAGTCCTACATTATGGGACTTAGGTGAATGTTGCATACTAATATTAGGAGAATGTGATAGGTGGATGCCTAGTTAAAACCAACTGTGAAAAAAATATTTTCCCCACCAACTTGCTGCTTCCATACATTCACTATTTTCATGAAAAATTCATGGATGATCCAAAATTTATCCGTTTGACTCCATTTTGAAACAGAAGAATTTAAAGAATAATTACATTATTTTTCATTTGTTAAGATTTTGTTCATCTATCAATAAATGTTTTTAAGAATTTAAGATTTACAGTTTCAACATTGTCTTAAAAAAAAACGTTATGTTTAATGTGCCAGGTATTAACTAAAAGTTTTGTATGCATCCTCCTTTCTTATTCCTTGTCACATTCTAATAATATATTGCCTGACACTTTGCTGTTTATATAAATAAAGGATACTCCTCCTGAGCCCGTACATCTATCACAAGTAACATGGGTTTACTGGTCTGTTTACGCTTGGTAGGACTTTTTGTCTGGACTGGCCCGCTCAGCTCACCGAGCTCTATCAAGTCTTCTGCTGATATGTGGGGACATTTGACAGCTCTAAGCTCTTCTATACTGATTGGCTCCATCGACTGAAAAGAATAAGTGCAATTAAATGGAGGCAGTTATAAGTGATGGGTTTCATTGACTGAAAATATATGTACATTTACATAAATGAGATACAGCAAGTAAAATTTAATCCTTCAAAATATGTCAACTGGTACTGAATTTAAAATTTCAAAAAAAATGGTGGCTGTTCTGCTATTGGCCCATGGTTTAAATAAAGTGCATATAATTCAAATCCAGTCCTGAAATAGTCACAGATAGACCTCTTTCTTAAACAAGGATTAGAAAACATCAAAAAGACTAGCACAAACAAAAGCTTTGTCAAAGTTTTCTGGCTTAGGACAAGCACATATTAGATAAGGTGGAGTTTAACTAGTTTTATGGGCCCAACCTCCCCCCTATCACCATTTTTGAAATTTTAAATTCAGTACCAGTTGACATATTTTTGGGGACAAGACATGAAACTTTATGCCACTTATACTTTAATAGGTGGAGCATAAAAACATTTAAATTGGTTGACTAGCTGTACCCATGTGCTGATCTCAAATTGTAATTATTTTCTTACCAAGTCGTTTTTAGGCTGCTCATTATAATCCCTGGAATAATAAGACAGATTTGGACGTGATTCTGTCTTGGTTTTCTTGCTTGGTCTTGCATGCTGCCTATATATAGCACTCTTTGGTGTATTACAGAAAATTTTAATGGAATCTTGTACACACTGCTCAATACTGATTTCTGAAATGGTTTCAACAAACTATAAAAATTTTAGTCAATTTGCATTATATATCTCACAGAAAGTTAAAAACCAGGAAATCTACATGAAATCCAGAATTCCATAGAAGACTGTTAGAAAAAAAAAATTAAACACGAACTTGACAATTAATGAGCAAAGAATCACTTTAAGTAAAATAAAATAAAATGTACATGCAAAACCTTAGCAACTGCAGCTTGTAGTAGCTTTGGAGACTGAGGGGGGTCATTTTTTGTTTAGCAAGGACAAAAGATGATGGATAGATACCCCATTGGTACCTCTGCTTCTCCCAAATGACATTGCATGTTAAAAAAAAAGGGATTGAAGAAATACAGTGTATGTTCCCAACAAAAATTTATACTGCGATAAAAAGAATAACACACAACATGCACAATAATATTTTTGTCCTTCAGTGTTTTAGAAAATATTTTCTATTATTTTTCATAGAACTTCAGCAAAAATAGTTTTGTTTCATGGTTTATCGGCTTGTGTTTCCTATTCTGAATCTTTAATTGACTTTTTGTTTAAAAATATATGTACTTACCAGGCATGTCTGAGAACAATAAAATACACTCATTAAATCCAAAGGATATCAACTGGCTCTTTAACTGTGTAAGAATAGCTACACCTATACACAAAGGAAAGGAGGAGTTTCCCAATAACAGGGTGTCCCAGAGATGGAAAAGTTTGTGGAGAGGGAACACATCTGAAAAAGAAAGACAAAGAAGTATGAATAAGGCTATACATACTAAATAAATAAAAAATTCTTTGCTTTTTTAATTATCTTGTTATTATTGGAAATGTAGTATATAAAATAGGAAAAATGTGTGCCCTAGTTCACTAATACATATTGTCTGCTTCCCCTAATTAACAATGAATATTGTGAGTGAGCTCCCCTACCCTCCAAACAGATTCATATTGGACTCTATATGGCCAAAAAAAATTCCAATTATCTCCTCAGTATTATATTTGAGTGCAATAAAATTTCATGCACATCTCCATATGATGTACTTCCTTCATGTAAATATTCATCAAAATCTGTTAAGCGATTTTGGAGGAGTTATGCTTAGGAAATACTTTGACAGTGTAATTCCTATATACCCCAAACCTTTGCTTGTTGGGTATAATGAATTCTTAAATAGGATGTGCCAATCTGCATCATGTGACAATGATTGCAGAAGAGTTTCATGAAAATCCATTTATGGATAGATCAAATTTCAAAATAGGAGATGCACATCTTCATTATGTCATAAGGATTGTGTGAAAGTTTCATGAACATCCATTGAGGAGTTGTAGATAAGAGTGGGTAATCTGAGGTGTAATGGAAGGATAAAAGGAGAGATGGACAGTCCTTTAACTATCTATTGGTAATTAGCGGCTTTTCCCTTTGATGTTATCTCCCTGATATTTTTTTTGTATCATAAACATTCTGTGTATTAAAAATATTAGGTTTGAGTACTTGATTACTGATACATCATTTGATGAAATGTGACTTATATATACATGTTGTAAATTTGTGGCGTAATGTGATGTTATTTAACTGAAAAACTTGCTTAATGTGTAATTTTTTAATTACTGATCAAAAGAATATTATATCATATCAAAATGGAAAGTATGTAATATTCTATATTCAAATTTTCAATCATGGGGATATAAAAGAAGATTATAATATGTAGAAAGATAACATTCTGTCATGTTTAGGTTTTTTTTTTAATATTGTCTGACAGCTATTGAATTCAATAATGGAAGATAAACTTCATCTACATGTAAGTAGGGATTAATTCTGTTGATATTGAAGTGATTTTCATCGTGGTTTTGTTGTTGTTGTTGTTGTTGTTGTTGTTGTTGTTGTTGTTGTTGTTGTTGTTGTATACCTTTGAAATGTACATTCATGTAGATGACAAAAGAATGGCAATCAATTAATGCAGTGTGATGATAATCATATGTCTGTTTTCAGCTTTAAAAAAAGTTACTTACGTGCATACATAGTCAAGAACCAAGGAATAGAATAAAGCTGAAAAATAAACCGGAAGAAAATGAAAACATCAATAACATAATGATAAATACCCTTGCATAATAAAAACAAGAATATGTCCACAAGACATAATGCCCCATCTCACAACATTTGGGACAGAAGGATGAACGCACAGACCCAAACACTATATGCTTCCTATTTCATAAATGGGACATAAAAGTTCTAGAACTGTAAAACTTTACTCTAAACTATATTATTTTAACAGTTTTTAGCAAATTGCAATCATACATACTAAGTGTACAAATTTTCAGACCTGTATATGAATAGTATTTGAGTTTTAGGGTTCATAAAAAATTATTGAGTTACCAATAAAAGTGTGTGGACTTCTTGAATTGGAATCATCATTATAGTGACTTAAAAATAGGTTTTGTTCAATAAAACAACCATTTCTTTGAAATATCTGAACAAATTCAGGACCATTGCAGTTTTTATACGACCACAAAAAAATTGTGGATGTATAATGGCATGATGCTGTCTGCTACGTTGTCTGCGTCTGTGTCCTCGTCTGCATTGTTTGTTAACTTTAGTGTTCCCACAATAACTTAAGTTCTAGTTATCCTATTGCTATGAAATTTAACAATGATGTTCCTTACCTTAAAAGGATGGATGGGATTGATTTTGGGGAGATCCTAATATTGAGCAGTGCAACATAATATTTTGAAAGATTTGTATAGACAGTAAAGTTATTGAAAATTTGCATCCAGGGATACCTAATTTTTGAGACAAGGGCCAGGTACTTTTATCTATTCTTGATATTTTCTTAGTATTGTGATAACATTTTTACCATATAACAATGTACTTACATCAGGTATAAAACCTATACCATCCAGATGATTACTTAATTCAGGGTCATGAAAGGCAATCAGATGGGAAAACACACATAGATATTCTGAAAATAAACAAAAAAATGTTAATATCCAAAAAGGAACTAAAATGTATTTAAATACAATGCATATCAAATGAAGATTTATAGTAAGATAATTTAAAAATAATAATTCTATAAAGACAATACAGGTTTTCAAGATACATGTTCTTATATCAGTTTCATATTTATTTGTGTTTCTATAGATCTGATGCTGTTTTTTTTCGTTTGTTGTAATATGTGCTTTGTAGTTTAAAATCCTTTTGGTATTGTTGTCTGTTATTTTTTCTCTTTGTAAACTTAACTAGAGGCTCCCAGGAGCCTGAATCGCTCACCTTGTATTCGATGATACTTACAAGCTGGATATTTTTAAAAAGGACTGCTACTCCGTGGAATTATCAATTTTAATGTTCTAAGGGAAACAACTCCTATCAAGAAAGGTCCTACAACTTTGACTCCTTACATAATTTTGAGATCTTTATGTGCTTAATCATATGCAATTTAAATTTTTCAAATATCTTTTATAGTTTTCAAGATATTGGTCTAAAAAGAGCAAAATTTGAGAAAAAAAACAAGAAAAAGGCCAATAACTCCTGCAATCTTCTTCAAAATTTCGACGCAGGTAGATCTCGATATGCTGATCACTTTAATCCTTGCCAGAATTTTGATATCTGTTACAGTTTTTGCCTCATTTGCAAAAAACTGCAATTTACCCTTATGTTCTATTTTTAGCCATGGCGGCCATGTTTTTTGTCAAATCAAATTTCGAATGAAGGTTTTGTAGAGGACATACTACAGAACAACACTACCAAGTTTTATAACATTTGACTAAGCGGTTTCAGAGAAGAAGATTTTTTGAAATGATGAACGACAGACGCCAAGGAAAAGATTTACAGAATTTACCTTGTATAACTGCTGAATTATCTTTGAGGAAGAACTTGTGTAGATATTTTGGTATAAAAGCTTGGAGACAGGCAAAGGCTAGGGCTATAAATAGAACAAATGAGAAAATATAAAGTAAAATCCAATACATGTATTGAAAACACTATCTTTAAAGTTTGAACAACCATTATGAGGCCTTCAATATTCTATTAAATCTGCCATCATCTGTAAGATAAAACTTACAGTTACCTTCATCATTAAAATTGAGGGCTAGAAATGGACATTAATGACCAAGGCATTCAACACAACCTTAAACCTAGCTAACACAAGCTATCAATGGCCTTAAATGCATATCATAACTATGGTCGTTAAAATTGAGAGCTAGAAATGGAGCTCACAGCCATTCCTTGCAAGTACACATACTACTGGTTATTGGCAACCAAGGTCTTCAATGTGTCACTTAACAAAACACTAGTCTAGCTAGAAATGGCCGCTTACTTTTCCACTTTCACGCTTGTAACGACTTGAGTTTGCGTTGTTGATTTTTTGGGAGGTTTATTTTGTGTTCTTTATGTTTTTTTTATTTCCTCGTGCTGTTCTTGTTCTGGTTTACTGGTTTTGACATTAGACTGCCCACTCTTTACTTCTAAAGTAAACGTTATTAGCTTTGTGGCTAGACACAGTAGGTATTACCATTACATGTATACATTTGTTGGTTATTTGATGACCAAGGCCTTTAATATTCACTTAACCAAGCACAAGCTATAAGTGCCCTTAAGTACATAAAATTACCTTTATCATTAAAACTAAGAGCTATTAATGGGGTACACAGACAGTCCAGACCCTGCCAATACACATACTGTTAATTATTGATGACCCAAGCCTTTGAAATAACCTTAAGCAAAGCTATCAATGGCTTAAAGTTAATGTTATATTACCTTCATCATTAAAATTAAGGGCTAGGAACGGTGCACACAGTGAATCTAACCCCTGCCAGTACACATATTGCTGGTTATTGACAACCCAAGCTTTTAATATTCTCTTAAACCTGGCGTGAGCTGTTGGTGAGGATAAGAGCTGGTGATACTGATGGCATCTAGGTATATCTACCTCTATCTGTAAAAGAGAACTATAGGTTACACAACTATAAGTGGTGCAATACTGGTTTTATGACATCTTTAGATGCTTTTATCTGTTTAATATTAATGTGATTTTTATGTGATGATAAGAGGAAATATGAAGCTGTAAGTGAATATATATGAACAGTATAAATAAATGTTCATGAGACTGCATTAAGATTTTAAAAACACGTAGTAGAAAGGAAATATACATGTTTTGTATGCATACTGATTATGTAAAATGTAAGTCCATATCTTATAATAAAAAAAATGAAAATTGATGATCAGATAAATTATTTCTTCCGTAAATTGCTATTTTCAATGTGAGATGACCAGATTGACATGTGAGCACATGCAGCTATCTCACACTGTTCAATTAACCAATAAAAATCATCAGTACTGATATTAATTGATGATTTCAATCAATGAAATGACATGTAATGTTAAATAAAACTTTCGCTTTTTAGAAAGAAGCCGCCTGGGGTTTCAGAAATAGGTACCCTGTACTTACATGCCTTTTTGGACAAACCAGCAATGATATTTCACTTGTGATGGAAGTTTTGGGGTCTTTTGGCTCAATCCCCTGCTCTCCATTCGCAAAAAGACTGAAAAATTTGATCTCTTGTTAAAGATCGGTCAGTCTTTCCCAAGAAATGATGTAAGAACCTATAAATCTTTCACAAAGCTTTAACACGTAATTCAAATATCCCTTAATTTTTTTTTTTATTTATACCTGTCTATCTGTTGGTGTTGGCGTCTCTTTATCTATTGCACTGTACATACTGTGAATATCACCCTGCAAAATATAGCATGACATTTGAACAAAAAGGAATAGAGGAGATTCAGACTATGTCCATTACTGACATTTATCTGTAGGTTCTACATCATTTTTACTGGTTCTATGGGCTACTGAATCCCAGTTATTTTACTTTGAAGAAGACAACAATGAAATTAAAAGAAAACTGTCTTCTTTAGTGCTAAAAAGAACTGAATTATTTTGTCTATTATAGCAAAGAATAATGACCCTACCTGATATACAACTATTTTATTTGTTCAATGTTGCAAAGATGTCCTAAGTTTAGAAGTACATGTATCCCTTGCTCAATGTTGATTTCTAGACTTGAAGTAATTTATAACAACATAATTTTGCCTCTGCTGATCAAAACAATTTCAGAACTTAATTTGAATATTGCGTATTGGTTTAAATTTAAAACATATTACTCAAAATGCAAATCATTAACCCAAAAGCTTTATCATGAGGGTTACCCTAGGTGTTTTCTTAATATGTGGTATGAAACACATATTTACATAGTTTCAGGTATTAAAATAAAAACATTACTTTCCATTATTACTTTGCTCTTGGTCTATAACACTATGGTTATCCACAATGCACTTCTCTAGAAGGGAGATAACCTACCTCTACTTCCAGAATTGCTGCCCATACATGAGCTCTCACAAGTGGAGGTATATCTATTCTTGCCTCTTTCCATATCCTTGACCTTGTAAATGGGTAACCTTTCAGTAACCTCTCATACAAAATAATACGATGAAACTGTAATGAAAAACAAACCAAAAATTGTTTAAAGTTTGTCCTGCCTATGCCTGCAGGTACCCTCAGAGTTATTAATTCGTTGCTAATGCCCCTAAACATTTATAAAATCATAAAATGGTTGTAATAAAAAGCTTCGCCGAGCGCAGCATGATACGACCGCAACATGTTGAACCCTGTACGTTTTAGGCCCAATATGGATAGTCAATTGCTCTGGACATATGCAGCCAATGGTGGACTGACAAAGGTTTTTGACACATGCAGCTTTTGGTGGACTTTCTAAATTCACATTTCAAAAGGATTTTTTTTTTCCAAAGGAGATCAAAACAGACCACAAATAAATAAGTTTCGATTTTGGCCCCTTATTTCATAACAGGGGGAAAAGGGGGGCCCAAAAATTAATTCTCAATTTTGTATCACTATTTGACAAGAACAAACATGCAAAAAAAAATTTCAAAATCGGATCACAAGTAAAAAAATTTCCATTTTTGTCCCTTTTGGCCCCTTATTACATAATAAGGGGGAAAAGATGGGGGTAGCAAAAATTAATTCTCAATTTTGCATCCTCTATTTGACAAGAACAAACATGCAAAAAAAAATTTCAAAATCGGTCCACTAATAAAAATGTTTCAATTTTGGCCCCTTTTGGGGCCATAACCCCTATAAGGGGTCATCTGACAACTTCAACCCTATGGAGACTTTTGTAGAGCTAAATGAGCTGAACAATTAAGCAAGCAACAGCTTTTTGCTATCTTCAATAGTTTTCATACTATAGGGCAAAAACATGAAAAAATGCTATTTTTCACCTTTAAGGGGCCGTAACCCCTATAAGGGGTCATCTGACAACTTCGACCAAATGGAGACTTTTGTAGAACTTTTGATCCTGAAGCAGTAGGGTGGCATCAGATTTCATCTATCTCTTATACTTTTTGAATAACAAGCCAAAAACAGTAGTCTGACCCCCCTGGTCTATTTTTAGCCACGGCGGCCATGTTTTTTGATGAATCAGAACTTGAAACACATCTATAGTGCATGACACCCTATTGATCAATCATACCAAGTTTCATTGAATTCTGTTCAGTAGTTTCAGAGGAAAAGAATTTTGAAAAAGTTATTGTAAGAACAAACTAAAAGTTGCAATTTGGCCCCTTTTGGCCCTTAATTTCTAAAAGAAAAAAGGGGGGACTCCCAAAATCAATCCCAGTCATCCTTTAATGGTAAGAAATATCATTGTCAAATTTCATTGCATTTGGATAACTAGAAGTAAAGTTATCGTGTATACACTTAAGTTAACAGACGACGACGACAACGACAACGACGACGACGACAGCATCATACCATTATACGTCCGCAAATTTTTTGCGGTCGTATAAAAAATCAAACCAACTCTCACATTTGAAATTACAAATGAAAACTATAAAAGTAAATTCCACTGAAAATCTAAGATGAAGGTAAAGGCATTTTGGAGGTGAGGGGTGAAGGAAAGGGTTGTGGTATTCCTGGTATTCTATGTTTTGTTCCCTGATTATTATTGGCTGAATAACTAATAAATCTAATGAACTATGGGCTGTATGACATTATTTTGGGAGAGGGGGTGAAGGAGAGAGGATGTGGTGATACTATACCTGGTATTCTACGTCTTGTTCCCTGATTATCAATGGCTGACTGGCTGTCTCTAACAGGTCTGCTGAACTAGATGACTTGACCATTTTCATCTCTGACATACTGGAAAAAAGTTTATGATTTGTTTTAAACCTTCTGCGAGAAAGCTTATCCATATTACAAGATTAAGGCTTAGAAGCATAATATCAGAAAGACATTGCCTTAAAAGCTCGCCTAGATACAAAATATAATCTATTCCATTGATAATTTCGAATAATGCCTGGGACGAGATAATTTGGGATGATGTATTACTATTTCCTACAATTTTTCAGCATGCGCAGACATTTTCGAAAACTTCCGAAAATCGAATGTTTCCGGTCACAGAACGATTTTTCTTCCATAGTATTTTGAGTCACGTGCAATTTGGCATATTTTCTACATTAAAGAGCTCGCTACGCTCGCATATAAACAGAGGATATGAACACAAGTAAGTACATCTATTACCGTAAAGTGGGTTATTTATGTAGGGGTAAATTTTTGAGGTTTTATCTAAAAAGATATGCGAAAAATTTTGCAGTTTTTATTTTTGTGGTTTGTGGATGTTTTTGTTAAGATAATTGTAACAATAATATTTTTGCAGGATCTATTTTTTAACGATTTTTGTCGACCAGCAAAAATAAGCGAAAATTAAACCACCACGAAAATAAACCACTATATGGTAATCCTTCATGAAAGCTGGTGGTGTAGTGATTAACAAGTCAACCTACATACACCAAGGTTTGTGGTTGGATTCTCGCCAGGGGTGAAAATTTCATAAACCAATTTTCTGATTCATGTGTATGGGTAGAGCAATTTACATGTATACAAAATTTCAGGAACATCTAACTTAAGTTAAGGCAATAGGTCATTTTCGAGTTCATTGCTTTTCTGGAAAAATCCATCAATTAGACAGAAATTATCATGTGACTTTACCAGTTTTTGGTGTCAAACTGGTTTACTGCCTTGTAGACTATGTAAAAGTGTTTGTGGGTATATGAAAACAGTGATATATTTATAAACTGTAAATACTTCAATTGAATGAAAAAATATTCTTACATGTGTAGAAACATTTCCAGAAATGAAGATTCCATCGTTAATAAACAACACAGCAGTATTTATTTTGATCTTTTGCTCATACTTGCACCGGAAGTCGTCATGCCCCAAAAAAATTATAATAAAAGAACTTTTTCCGGGTTTACCAGCCATTCCGCGCTATCGTGAAAACGACGTATTAAACCTGAATGAATGGAGCGACCGTAAAACTTTATGTATTTATACGTTTTGGCCTTAATCATAAATACTATCTATTATAGGGCTTATCTTACTCTTCCTCTCCATGTATCAGTGGATAGTAGGCTTTCTCATCTACCTCTGATAGTCTCTGAAAATAAAAAAAAGTTTAAGTAGCTTCATGGTGCACAATAACATATAGTTCTCACCTGCTGGCATCATAACAGAACAAAGGAACGGAGCCACAAAGGCCTCAAATTGTCCCTGTATATTTACTCATTTTTAAACTACTTCAGCTCTTCATAAATTTACAGTAACTAAATTCAGTTAAGGTACATGTATAATTTAAAGTTTTTATACCTGTAATATTAAATAAAATATTTACATCACAGGTCTTAACATTTCAAATGCAACATAAACTGTAAACATCAAAGCAGGGGTATAATAATAATCTCAATTAATTAAAACAATCTACAGTACTTACATTTCTGAGTTGTTCTTGAGACATTACTACTACAGTATTGTCCAGCAATTCTGCTTTATCTCTCTTCTGTCCAAACACATCACCATCTCCAGTGGAAAAACTACAATAAAGAGATCATAGCTCCATGCATTTCATTAAATGTGATTTTACTATAAACATGAACTTTTCTCAAAGAACAAAAGTAGTTTGAGGGCAACATTTAATATTTCTTCTGTAAATGAAGCAATTGATTCCCTAAACAAGAATATATTTAATGCCCCATCTCACAACATTTGGGACAGACCAAACGACGAATGGACCCAAACACTATATGCCCCCCTTCTTTCATAGATGGGGCATAAAAATTAAACAAGATCAAATTTTAAAATAAAAGTTGCACATCTTTCTTTATTAAACTCTAAAGATTGTATCCTGATGGTTTATAAGCAGTTGCAAACAAAAGGCTGTGCAATTGACAGACAGACATCCCTATCACATTTCTATAAAAATCACTCACTTAGGTATTAACGTAACTGGTGGTTTTGCCTTGACTAATCCCTGAGATTTAAGTACTCCTTCTAAATCACCTCCTGCTAACCTCCAGAGGTAGTAGACCTCGTCCATGGTCCTTTCTGACAAATGATCTGAAAACAAACAAACATGACTATAAGATGAGGATGTCACACATGAACATATTTACAGAATTGGCCAAGTGTTTGACACGACTGCGAAAAAAATCATATCCTGTGAAGAATAATGTTTAAACATGTTTAAGACCACTATGCAGAGTTTGAGAGGTAAGCCATAGGGGGTATATTTAATGTAGGCTGCTACAAAGTCAACACTCTCACTCTTACATCATGTACATTGCAAACTGGGAACGGGTCTTCTAATTGTTTTAAATCCATCTCCCCAAAAATTGGCACTGCTTGGAAGTAAAGCAATAACTAACTTTCCAATACTGATAAATAACATTTTTTTTAATAACACTCTTTCCCTTTTGTTCATAATAGTTTTGTTCTTGTCATTAAGCATCAGTGGCAAAACTGTTTAGACAAACTGAACAATACCCTTTTTCTATTTTCAAAAAAAAGAACATTGTGTATTTATTCAAACTTTTTCTTCTTCATACCTTCAGTGTATCCATTTTCATCATAGACAGGAAGCTCCAAATCTTTACATCTCATCTCTACTGTAAACATTCTGTAGCCATTTTTATATGGTTGCTAGAGTAAAATAAACAAAGAATTTGACATGCAACATGTTTTTGGTCTTGTTTTGGGAAAGTTAGAATGACAGGTTCCAGCACTTCTGTGTCTTCCATTGTTTGTCGTTTCTCTTGGACATTGAGATTGATACTCCAAGTTCGGTAATTTTGTTAGTACCTTTATTTGTTTTGATAATTGCGACCTCTAGTGGTAGAATGAAACAATTTTGACATCAATAAAATATGCTGGAATTCCTAATTTGAAAATAAAAATCTTTACATTTAAAACATCTCATTGCTGGGAATACTCAAAATTATATTAATACAATAACTATTTATTTCATATTTTTTTTAAATGCAAATTAAAAAATAGGAAATTAATTTTGCTTTCGTGACTGGAATTGGGTGCCGAATTGTTAATAGCTTATACATCTTCCGGTAAAAAGGTATCATACTCAGTCAATTTAGCTCCTATGCAGCGGGAGCTTATTAATGTTTCTTATAAAATAAAAGAAGCTACAAATTATATATCTTCATTCTACATGTATACATGTACGTTCTAACATTTTGAAACCATTCTTGTATGCTTTCTTTAGTGATATAAACAAAGAGTTTCTTATTTAGACCATGGGCCAATTGCAGAACCGCGAGCAGTGCCAAATGGCCTCGTTGAAGGCTGCTGGCGGTTGTCCATTGTGGTTTTTCTAAATTGCCGTTTTATTGTGGGCTGTGTCGCGTTCACTTATTCCACATCTCTTTATTTTCTATCACTTTTAGGATTTATTATCAATATTAAAGAAGCTACAGATCTTTACATCTCAATTCTACAAACATTCTATGACCATTCTTGTAAATGTGGAAATTTTCCTGTGGTAGCTCAATTCGCTAAAGGGAAATAAACATAAAAAAAAAATTCACAAGCAAATGATAAATTCTTTGAGCATAGAATATGAATAGTCAGAAAAATCACATATTTATGTCCCTTGTGAAAAGCTAGCTTAGGGCTATTCCATTAATAATTAGATTAAAAAGATATACGGTAAATAGAATTCTCTAACACAGAAAAAAATTTCACTTACTTTTTTTTCCATGTGTTCCTTAAATATCTCATGCTTCAATAGTTCTTCGGGCGAAGGTCTAAAATAGATAATAAACAACACAATAAACTACAAGATACAGACATGACAGAGAAATTAAATAATACTTTCGAAATAAAACAGTCCTGCACAGTCTGAAATAATAGCCTGACAGCCAGCCCCAGACTGCCAAAATTTTGGCAGGGCTGGCTAAAATTCATGAAAGGTTGACTGGCTATATATAATAAAAACAGGTAGAAGTTCAATTCAGGGCTGGTAGCTTTTTCAGTGAACTACTTACCCTGAGTCCTGGGGAAAAAAAAAAAATTTTACTTTTCAAAATGTGATAAAACTAAGCTAATTGTCAGGTATAAATAAGGACAATTTAACAATTCAACAATTTTAATGAGATAAAATGCTTAAAATTAATTCATGCTAATAATATTCATGTAAACAAAATCATTATATTTTGCTTATACTGTTGATCAGTGTCATCCTAAACTTGCAGTAAGCTGAGACTGTTTGCTAAATGTTGAAGTTCTCCCTGTGATTTTTACAGGATGAAAAACAGAAAAAAAATGCTGCTCCATTTGTATGTTTGCTTTGGTTTATTTCAATATTTTAAGAATATGTGAATGAGTGTCATGCATTTATCCCTCATATCTGTTATCTTTAAGTTATAAACTGGTGCTGAGTTTCTATTATAACAAACCTCTTTTCGATATCAACTGTCAGGCACTTCTTCAGGAAATCAACAACATGACTTGACAATTGCTGGGAAAATAAAGGAAGAATGTGTCCATGGGACACGGATGCCCCCGCTGGCCTCAAATAAAAAGTTGAAGTCCGAAAGGTCTGAAAGTCGCTTAGGACGCATAGTTAATCATACTTAACCATCCTACCAAGTTTCAAATCGTTCCCATGTACGGTTTCTGAGAAAAGCTTGACGGAAAATTTCATGTCAATTTTGGTATTGGTCCAGCCCCAAACAGGAAGTAGAAGACCGACAGGTCTAAAATTCGCTTAGGACATATAGTTTGTCATACTGAACCATCCTACCAAGTTTCAAGTCATTCCCATGTACAGTTTCTGAGAAAAGCTTGACGGAAATTTTCATGTCGATTTTGGTATTGATCCAGCCCCAAACAGGAAGTAGATGTCTGACAGGTCTAAAGTTCGCTTAGGACGTATTGTTTGTAATACTGAACCATCCTACCAAGTTTCAAGTCATTCCCATTTACAGTTTCTGAGAAAAGCTTGACGGAAATTCGTACAGACGTACGGACTGACGGACATGAGTAAAACTTAATGCCCCCCGACATGTCGTCGCGGGGGCATAAAAATATTTGACAATAAATAAATAACTTCTTAATATCATGTTAGAAAAATTTAACATTAAAGATTTTAATTTGGAATCATTAAATGAAATAAACTGAAATGTCTATTACATTCATCAGCACCTGATAAAGTCTCCATAGTTTATTCTTTTATCATACAGCCATTGGACTTAGGACAGGATAATCTAAATGTATTTACATGTACATGTTTATCTTTCGTTTTATGTTCATTTTGTATATTTTAATTTTGTGTTTGTACTTTGTAATGTATGCTTTGCACTTTCTAATAGAATACAGAGAAAAGACAATGAACCAAGTACATGTATATTGGTGTTTTATTTGACGCATTTATAATGAGCTTGATAGTATTATATTTAAAGGAGAATGGAAAGTGTGACATAAATTTTGAGAAAATTTGTACAAAGAGTTTATATCATATTGTACATGTGTGTGTGTATTGTTGGTGTTAAACGCCCTTTATCTACGCACCTGGGTCATGTAGGGCGGTCAGTTTTAATGGTGGAGGAAACTGGAATACCCAGAGGAAACCACCGACCTTGGGCAGGTAACTGACAAACCTAATCACATGCAGTTGGGGAAGTCCCTTTTTTGTTAAATACAAACGGACTCGAACACCAGCTAAGACGTGTTGGCTAGTGATCAAACCTGTGCCTTAGACTTTTCAGCCACATGTACATGACTAATACATCTTCTGAAATGATTGACATATCTTTGAATATATAAAAAACAATGATATATATATATAATAAAGTACCCTAATTTTCTCTTGTAAATTATTCTCTTCTATGAAGAAATCAAGGGGTTGTTGATCTGAAAAGAATCAAATAAAGACTTTTTATAGAAACATTCAAAATCATTTGGTGTGCAATTATATTGTCCAATAAATAGATTATCATTTTATTAAACCATGTTAACTTCTGCTATCTTAAATTAAAATATTGAATTTAATTTTAGCGCTAAAATTTCTTACTGTCACAAACATTGAACATGAAGATACCGTCACTGTAAAAGGGGAAACATTTCTGTACTGTTTAAAGTTTTCTATTTCTGAGCTGTTTAAGGATGCTCGCTGGTCTTGTTTTGGTATTTCTGTCATTTTTTCGGAATCCTCTAGGTTTTACCATCAAAATAGGGTTAAATTTTTTGCCCACGAACCCCATATTTTCTTGTTATCAATGTCTTTTATATGTCATAAAGAGGTAATAAACAAAGTTTTATCAAATCCTATTTATTCTGTCGTGGGTTTTAACAGCTAAATAGTGCTAATGCTAAACCTATGAAAAAGTCAGAGAAAACCTTTTCCCGCCAAAACTTTAACATCAATTATCTTGAAAACGAGGTCACGAACCTATCAAAATTTTTTGCTTATTTCATACCTTTTACTATTATCTTTTCATTTAAGGCATCAAAGTTGAAACCTATTTATTTTCAATTAAAGTAGCGAACATCCTTAATGTATTGACCAGGTATAATTTTTGCAAAGTGCTTGACCTGACATGAATATGACTTCTATTACCTCTTTTGAAGAATCCTATTGCTCTGTGAAACTTCTGTGGCATGGTAAGTCCTTCCCATAGATTTGTGTTCTAAAATCAGTGTCAAAATTAGTATTTTTTTTATGTGCAAAATATGATCATGTCAAAATTCATTTTAAATCAAAAGCAAATGTGTTTTGAAGATATGATGCTGCACCTAGTGTCATTTTAATAATTCCTTATCAATGTAAGCCGGGTCAATCACTAGGAACTGATCATGTTCAAAATAAATAATACACATTTGAACAAATTTTACACATATTACCTAAATGAACTATGTTATCAACCAATAGTAGTGACTTTTTTAGTTATTAGTAAGTTAAGTTTGTGATTGGACAATTTTAAATAGTAACTAGCAACAGTTATGTAAGTCATAATAAAAATTTCTCATGGGCCCAGGTATTTAAAAGCTTTCTATTTAAGCTAAACTTTTGATTGCTACAAAATATAGAATTTGGAAGGTATTATTGCAACAACCCTAAATGATATTTTTTTCTCAGTTCATACTCCAGAAAGATGTAAATGATTCTTATACAAAAGACCTCGAAGGATTCACACATCTGGTTTGGTCCAAAACAAATAATACTGTACAAAAGACCCCTAAAAATCAATCTTAGGGTCCAAACATTGTGTTTACATCAACATGAATAATACTTACACAAAAGACCTCTAAAAGTATAAGTCCTAAGGTCCACACATCTGCTTTTGGTCCACATAAATAATACTTACACAAAACACCTCTAAAAGTATCAGTCCTAAGGTCCACACATCTGTTTTTGGTCCACAAGGTTCAGTGACCTCAGACTCTGTATCTGCGTGGTCATCTGTCTCTATTGGAGACTCACATAGTATTTCAGGTGGCATGTACTCTGGGAGTCTGGAAAAGTGCAAATTAGGGAATCATATATATGAGATAATTGTATAATATATTATACTGTGGTTTCATTATTATTTCTGGGGTATTAATTTTCATGGTTTTCGTGGGTGGCTTAGACCCATGAAATTTGATACCCCACGAATAGGAAATTTAATATTGAAATGTATGCTGCAGACTTCAAAACCACCAAATTAAGAATCCACAAACTGACTCTATCTCATCTAACCACGAAAATTGGTACCCACCAAAATAAATGAATCCACAGTAGCTGAAAACTTTATGGCATCAATTAGAAATTTGGGAATGGAAAATTCGGTTTAATTCAGCATGGCTAATAAATTGTTATTTTCAACATCAAATCAATGATTCTATACTAAGCATAAAAACAGTGAAGGTCATGTTTCTACACGATGATTTAGCTTTAACCTAAACATGATGAGCTTAAAGCATTTAGATGTCATTAATAACTGTTTGTTATACATTTGGTTCATTGGTACAGGCATTTCAAAAGAAAAAGTGGGTTAAACCTGTTAAAATAGAGCCAGTGGTGTAGTGGTTAACGCATCAGGCTACTAACACCCTTGTTCATGGTTGGATCCTCGTCAGGGGTGAAAATTTCAGGGACCGATTTTCTGACTCTCTCTTGACACTATTTGCGAGGATGGTCTCAAGAAGCGATGCTAGTCCTTCGGAGGGGACGAAAAAGAGGCTGTCCCATGTATGGAGAGAGCAATACCCTGTGCACGTTAAAGACCCCTTTGTAGAGTTTGATAAGAGTATAGGCTCAATGTGGGTCGCTACATAGGCCACACTCACAAACTGCAAACTGGAGAGGAATTTATAAAAGCATTAAGCTTGTTTCCCAATCCAGGATAAACAAGGAATACTGTGAGCGAGCTCCCCGCTTTAACAATTCTAAGTCCAATTATCTCCCTTGAATGATATCCGACAGCAACCAAAATTCTTCATGCACATCTCCATATATTGTACATCCTTCATGTAAAATGCCATCAAAGCGGTTAAGGAGGAGTTGCGCTTACGAGCTCTCCCATTGAACACCAAGTTTAAAAAGTCTAAGTCCAATTATCTCCCTTGAATGATATCCGACAGCAACCAAAATTCTTCAAGCACATCTCCATATGGTGTACATCATTTGTGTAAAGTTTCATCAAAATCCATCAAGCGGTTTAGGAGAAGTTGCGCTTACAAGGTCTCCCATTGAACACCAAGTTTAAAAAGTCTAAGTCCAATTATCTCCCTTGAATGATATCCGACAGCAACCAAAATTCTTCATGCACATCTCCATATAGTGTACATCCTTCATGTAAAGTGTCATCAAAATCCATCAAGCGGTTTAGGAGGAGTTGCGCTTACGAGGTCTCCCATTGAACACCAAGTTTAAAAAGTCTAAGTCCAATTATCTCCCTTGAATGATATCTGATAGCAACCAAAATTCTTCATGCACATCTCCATATGGTGTACATCCTTTGTGTAAAGTTACATCAAAATCCATCAAGGGGTTTAGGAGGAGTTGCGCTTACGAGGTATGTTGACAGACGGACAGACGGACAGACGGACAGACAGACAGACAGACAGACGGACAGACAGACAGACAGGGTGATTCCTATATACCCCCCTAAACTTTGTTTGCGGGGGGTATAATAAATATGGTCAAACCTCCCCTTTCCATTGCAATCTTTGGGTCTGGTACATGTAGTTGTAAGATATACATGTATAACTACACTTACCCTATTGGAAAGGAAACGTTGGCACCATAGTCTGTTACATGATATAAACCATACTCAGATAGCTTTGCTTGGCCCTAATAATAAAAAATACAATATTTTAACATATATAACTTGCTCATAATGACTATTATAAGATTCAAGCATGTATAAAGCACATAATTATTTAAACCAGATATTTTTTCTAATCTCAAGGGAAACCCAGTGACTTGACCATTAAACCTTGTGTATTTTTAATACTTTTACTTTAAACTTTGTTTAACTTTGGGTGCATTCAAAATTCCTTTTTAGGGCGACCTGGGTAGATTATAAGTTTAAAATTAAAACAGAACGTGGGTAACTAAAGAAAGTGTACAATTCTGAACATTTCCCCAACCTTGTTCTGTCCCTGGGGAGGGGGGGGGGGGGGCTACTGTCTATAATTCAGGGTATACCTGTGCTGTCGGTCTTTTCTGAAGTGGACCCTGTCAGTATCAAAAAACATACTCTGTTACACCAGCCGACATTTTATATCATACCCTATTATGACAATATCAAAATACTTTTTTATACATATTTTACTGTATATATAGGCATTCAGATAAAAATTCACAATGGGGATAACTTTTTGAGGTGAAATAGATCTGGAACTTTCATTTTTAGAAGCATTCTAAGGTTAAAATATTATGTCCATTCTATTAAACTGATGAAATTTATTGACTTGCACGTATTTGTAACACTGTTGGTAACAGCTTTTCTGAATTTTTAAACCTGTTCTACACCTTGATGCCTGAAAAAGTAGACCCTATATTGCAACACACTCATACCATTGATAATATAGGAAGCCCCCCCCCCCCCCCCCGGGTTCTGTCCCAAGTGAACATATTTTTTGTTCCTTGGTCACCCTGGGTTTTAATTGTTAAATGCAAGCCTTAATTTGTCTAAGGTAATTTTTCATAAAAATGAATAATGTACATGTATATAATGTCTTTAACATACATATACTTATGGACAAAAGAAATGTAACATATTTTAATACTTTTAAGGAAATTTGTAAATCAATATAATACAACATTATTATTGACAGAAATTAAAGAAATGGCTGAATGTTATCCGAAAAAGAAAAACCAGGAATTTGGATTGATCTCAATTTTAAGCATTAGACATTCAAAGATGAAAACGTGAATATCCAAATTCACAATTCTGGTGAACTCGTAACCAGTAAAAATGTGAAATGACTAAGAAGACAATCAGGGTACCTTTAAATCATTTTTTCTGAAATCAGGGGTGATGGAAATTGAGAATTTAATGAATTATTGTTGATTTAAATAACCACTTCCGGTTGCGGTCGGATACCTTAAAATCCCCACTTACCAAAAACACCTTTGTATCCGAATAAAATTTTTGTTCCCAATCTACCCAATACTACAGACAAAACGAAAGGAAAAAAGAGTTGTCTTTGAAATCACAAACGTAACGTTTCTTTTGTCCATGAGTATACATGTATATATTTGTCTATACTTAGGATGACAACAAGTAAAAAAATAAGCATACTGTCCAATAAATAGAGATAATGAGATGTGGAATAAGTGTATTCAACACAAGCCTGAAATTTCCGATTGTTAAATTCAAAATTGATGAAAACACCAGGTTTCTTTCCTTGTAATGCACATGGTCGATATCCTCGGTGCTGGATTTGGCTTCCTTGTTCGAACGTTTTGGTTTTGAGTACTTTTCATTTTCAACTGTTTTGGATTTTGACCTTCCAATGTTTTGGTTTGAATGCTACTGATGAGAGGTTACTCCTTGAAATATCGATATATAGCATATCCAAATTAACCGTTTATACCCGCGTTTTGGTATTTGTAATTTTGAAACCACTGGGCGATAACCGCTGCTGGTGGACCAGAGGTCCCCGAGGGTAATCACAAGCCTGGTAGTCAGACTTGTCTGACACGAATTACCATAAAATTTCTAATATATTGTCGCTGAAATTTCCGATTGTTAAATTCAAAATTGATGAAAACACCAGGTTTCTTTCCTTGTAATGCACATGGTCGATATCCTCGGTGCTGGATTTGGCTTCCTTGTTCGAACGTTTTGGTTTTGAGTACTTTTCATTTTCAACTGTTTTGGATTTTGACCTTCCAATGTTTTGGTTTGAATGCTACTGATGAGAGGTTACTCCTTGAAATATCGATATATAGCATATCCAAATTAACCGTTTATACCCGCGTTTTGGTATTTGTAATTTATAAACGACAATTTTTAAAATCTGCAGAGAAAAACAGTCAGCAGCCTTTAACATGACCAGTGGTAGCTGCTTGCCATTTTGCAATTTGCAATGTCTGTTGAACACACATCAACCTATAATACATACTGCAGTCAAAGAAATTAGAAAGTGGAGTCTGGTGGACCAAATGCCTATTTTCATCAAGGGTGCTAATTTTTTCCTATATGTTTAATACTGTGGTTTCATTATTATTCGTGGGGTATCAATTTTCGTGGTTTTCGTGGGTAGCCTTGAACCACGAAATTTGATATCCAACGAAAAGTAAATTTAACATTGATGTGTATGCTGCAGACTATAAAGAACCACAAATTTAAGAATCCACGAACTGATACTTTTTCACCAAAGCACGAAAGTTGGATACTTTTTCACCAAAGCAAGAAAATAAATAAATCCACAGTATAAATTAATGCAAAATCTAACTATGCGTAACCAATTTTAACTGGATATTTCCAGTAGGTCCAGCCTAATTTCGAAGACTGCATACTTAGGAAGACAACAAGTAAAAATAAATTAGCATACTGTCCAACCTCCTATGTTGTTGATGTTATCCTGTTGCTATGAATAACACTGACCTGTGTATCAAACAATATGTTGGATTTTGAAAGATTTCTGTGAGTAATGTGTTTCTTGTTCAGATATGCCAAACCATCCAAAATTTCAAAGGCTAAATTTATCAACTCCTGTACTCTACAAAAAAATCATAGAAACAAATTACTGCGTTTTTTTCTTAAATAAAATTCTTAAAAATTAACACAAAATTATAATACAACAAAAGACATTCAAGATTTTTATAATTTACATGATATATGAAAGTTTGTGTTTAAACAAATATGGGATTTCTATCTCTTTGGTGATGGCAGATGTTGGTTTGTAACAAAGTTTTACTTGGTCCTCCATACCCCAATTCGACACACTGAATTGACAAGTCACATCAAGATGGGTGTGTTAGAGCAACCAGGAATGCTTACACTTCTGGAGCACCTGAGTTCACTCTTGCTGCAGCTTGAAATCAAGTTTTTAATTGCTATTCACTTGTTATTTGTGTTTTAATTTTTTGTATTTTTTCATGTGTTTTGCTGGTTCGTGTTTACTAGCTTTGTCTTAATTTGCCCTTTCAGATTTTTTAGATTCCACTACCCCATCTGTACCTTTTAGCTTTCTCTTAATAATATCAATCATATGCAAATATTATTTTTCTTCACATTAACCAATTTCTCCATGTTCAAAACATTTTCTACAATCATGACATAATCATGATAATGCAGAACATATCTTTCAAAGTCATCTTATGGTACTCCACCCTGATGATGTATAAAAATAAACCGTTAACACAGAGATATGTCTCGCCTGTCCCAGCTGGACACTGTATAAAATGAGGTTGGAAATGCAAATATTCAAAGTGACTACAGCAGTGGCAATTACTCAAAAAATATATCTGTATTGATGCAAATACAACTGTATACCAAATTTAAATGGTGTCCCATTACTTATTCACATAAAACAGATTAAGAAAAACATTAACATTTAGCTAAATCAGTATAAAATCTCAAAGTCACTGGACCATGACTGCAGGAGCATACAGATAAAATGTCATTAAAAATGATCTTTACTGATGCTAATGCAACTGCATACCAAATATCAATGGTGTACCATAACTGCTTCATGCTAAACAGACTTAAGAAAAAAGATTACCATTGACCAATTCAATGTAAAATTGCAAAGTGAGTAGACTATGACTGCAGGAGCATACAGATGAAATGCTTTTAAAACTGATCTGTACTGATGCTAATGCAACTGCATACAAAATATCAATGGTGTACCATAACTTGTTCGCATAAAATAGACTTTACCAAATTTTTAACGATTGTGGGTGCCGCCGTTGCCGCGGTCAGAATCACCATACCTAAGTCTCACCTTCCGCGACATTTGTCGCAGGGCAGACAATATCAAATGGCTGAGAAAAGTGGTTGCTGAAAAAACTGTAACACAATTTTCTTTCTGGCCTGCATGCAGCCTGTATGCCCACCACCTGCCAGACATTCATCATTTTATCATGTTTATAACCTGGATATGTGGATTGTTCATTCTCACGGCTGGTCATCTCCTCACTCACTACTGACATCCCGATGACTTAAAGTTATTGTAAAAATCATTTTTACACTGCATGACATTCCCCTTTTTTCGATATTCACTACAACTATGTAATAAAACATTCCAAATGTGACACACGTACAGCTTGCAGTGGACGTATTTCCTCTTCTCTCTCATAACCGGAAGTTTTTCTCACGTAATTTTTTTCATAAGAAAATAATATGAGTGATGAGATGACCAGCTTTGATTCTGTAAAATACAGTCAAAAATCTAAAATTTACAAACCAATACTTACTCAGAATATTTTCCTGTCTGTGCAACTTTCAACAAGTTTTCTTTGTAATACTCAGCTACTACCAATAGTCTTTCTATAAATAAAACAAATAAAGAATTAGTCAACTCTTTAGTTAATCAAGTATTAATAGATGAATGAGTACACAAGACAAAATAGCACAAATATCTATTTAATGCTTTGTTTGCCTCTTTCAGGGTCCATGATTTGGTTTAAATAAACTTTTTGCTTTTATCAATTATTAAAAATTTAGAAAGATTTAGTGTTTTGTTAAATTCTTAAGTTTTAGATTTTATAACACAGGCACCCTATAGTGTGACAGATGGACAGAAGGACAGACAGCTAGACCTGCTTTTGCCTTCGGTCACAAAAAGGTTCTATGTAATAAATGTGTTTTGCATCAGAGGTGCTCTAACCAAAAGGTTAAAAACATGAAAAATGCCAACCACCCTAACAACAAATACAATGTATGAAAAGCATATCAATAGAAAAGTACAAATGTATATACATGATATATAAATGAAGTGACAATATATATAAAACAGGCAACTGTATGAAATACAAAAGGAAACTCGATTTTGATTATAAATTATATATTGCACTAAAACTACAGTACAGCCAAGTCCTGCCAGGTTGAAAGAAATATTGAATAAAATCTCACCATGTCTTCCTTTTTTAATGTCAATGTATCTGCACAATCTGGGATGGTGTAATGTTTTAAGATCCTGGAATCGGCCAAGAATTTTAATGGAATTCAGTGTAAGTGGCAAACCATTTGACCCACATTTATCATTAGGGTGGCTTCTAGCGAAAAATGTAGTCACTCCAAAATCTGCTTTTCCTAAAGTTGTCATGGTTTCTACCACTTTAGTCATTTAGTAATGTAAGCATTCTTCAACAGATGTTACCTGAAACAAAAATGAAAAAAAAATTAAACAAATTAAATACCAGAACTTGTCAATTTTATGTTAATTAATCTTTGTCAAATAAGAGTCTGTCTTTGACATCTTAGGTATGTTAGGATTGGATTTGAAATATACACATTGACTTAAATCATAACAAAGCTAAAGATTTGATTTAAATTAAGCTGGATATCAGACAAAAAAGCTGAAAAAAAATGTTAAAATTGCATTTTTATTCATTGAGAGCACTAGCATAAAAATAAGTGGCAACACTGATAAATCCCTAATTCTTGATACAGGTATTAGGTCAATTATTGTAAGGGGGTGGGGAAGAGGGGTAATAATCCTGAATTCCCTGCTTAAAAATCTATAAATCCTGAATTCCCGGTAAAAAAATGACCCTTTCCCGTATTCCTGAGAAATTCAGAATACTTATTAGAACTTATTAATCAGGTCACAATTTAAATCCCTGCTAATTTGGACCACTGTACGAACGAAAACTGAACCAAAATTTCTTTAATCGTTACTGAACAACATAGCTTAATGTATTTCAAACCAAAGTCTGACGAAAATGATAATAGTCTAACCACAGCCCTCTTCTTGTTGCAAGCAATGTGCTACTTTACACTCACTCCAGTTTAAAAAATGGAACGCGCTACTTTCTAAAAGTATAAACCGCAACTTTGTAAAAGTAACACGTTAGTTTGTGACAGCAGCGCTTTACCTATAAAAAAAAAGTAGCACAATGCATTCCTTAAAATGGGATGAGTTTAAAGTAGCACGTTACATTCCTTAAAATGGGATGAGTATAAAGTAGCGTGCTGCTTTTAGCATTTTAAAGTAACTTGTTACTTTGCTAAAATAGCACATCACTAAATGAAAGTAGCGTGTTACTTTCTTAAAGTAGTGCACTACATTATCGAAGTAGTCCGTTGGTAAAACCAGCACGTTGCAAACAACACAAATATGACATGAACCACCACTCATACCCCATGCACACCCACTTACATAATCGAGAAACGTTTTTTTTTTCATTTATATTCTTTGAAGAACCGAATTTGATTCTTTTAACTTCTTGCTTTCACTATCCCACTGAAGCTGTGTGTTTATTGAGAAGGTATCAACGCATTTGGAAATAGTGTCCATTGATTGACGGGTTAGCTTCACATCAATATTTGGTCCCAGACCTTTCTCTATAGCGGACTCTTTCAGACCACAATATTCAATTACATATTTTTTAAACTTGGTACTTTAAGGTCTTCAAATATTTGTAGATCTTGCACTTTAAGGAGACAATTTTCCCTGCTAACTATATTCGAGTCTGTACTATTGTTAAAGAAGAAGACTAATATTTTAATTCAATTTCTTCCATGTTGTCTGCTACAAGATGTACATATTTCATTGTAAATATACACTATGAGCTGTATTCCGGAATATTCTTATCCTTAATGACATGAATGACTTGGTCTGACTTGGAAACTGTGACAACAACGAAATATAATTCTGGTTACTGTAAGACATCATATCCCAAATTCCCGGTGAAAAAAACATGTAATTCCCGATCCCGCTTGATTTTAATCCCTAATTCCCGATGAAAAAAACAGCTTATGATGAAGTTATCCCGAATTCCCGTTAAATATTATGGCCAATCCCAGCGTCCTGGAAAAGGTCTTCCCAAACCTTTGGTAACAAACCTTTAAAAAACACTTTAAGCTGAAAAATTTACATTCTACCTAGTTAAAAAATCTCAAAAACATGTCAGGAAATGATTTACTACTCAACAGATATCTTATTTAAAATTTATATTTTCTCAATCCTGTACAAAAGCATGAAATCAATCATACAAAATATCAGGAGATTGGGAGATGGGTATGAATCGCTTATGTACTGGTTACAGAAAAGATCTCACTAGCAAGTAATTCTAGGAAGGGGAGCAACCCAGTTACAAGAGCTATCTCCCTTTATCTGTATATTTTCTATAGACCAATCGCGAGTTTATCCATTATGGAACATTCCGGATATTAGAATGTCCAAATGTCAAAGGTCAACTGAGGTAAGATCTGACGTCAGAACATTGGAAGCAATGGAAGCAACATATTTACCGATTTATTGTAGGAAAAATTGAAAGAAAATTTAATAAAAAGTTTTGTTCATCAATTTGTAATGGTTAAAGAAATATAAATACAAACATTTCCAAGGGATTGGAGTGAAAGGACAAGGTTTCCTTGTTTGTTTTATCACAGAGTAGGTACAAGTTTTCCAGTAAAATCGAGGTAAAATGGCGGCTATTTTGGAACTCGCGATCCGGGTATGCATCCTATGTAAATTATATCTAGTTATCACTTCAATAAACCAATAGGCCCTAATCTGCATTTGTTTTGGGGGATGGATGTCATGGATGTTAACCTGATGTGAAATCAATGACATGAATGAAAATTTTTGAAAAACAAAATTTGTCATGTGCCAGCTGATGCCTGGGTTTCGCTTGGACAGCCTCTTCAGCTTTAAATAAATATTCAAATACTGACTTTAATGTTTTCTTCCAACATTAAAATACATACATATTTTCTCCATGGATAAAAGAAATCACAACAAGGAGGTGTGTGAAATCGAAAGTAGCTATTTATGGAATGTCCTTGACCTTAAATATTATAATCAGTTTCGTATATTATTATTATTACTAATTTTCATACATATTTCACTAGTTATTGTTTAAATATAACATATTAATTCATATAATGAGTCAATTTTCTCATACTGCTAAAATGTTGTTTGTGGTTAAAATAAAACGAAAATTAATTGAATACGTATATGTGTCTGTAAAAAAAATTCTACTAAAAATCCAGAAATGACAGACGAATTTCCAACAGAATTTGATGTTATTGTAATTGGGACTGGTAAACAACCATATTTTACTTTTATACTTTGCCCTTTAGTATACTAAATGATAACAAAACAATTTGGGAAACTGTATGGTTTCTTTAAATTAGTATATATTGTCTTTTTTTGCACAAAGTGATCAACACTTTATGACTCATGTTGTAATGTCCCAAAATATCTTATCTGTACTGTTACAACAATAAGGTCTTAGACTTCAACACTTTTACTGAGCTTCTACACTTTTTAATTGATATACAGCATCACCAATTTATGAAATTTCCTTTTCACTCCTGAATCTCTTGACTTGAGTAACAATAAACAAGAGAGCCGGTGGATTTGGAAGTGGTTAAGGCATTGTGCTACTAACACCAAGGTGTGTGGTCTAATCCTTGTGAAAATTTCATGAACCTATTTTCCCACTCTCTCTTGACACCTTTTGGGATAATGGTCTCAAGGAACGATGCTAGTCCTCTGAAGGGACGAAAAAAGGTTGTCCCGTGTATGTGCAGAGAAATACCACTTTGTGGATCTCAAGAAGAATAGGCTCAATTGGGCTACACTCGCAAACTGCTAGCTGGAGAGGGATTCACATATGCATCAAGCTTCTTTCCCAATCCACACGATCATGATCCAGGATACATAAATATGTTTAAAGAAGAGGCACCCTGAGGATATCTTGACATGCAGAACATAATACATAAACGTTACATAGTGTCAAGTAAGGCAGCAACCATTTGAAATTCTGGGGGGGTATGGATTTTTTTGAAAAAAAATATTTTTTTTGTTTTCAATTTTTCGGAACAAAAATAAATTGTCCTTCACCCAGAAATAAAAAAATTAATTGTTTTGGTGAGCCTGGGCTACACAGCGTAAACAAAATTGCAAATAAAAAAATTGTTTTCGGTGTCGTTCGAAAAAAAAATCTGTTCTTCGAAAATTTTTGAAAAAAATGAATTGCCGAGGGGCTAAAATCCATACCCCCTAGAATTTCAAATGGTTGCTGCCTATTAAGGGAGGAACATTTTAGAATTTAGGAGGGATTATGGAGGAATGATTTAAAAATGCAGGATTTTGTTTATACATTTGTACTTGTACACATAAAATGTTACAATTAACTGTTATCTTATCTGTTCTTTAGGTCTCCCAGAAAGTATATTAGCTGCAGCTTTTTCTAGAATTGGTCAGAAAGTGCTACATATTGATAAGTATGTTGGAAATTGTACACATGTTTAAACAGTAAATCATTCAGTAGCGCATGTAACTGTATTTTCATGATCTAAATTGATACTGTGCAGGGTCCAATGACATCATTACACAAAGAAAACTTTAAAAAGCCAAAGGTGTATGGCAGAAGGCTACTACATGTATTTACAGCATAAATTACCAATACAATAAAGAAGGAAGTTATATAAATTACTAAGACTATTGCCCAGATCCATTAGGAAAAAAATTATAATCTCATTCAACAGATTGTATATTAGGGGATTTTCCAATAATTTTCATGATTTTTTTCACTTTAGCATGTATAATAGCAATGTTTCCCTTAAAACCAATTTTAACAAACATAAAAATAAATAACTTCTTGAATTAATTTAATATCAATTTATTTATTACAAATCATGAAAATCCCCTACAAATCGTATTTGCTTATAGCGGGAGATTGATCATGTACATTTATATAGAAAATAATGATATGTGAAATAAGTGTACAAGACACAGCTCATTTAACAAGCAATAATTTAGAAAAAAAACACACACAATGGAAATTAAACAGCCACCATGTGTATATACAATATTATACATGTGTATGATTAACATTTTAGAAAACTAAAACAAAGTTATCAACCAGAAAAAAATAATGAGAAGTTAAGATTGCAATTATCAAAAAAAGATTTCTTATTTTATTTGCATCAATTTTTTTTCATCATTAATGTTGGTAATTAGCTTAAAAAACGTAGCTCCTGACATGCCTGAATTCAAAGTTGCTTTTTTCATTCATATTTTTTTTGCAACAACAGCAAAACCCTAATATAAAAAACAACCTCAAGCGCTTTTGATATATATATCTGTATTCCTTTAGCATGGTCCAATACGTCATTTTCGAGTTCATTGCTTTTCCGGAAAAATCCATCAATTAGACAGAAATTATCACGTGACTTTACCAGTTTTTGAGTCAAACTGGTTTACTGCCTCGTAGACTATGTAAAAGCGTTTGTGGGTATATGAAACAGTGATATATTTATAAACGGTAAATACTTCAATTGATTGAAAAAAATATTTTTACATGTGTAGAAATATTCCCAGAAATGAAGATTCCATCGTTAATAAACAACACAGCAGTATTTATTTTGATCTGTTGCTCTTACTTGCACCGGAAGTCGTCATGCCCCAAAAAAATTATAATAAAAGAACTTTTTCCGGGTTCACCAGCCATTCCGTGCTATCGTGAAAACAACGTATTACCTCTTTTCATAACTTTCCACATTAACCATATGCTCTTTAAAGAATAACAGTATGTTTTTATTTTTCCACTTCTAGAAATGGATATTACAGTGGTGGATGGAGCTCATTTAACCTGCATGGTATTGAACCTTGGATAGCACAGGTAACATCTATATCACATGTGGCCTGTTTGTATCATTATACAGTATAAAAAATCCCAAGCTTAAGCTCATTTTAGAAATAAGAGGCTTAAAGGAAATGATTAAAGTAGAAAAATAACTAGAAGTTTTGAACACTGCCAATATTTTCAAAATAGCTTAACAATAACACATTTTCATGACTTTTAGCTTTGTGTGGTTACAAACTTAATTTTTTGCAAAAATTGTATGAATTGTAAAGTTTATTTTCAATCAAGGGCACTTAATTGGCTAAAATGAAATTGTGTCTTTTAATTTTCCTGAAAATTTGAAAAAATGTGTACTTTAGTCAAATAAAGTTAACTGCAAAATCTGAAGAAAATTAAACCATAGGTTTCATGGGAAAATTTTCATTGAATATAATGGAGTTTCAACATTTCATATTTTGATCACTGAAGAGCTTGATTTCTTTGTTTAAAATTGCCTGACTAAAACATTCAAGTGATATTAAAGAGTTATTTCCCTTAGGTGTTTTGGAACCCCTTTAAAGTGTGAAGATATTTTTTTTCTATGTACCTATACATATGTATATGTATATATATATCAGGTATATTATTAAAAGCATCTACTGGTAGATTTACTATCATGGACAGTATTTTTCTAGTGAAATTTGTGAATTAAAAATAGTAATAATTACCTAATTATTTTAGACAAAAGGAGAGGAAACCCTAATCTGCCTCGATTCTGATGCCATCAAATCTTTATTGACCGAAGATGAGTCTACAGTGACATTGGAAATATCAGACAAGGGTTATAGTCATGTCAATGTACAGTTCCATGTTGGGTAAATATTTTCCCTAAAATTCTCTATTAGAATACATGCTCTTATTTTGATATTTTAATGCTCAACCTTTGAAAGTAAAAAGGAATTTAGGGTCATTGTAATAATACCTTCCCCACTCTATTTTTGTAACAATCGAAAGTTTGACAATGACAAATTTTGAAATATCTAGGCATGTGAGAAATTTTACTACTACATGTAATTTAATGAGGAAGGATTTATTAAAGCGACTCTATATTAGTGTTTTTGGTCTGTTTGTCTGTCCTTCCATTCCTCTATCTAATATCAGGTTTAAGTTAGTTTCCAGGAAGACAGTCTGATATCATCATGAAACTTCATACATGTACACAAATTCAAAAAATATGGCTCAGTGATTACAGAAAAGCTTATGTTCCATTTCATACCCACTCTTTTGTCTTATAAACAAATTTAATTTTTGATTTTAGTACTTTTATGTTGAATATAACAGGGATGAAGCTGAAGCTACAGATGAAAAGAAAGTGAAAGGTGAGGATAATGTGACACAAGATGGAAATGAAACAAAAGCTGAAGAAGATCAAAAGGAGACAGAACAGATCCAATCAGATAGTGGTAAAACGACCACGGATGAAAGTGGAACAAAATCTGAAGGAAATAAAAACATTACAGAACAGAGCCAATCAGAAAGTAGTGAAACAAACACAAATGAAAATTCTGATGCCCCAACTGACAGTAAAGAACAAAATTCGATGACAGAATCTCGGAATGACAAAGGCAATGGAGAAGAAAAGACAGGTGATAAATGTGTTCAAGATAAGGATAAGCATAAACCAAAGGAGAAATGGACACAAAGTAAAATGAAAGCCAAGTGGAGAGAATTCAATCTGGATTTGACTCCAAAAGTAAGAAAACTATATAATGCCTAATTTCACATATTTTAAAATGATGCAACAACATATGAATATAAAACAATGGAAGATAATTTTCTACCATAAAAAAATTGACACAAATGCAGTAATTTCAGAAAGTTTAAAATTTTGGGCCAATTTTGTTTCTTTCTTTGATATTCTAGGGATTTGTTTGAATCTTATGTATTGTATTTTTAGTCTTGGGCCAATGCAAGACGGCCAGCAGTGACTTCTGGTCATGTTGAAGACTGCTGGCTGTTTTCCATTGTGATTTTTTAAATTGCCGTTTCTTTAATGTTGGTTGTGTTAGGTACTCTTATTCCACATCTCTTTATCGTCTATCTTACCGAACCTTCTCCTGTATGATATGTATAAACAATGCAAAAGTACCACTTCTCTCAAACAACTCCTTGATCTGTCACTGAAAAAGAAACTTATGTAGCCAGAAAAGTCCACTGCTTTTTTTGGCCGGATATCACGGAGTGAAAATTCCAGGTCATAAAATGATTAATGTTGGACAGGAGGGCGGGGAAGAAATTTGCGTGACAGTTTTCCCAGCAACTGCACAAAATTTGATATACAGCATCAGGGTGGGGTCCCATAGATGGGGTTTCAATTTCAGGTCTGTCACTCACCTACTTCCTGCTTAACAAAATCCAGCCAATTTTGACTTGGACAGATTTTATTTTTTGGGGGGATGGAGTTTTACTATGTTCAAAAATAATGTCATAACATAACAAATCCTTCTAAGATAAAATAATTATAAATTCATTTATACCTTCAGATATTGCCAAGTACAATTTTTTGTGTGAAATCTTTTATTAATATAGCTCCTTTCCTTTGGTGAACAGGACTAGAGTTGGTATTCAAAAGAATCAGCTTCTTATATTTTGCCAAAATCCACATGTTGTGAATCAATGTGATTATTTGTATTATAGGTTCTCTTCTGTGGTGGCAGCATGGTTCAGCTACTAATTTCTTCAGACATTGCACAAAATTGTGAAATATTTATTAAATAGCTCCTTAAAATCGTAATGGTAAAAAGGACTACAGTAAGGACATTCACTGCTTCAATATAATTATTTTATTTTTTAGCTTCTTTACTGTGGTGGCAGCATGGTACAGCTCCTTATATCTTCAGACATTGCCAAGTATTGTGAATTTAAAACAGTCACAAGAATGTTAACACTACTAGATGGTAAACTAGAAAAGGTGAGAAACAGGTTTGCTTCCATATAGAGCCATTTTTATACGACCGCAAATTTTTTGCGATCGTATTATGTTATGGCGATGTAATTTCGTTGTGACGTCGTCGTCTGTAGACACTTTGGTTTCCGTGCGATAACTATAGTTGTAGTTAACCAATTGTTATAAAATTTTGATATGATGTTTATAACCACTAAAGAAAGGTTGGTATTGCATTTGGGGTTTCTGGCCCTTACTGTTTTAGAAAAAAGGGCATAAAGGGGCTAAAACGGGTGTATTGACAAAACATCTGTAGAATGTTTAATTTTTATCCGATTTTGATCATTCTTTTTTTATTTTATTCCTCAATAAATTCGGTCAACAAAATGTAACAATACCTTTGATGTATCTTGTACCGTTACATTGCCAATTTTTTTGTTTTTGGTCCGATTTTCAAAAAATTGTTTTCATTAGATTCCTTGTGAAAATCCCTGCCTCATTGTTAAACGGGATGTGCAATATCTTCAACCGTTTTTGAGAAATTAGGGTCAAAGGGCCAAAATTGTTAATTAATACATGCATATAAATAAGGCCTTATGTATTAGATTTTGATGTAAATATATATGTGTCAAAAATGCATTTTTAAGTCCACCTGAGGATGCATGTGTCAAATTGCTTTGTAAGTCCACCATGGGTTTCATGTGACCAAAGCAATGGACTATCCATATTGGGCCTCTAACGTACAGGGTTCGACTTGTTGCGGTTGTATCATGCTGCGCTCGGCGTAGCTTTTTATTTAGTTGAGATGTCCGGTGTGAGATGGGTTCGTGTGAGCACATCTCCACTCGCAAATATTGGAATTGGATTGGCTCAATATGGTCCTCCACACACGAAAATACTTAAAAATTCTATCACTCCTGAAACATCTACTGTTCTTTTCCAAGAAATTATGAAAGAACCTATAACCTTTTCAGAGACCTGTCTAATCTTGACCCTGAAATAACCAACACTCTCTCTAGTCTTAACTAAGTTTTTAGTTCCTGATTTAATCAGTAGACAAGTAGTTGTTGCTCATTTTGAAATTTCTAGCAATTAGTCTCAGATATATAAAAAATCATTCAAAACATCTAAAAACTATCAGAGAATGATCCTCTCTGTTTGACAAGAATATTTATTTGCTTTATAAATAAAAGTACCAACTTGCACCTTGGTGCCAATACAACTGCTAAGTTCATTTTGCTCCATATTAATAATTGTAGTAAATGTATATTTCAAGTAGTAGCCCCTCGCCTGCAGCATTTTGAATCAAAATTTTGGAAGGCTGAAAACCAGGGTAAAAGTATTAACAGATCAACTCTACGAAGAAGGTTTAAACAAGTCAGCTAAAATCATTGTTGGGGATATCAATTGTGTACATTACAATGAGAGAAATCAGTGTTTTAAACAATTCAGGAAAAAGAACAATCCGATAATATTAAAAACATGTAATTGTTAAATTGAAAATTTAACAAAGATTCTTGCACAGGATATTTCATTTTTGTCTCCTGGCTTTATGAATATATTGTTGGATAATTAGCATGATTAGTGTTTCGTAATTTTAGCTGAAATACAGAATCATTTTATATGTCTCCTCAATAATTATTGTATCTTATCATATGTAGTTGTGAAACTCTAAATGTGTGAGAGTTATGGGCCTTTGAACTAAGAGAAACAAGGGGAGACATAATGTTAATAAGTGCTCTGTTTTACTTTAGGTGCCCTGTTCTAGAGCTGATGTGTTTAACAGTAAAGAGGTTTCTATGCTGGAAAAGAGATTGTTGATGAAGTTTTTAACCTCCTGTGCTGAGTACGAAAAAAACCCAGCCAATTATGAAGGTTTGTCAATTTTCATACCATAAGTATGGATGTAAAAGCAAATTTAAATGTTTAGTATGCACTATGCAGTATCAAATGAAAAATTCAAAGATTGCTTCCAGAGCACCTGAGTTCACTCTTGTTTCCACTGGAGTTCGCGTTGTTGTTTGATATTCAGTTTTTTTGTGTTTCCATGTTTTACATGTTGTCTGCTTTTGTCCTGTTCTTGTTGGTGTTTACTGGTTTTGTCTCTGCCCTTTCAGACTTTTGACATTCGGATACCCCATTGGTACCTCTGTTTCTTGCATATATAAGAACACACTTATTTGTTTCAGGTGTAAAAATTATTTTGTGTGAGAAGTACCAAACACCAATAAAAATTTGAATCTAATTTATTAAGCTCTGATAGAACAAAACAGAATTTTGAGACTCAATGGCAAACCTTTAACCTGAAGAAGGGTAAGAATTGCTCCTTTCAAAAGCTTGTACATAAGACATAAGACATAATTTATTTTCCAATTATGGTCCCTCAAAGGGCAGCATCATTACAATGATTACATTATAACAGAGAATAGAATAAAGTATAAGATTATAATAAATAGATAGCTTAATGCAGATACTATATATATACTTGTTCAAAGAGTCTGGATACAAAAATGGACCAATATTTCATTATGCTACAATGATAAATTACAAGTAAAAACAAAAACAACAAAAAACATTTGTTATAGCAGTCCTCCCCGTGCTCAGATCACACATACAAGATTTATAAAATGATATAGTCATATGCATGCTATGGTCACCAGGGGACGGTGCTTTAGGACTGCGAAACTTATAACTACTTGTAGCATTGATTTATACATGTAATTGATAATAGATATAAATGTTACATGTATATGACACCAAAGTCCAGTGCTAGAAGCTCAATCATTCATGTTGTTTCTACTTTTAGCATTTGCAGACAAGCCATTTGTAGAATATTTAGAATCTAAGAAACTGACGAAGAATATTAAACATTTTGTTCAACATTCTATTGCCATGGCAACAAATCAGACATCAACAACTGAGGTAAGATTAAAGCAAACAAAAATATGAAAAAAATATACTTTCACAAGCACCATTCCAAAACAAAAAGTGATGGAAGGTTGTGGGGAGATCCTGGTAAATACATGTAGTTTCAAATACCGTGGTTATAATATTATTCATGGGTATCGATTTTGTTGGTTTTTTTGGGTTGCTTGACCCTCGAAACTTGTTACCAAACAAAAGGAAGTTTATCATTGATCAGTAAGCTGCAGACTTCAGAACCACAAATTTAAGAAGCCACAATCTGATCCTTGTTCATTAAACCAGGAAATTTGATACCCACGAAAATTAATGAAACCACAGTAAAAGTTTTGAGAAGAAGCAATAGTGAAACAACAAATTAGATTTTATGTGAGGTTGGGTATTGTAAAACGTGCCTTCTGAACACCTGACCTCTTGACCTCCCATAACATTTAATTCTTAAGTACACATGAACTCATTTATTCTCAAATATGTATTTTATTCCCAATCCACAAATATTAATAGTATTCACAGTACAAATTGCTTCTTCATGTACTTAAAATCTGACTATCAAACTTTTCTTGTTACTACAGGGCTTAGCCAAGACAAAGAAATTTCTGCATTCTCTGGGTCGCTATGGAAACACTGCATTTCTCTGGCCGCTTTATGGATGTGGTGAACTACCTCAGAGCTTCTGTAGGTAAGCTGAGTTATGATGCACTTAAACATTTCATTTCATGTACTATTTATTTGCTCCATGGTTGTAGTTGTCACTTAAGAAATTTTACGATGACATGTGCTTGTGACAAATTATGAATTTCTATCTCTGAGATGAGCACAGATCTACATAGTTTGACAAAGAGAGTCTTTTATGAGATTTGACTCATACTAAATTGTTTGCAAAGTGACAGATTTGCTATAGCAAACAGGGCCTTTTGAGGTTGGATTGCCCAATTTGTACATGTTTACCTTTTTGAAATAACATATTATTATTATAAGTATAGATACCAGCAACAATAAGTCCAATTTGTAAATTATGTGGCAGCACAGCCAAAAACCTAATAATTCTTCTGAATGGACTTTTTGAGCTTTATATATCTTGCTTTTACTCCAACATAATAATGATGCCAGAGATGTTAGGTACCAGTCTTTCTAAAAATCATGCAGAGGGTGATTCATGGTAAAAAATAACACATGTGTTTGAACATTATATGTGCCTGTCCTAAGCCAGGAAACTTTGCCAAAGCCTTTGTTTGTCCTTGTCATTCATGTTAACTGTTTTATGTCAAGAATTGAGTCTTTCGTTGATGATTTAGGGATTGGTTTTGATACTTTTGTATTGTATTATAAGTCTTGGGCCAATGCAAGACGGTAAGCAGTGACCTATGGTCATGTTGAAGACTGCTTGCTGTTTTCCGTTGTGATTTTTTAATTTGCTGTTTGTTTATGTTTGTTGTGTCGCGTACACTTATTCCACATCTCAATATCGTATATGTTTTCTAATACAGTATGGTCACCTATTAACAAAAACAAAAGCCATTTGTTTCTATGGTGTTGGTCATGATCGAGAGATAAATTTTACCTAGATTGCATTATACATACTGTAAACAAGGGAGATAACTCTTTTCTTGCTATGCATTTCATTGCAATTCAAAACAATGATTTCTCCAATGACCAAGACCTTTGTGGAAAACAGGCTTGATTTTCAACAATAACACTATATCTTGATTCAGAAAATGGAAAGAAACTCATGTGATATTTTTTATCATAAACCTTGCATGATTCTTAGAAAGACAGATACTTAAAAACTGCTAAAACCAATTAAGTGAATAGCATGAAGTCACAACTGTGTTTTAATTGAAGGACAAAGAACATCAATACAACAACTGTACCTTTGTCTTAGATTAAATTTTTGATTTGACAATAGAATGACAAAAGTCACACAAGACACAAGTCACAAGACAAAATCCAATGTGTTAATTCATTATAGTAATGATGGTTTGGCCAATTTTCAAGCTTGAAGTATTGGACTTTCCATGATCAACGAGCTTGGCAACCATGCTAGGACATCATATACCGTATAGGGGGTAATTTTTGCGGCGTGCAAATTTCACAATTTCATTCCAAATGACTAAGTTGTTATATACACAGACATTTATTTTCTCGATTTAATAACATTCTCAATACAAATTTATGTCAAACCTATTTTACACATGTTCTAAATTTCGCCACAGAGTAATGGTCGCGAATATAGCGAAAATTAGAACCTTAAGAAAAATTTCCTGCTATACAGTATATATATCAACTGGTTATTTTATATATCACTGTCCGTATTAAAAGCGCAAATAATGCTTATGTTGTCTGTTGACTTGTGTACACATGTTCTTAAATGTATGTGTACTTTTCAATCTTAATTAAAAATTTTATTTCTTATATTAACATTTCAGAATGTGTGCAGTATTTGGAGGTGTATATTGTTTGAAGTTGTCAGCTAGTCATCTAATTATAGACCAAGATAAAAAGTATGTTAGGTTATAAATGTAAATATATTGTAAACATATGTTCAACAAAGTTATTACGAATAGATATAAAGTATCAAATTAAAACCTTTGTGCATATGCTTTAACCATGGTATTTAAGTTCATGTGGTAAACAGTTTTCCGAAACCATAATTATCAAAAACGTGAAAATAATAATTTTTACAAACCTTACAAACTCTCATTATACTTTTATATTACTTTTTGCGTTAGTTTACAACATAAAAATCTCTCACAAAATGGTTAACATCAAATGGTAGCCAGCAAGGAAAATATTTTCATTACAATTTTTCCTCACTACAGCCGTTTGAAGGTCTGCAGCTTCAGCATGATCTCTCCTATCTTGAAATCTATTCAGGCCTTTTGCATATCTACTTTCATGAATTTTCGTTAAACAAAATCCATTAATGTCTTCCTTCACATATTTTGATTTGGCTGTTATATATTATTGTTATATACATGTGTAATTAAATTTTATGTATTTTTCAGGTGTACAGGTGTGATATCAACTGATGGAAAGAAACTAACAGCAAAGTAAGTAAACTGATATAGAAATATTAAACTCTTAAGAACTTTTAAAAACTTTGAGTGATCCACAATTATGTGATTTTTTTAAAATTCATACATATGTACACCAAATAAATGCTAATACACATCATCTTGTAAATCAATAAAGGATACACAGTGCAACTTAAAAATGTTAAAAAAAGAAAAAAACAGCTGCTTTTTTTTAAAGGATTTTGTTGAGTGAAAATTTGGGTTATAAAATGGTGAATGTTGAGGGGCTGACGGGCGAAGAAATAATTTTTGTAAGTTTTCTCAGCAAATATTAATAACAGCCTTGTGATATTTGGTACTAAGCATCATCATTGGGTGGGATTTTATTTCAGATATGTGGCTGACCTGCTTCATGTTTAACGAAATCGGGCCATTTTTTCACTTTGAGAGATTTTTTCATCATCTTTAATTATATAAATCTTTGTATCCAGTCCTTTATCGTGTATGTTTATCCAATTTTACCACCAAGGCACCAATATAAGACAGAGTTTATAATATTAAGAGGGTAATTTACTGTAAATCAATTTATTTTCTCAACAACTTTAATTTCACGTTTATGTGTCATAGGGCTATTTATTTTTACCAAAAATTTTATTACTATGAAAAAGTTAATTTGCCACATTCTTTTTTCGCTTATTTCAGTTCCTTTCGAAATCTACTAATTTACATCAGTCACCAAATTGAGTTGGTTTACAGTATGTCGTTCATTGATTTTTAATGTTATTTTGTAGACACGTTATAGTCGAAGAATCATCATTGATTTTTAATGTTATTTTGTAGACATGTTATAGTCGAAGAATCATCATTGATTTTTAATGTTATTTTGTAGACATGTTATAGTCGAAGAATCATCATTGATTTTTAATGTTATTTTGTAGACATGTTATAGTCGAAGAATCATCATTGATTTTTAATGTTATTTTGTAGACATGTTATAGTCGAAGAATCATCGATACCATCATCATTGTTAAATGAGGCCAGTAAAAGGTTTGTGGTTAGGCCATACAAAATTTAATTTAAGCTTCTAAAATAATTTGTTTCAAAATCAGATGAGACAGGCAGGCTTCTACTTTATCTTTTTTATTGGTCCAAAAAGTAGATTAGACAACTTTTTACATTGTAAAGTGATTTTTAGCTCACCTGGACCAAAGGTCCATGTGAGCTATTGCCATCACTTGGCGTCCGTCGTCGTCTGTCGTCCGTCGTCGTTAACATTTTTCAAACGTTAACTCCTCTAACACCATAAGTCCAATGGCTTTTAAATTTGGCACAGTTGTTAATTAGCATAGGTATTATAAAACTAGCGTGGGGATTTTTGATTCTTTGAAAAACATGGCCACCATGGCTAAAAATAGAACATAGGGGTAAATTGCAGTTTTTTGCAAATAACTCAAAAACGGTAACAGATATCAAAATTCTGGCATAGGGTAAAAGTGATCAGCACCTCAAGATCTACCTGTCCTGCAATTTTCAAGAAGATCCAACAACCGATATAGGAGTTATTGCCCTTTTTTTGGATTTTTTCAAAATTTTGCACTTATTTAGCCCTATATCTTGAAAACTATACAAGATATATTAAAAATTCAAATTGCATATGATTAAGCACATCGAGATCTATTTTTCATGTAATTAGGTCAAAGCTGTAGAACCATTTCTTTTAGGAGTTATGGCCCTTAAAGCGTCAAAATTTACCATTTTTCATTACTTTTACCCTGAATTTCAAAGATTAACTTGTCTGACACCATACATCCAACTTCAACCCAAACTTGGCACAGATGTTTAATAGCATTAATGCTACAATTCTATCGTTCGGATTTTTGATTCGTCAAAAAATATGGCCTCTATGGCTGAAAATAGAACATAGGGGTCAAATTACAGTTTTTGGCAAATAACTCAAAAACGGTAACAGATATCAAAATTATGATGGGAGACAAAAGTGATTAGCATCTCAAGATCTACCTGCTATGAAATTTTCAGGAAGATTCAACAAATGACATAGAGTTATTGCCCTTTTTCTGGATTTTTTCAAAATTTTTCACTTATTTAGCCCTATATCTTGAAAACTATACAAGATATTTCAAAAATTCAAATTGCATATGATTAAGCACATCAAGATCTACAATTCATGTAATTAGGTCAAAGCTGTAGAACCATTTCTTTTAGGAGTTATGGCCCTTAAAGCGTCAATATTTACCATTGTTCATTACTTTTCCCCCCGACTTGTCTGAAACTGTAAGACCAACTGCATCTTAACATGGCACACTGTTTGATAGCTTATATGCTACAACTCAATCGTTCAGATTTTTGATTCGTAAAAAAACATTGCCACCATGGCTAAAAATAGAACATATGGGCAAATTTCATTTTTTTGCTAATAACTCAAAACTGGTTTCAGATATCAAAATTGTGCAAGAATCAAAAGTGATCAGCATAATAAGATTTACCTGTCCTGAAATTTCGGAAAAGATCTGACTGCTGATGTGGGAGTTATTGTTCTTTTTCCTAATTTTTGCCAAATTTGCACTTATTAAGCCCAATAACTTGAAAACTAACCAAGATATTTCATAAATTTAAATCGCATATGGTTAAGCACAATAATATCTACAAATATATGTATCTGTGTAGTTCAGGTGAGCGATTCAGGCATTTGGGAGCCTCTTGTTTTGTTTTCATTTTATAAAAAAGCAATAATAAGCATGATAAAATACAATGGGGCTGCCCCAGAACAGATGAGTCAGGGCCTGAGAAGCTAAATACTGTTTTTGCCATACTGTTATATGAGAGCGACATTTAAAATTGCAGTATAACCTAAAGTCAAAAAGGAAATACCAGTATATATACTTAGCTGTTGATCTTTTTATACCCCCCACTTCAAAAGTGGGGGTATATAGTGATAGGGGTGTCCGTCTGTCCTTCTGTCCGTCCTTCTGTCTGGCCGTCCTTCCGTTACACTTCAGGGTACCCATCTCTTATCCACAACTCCTCCTAAACCCCTTGGTGGATTTTCATGAAACTTACACACAATCTTTGTGACATAATGTAGATGTGCACCTACTATTTTAAAATTTGATCAGAATGATTTTTGGGGTTTCCCATAGCAAAACATGGACTTAGCCATTCGACTACATGGGGGTACCCATCTCTTATCCGCAACTCCTCCTAAACCCCTTGATGGATTTTCATGAAACTTACACACAATCTTTGTGACATAATGTAGATGTGCACCTACTATTTTAATATTTGATCAGAATGATTTTTGGGGTTTCCCATAGCAAAACATGGACTTAGCCATTCGACTAGATGGGGGTACCCATCTCTTATCCGCAACTCCTCCTAAACCCCTTGATGGATTTTCATGAAACTTACACACAATTTTTGTGACATAATGTAGATGTGCACCTACTATTTTTAGCTCACCTTGCCGAAGGCAATGTGAGCTTTTGCAATCACTTGGCGTCCGTCGTCCGTCGTCCGTCGTCTGTCGTCCGTCGTTCAACTTTTCAAAAATCTTCTTCACTGAAACCGCCTGGCCAAATGTATTGAAACTTAGTAGGGTTGTTCTGTAGTATATCCTCTACAAATTAATCGTTCGAAATTTTGATTCGACAAAAAACATGGCCGCCATGGCTAAAAATAGAACATAGGGGTAAATTGCAGTTTTTTGCAAATAACTCAAAAACCGTAACAGATATCAAAATTCTGGCATAGGGTAAAAGTGATCAGCACCTCAAGATCTACCTGCCCAGAAATTTTCAAGAAGATCCAACAACCGATGTAGGAGTTATTGCCCTTTTTCTGGGTTTTTCCAAAAAATTACTTATTTAGCCCTATATCTTGAAAACTATACAAGATATTTCAAAAAATTAGATTTCATATGAATAAGCACATCAAGATCTACAAAAGTTGTAACAGAGTCAAAGTTGTAGGATCGTTCGTTTAGGAGTTATATCCCTTGGATTGTAAAAATTGACCATTTTCACAGTTTTTTGTTCAACATTTCAAAAATCTTCTTCTCTGAAACTGCTTAGTCAAATGAAATGAAACTTAGTAGGGTTGTTAAGTAGTATGTGGTCTACAAAATTATCGTTCCAAATTTCGATTCGACAAAAAACATGGCTGCCATGGCTAAAAATAGAACATAAGGGTAAATTGCAGTTTTTTGCAAACTACTCAAAAATGGTAACAGATATTAAAATTCTATTTGAGTAATAATGATCAGCACATAAAGATCTACCTGCCCTGAAGTTTTGAAGAAGATCTGACAATAGTTGTAGGAGTTATTGCCCTTTTTCTTTTTTTTTCAAATTTTGCTCTTTTAAGACTTATATCTTGAAAACAATATTACAAGATATTTGAAAAATTTAAATTGCATATGGTTAAGCACATAAAGATCTAAAAATTATGTAATGGGGTCAAAGTTGTAAGACCTTTCTTGATAGAAGTTGTTTCCCTTAGAACATTAAAATTGATAATTCCACAGAGTAGCAGTCCTTTGTTATATCCAGCATATAAGTATCATCGAATACAAGGTGAGCGATTCAGGCTCCTGGGAGCCTCTAGTAAAATTTGATCAGAATGATTTTTGGGGTTTCCTATACCAAAACATGGACTTAGCCATTGACTACATGGGGGTACCCATCTCTTATCCGCAACTCCTCCTAAACCCCTAGATGGATTTTCATGAAACCTACACACAATCTTTGTGACATAATGTAGATGTGCATCTCCTATTCTAAATTTTATCTGATTAATTTTTTTGGGGGGTGGGGGGTTTTTATTTGTGAGCTGCGGCTCACAGTTTTTCTAGTTATATATACAATCTTGTTATGTTTGTAGATACCTGTCTAGAGCTGTACTGATCACAGACAAGAGTGTCCTGTATGATGAATCACAACAGGTAATAAAAATTAATTAAGAAATCATTTTTGGCGGTTTGAGATTTTGGGTTTTATCACATTTTTAAAAAAATATAATTAATTAACAACTGTTACAGCTATTATTCTAAGATGCAAGTTCTAGATTTACAAGGCATGTGTTCAATAAATATTCAGACATTTTTGTTTATATTGTGCCTGTTCTAATTGATACTGTGTAAAAGGTGTGTCAAACTTGTAAATTCTCTCTCAAATACATGAGTAAAGTAAAAAAAAACTTTTAATTTCTTTGGTCTTTTTTACAGCTATCTATGTTACAAATACCAGACAAAGATGGCCACTATCTGACCACAGTCCTAGAACTCCCTTCCTCATCCATGTCTTGTCCAAGTCCCCTTTGTAAGTACTTCCTTCAAAGTTTTTGGAAATTGTATAGAAATATAAAAAGTTGTGTCTTTCTATGACATAAATGTCTGTTTAGCAGTGAGTTGGTAAAAGACACATACACGTATATCCTTTTGACAGCAAGAGGGTTACATAAATATTTAAAAAAACTTAAGCAAAAAACCTATTTAATACAAGAATATGAGTTTTAAAAATTATTAAGAGCTGTTTCCATAATTTTACATTGGGGAGGTCGGGAGGAACTTCTATTACATATATGGTGGGTGGTGGGTGTGTGAGATAGATGGGTGGTAGGGTAAAGAAAAAAGTGCCTCTTGACCCCCCACACATTTAATTCTGGAACAGCCCTAACTGACATGACTGAATAAATAATAGTAAATGTTGAAATTTCTTAAGCACAAAAAACCACATTAATTTATGATTGATATTATTTACAGATGTTGTTCATGTTACCAAGGAGACCAGTGATGGAGTTAGCTCCCCTGAGAGTGACCTTCTAGATATTGTCAGTACATTGTTCAAGTTGGAAGGGGATGAAGGTAAATAGGTTTAAATGTTATTGTATTATAAAGAACTATACGATACTTGTGAGTGGTATTTGTCCAAAAATACTACTTGAGAGGCTGATTCAAAATTTCACGAGCCATATGGCGAGTGAAATTATCAGCCTCGAAAGTAGTATTTTTGGCAAATACCACTCACAAGTATTGTATAGTTCTTTAATTTCACGGCATATCCTTTTTATCATTAAAAAACATTACAATAAATGTTTCAAATCAATGCTAGATCATATGTGCCGCCACAATATTACCTATAGTAACCTATTTTTAGAATAGGGACTTTCCGCCATTACCGTGGTATTTCAATAAAATACCAAGGCACTTGAAATGGCGGGAAAAAAAATACCACGGCAATAAATTGGCGGGAAATAAAATCCAACGACAGCTACAATTAATTCCGGATATACCCAATATGCGGAAAAATACTAGGTTTGATGACCAATCAAAACACGGCACTATTATATAAGGTTGATTTATAGAGACTAGAGGCTGTTTGAAGAACACATCAAAGTTATAAATTTTCAGTTTTAATTTCAAAATTGTAGAAAGCCAAAGGTTTCTTCCTAGTTCAGGTTAGATTTATGTTAAAATTAGTTCTAATTTGGTTTCCATCTCTGCATTTTTGGTTTATTGTTCTATGCTCTTTATATTTATATAATGTTTGGCATTTTTAATCTTTGGGTAGAGCGCCTCTGATGAGTCTTCAATAGACGAAACATGTGTCAGGCGTAGAAAATTTATTAATAAAAAAAAAACAGAAACACACTTCCTTTTTTCTTAGCCTTATTTTAAGAATTTAATACATCAGCCCATTGTAAGATTTTATCTTTTCAGATGATGTAAAGCCTGAGATTATGTGGTCGTTATATTTCAAGAGAGATTACCACAATGATATATCTGTAGATAGAAACACTGTTCCAGAGAACGTTATTGTTATACCTAGTCCTGGACCTCAGTTTGATCTGGATATAGTCGTAGAGCAGGTTTGTAGGTCATATTAATTAGGTCACAACCTATGATGGGACATTATTACGTTATTACAATGCAACAGCAGACATTCGTTTATTATAGTGCTCTGGTGTAGTCAGGGAAAAGTGCCAAAAGTATATGATGGCAAGAATGTATGAGAATTTTGTCCAAAAAAAATAAATTTGGATTTTTTTTTAATTCTGGATTTAAACATATCAATCTTTTTAAGAATAAACCTCTCTTATGTAGCATTTGAATAAAAAAAAATGCAAGGAAGAAAACTACGGTATTAGTTGTTTTTTCGCAGATGTCTAATTTTTGCTTTTTCACGGTACTTGGCAACTCGCGAAAATATAAACCAGTGAAAAACAAATCTGGTAATTATTACATGCAAAGTATAGACTGGCATATAAGTAATTGCTAAAATTAAATTCCCCGTAAAAAGATCTTTCATTTTTTAACAAATCCGTGAAAGTTTATTCCCACAAAAAAATACAACACATACTGTAAAAGCTGCTATTAACTAATGTGTTGAATTCAGAAAAAGGAAAGCCAAAACTAGGACTTAAATCATCAACTATTTTCATAACCATGAATTTACCTAGGAATTTTTAACAATTTTGAATTTTGAAATATCAGAAAAACTTTCAAACAAACAAAAAAAGTAAAAATAGGTAAATATTTGGTTAACATAAGTAAAAAGGTATATTTATAACTCCACTATATAAATTATTATTTATGTTTTAGACTAAAGAGATATTTGAGAAGTTGATGCCAGGAGAGGAGTTCTTACCCCGGCCCCCAAATCCAGAAGATATTATTTATGTAGATGATGCTGAAAGTTCTGTATCTAGTCAAACTAACCAATCAGATTTCACTGACTCTCCAAACACCCAATCAGAAAGTGTTTCAACAGACCAATCAGCATCAAAAGATTCTGACCAATCAGAGACATGTTCAGAACATGTGACAAACAATAGTGACCAATCAGATATTGGTATCACAAATACAACTAATAATATTGACCAATATAAAACTAAAAATGACTCTGATAACAGAGTAACGTCGCTGCAGACCTATATATAGGTATAGTCACGACGTTAAACTCCCCAGTCAGATAACCCAACAGAATCAACTATGGAAAAAGACAAAGAATCATAGCTCATCATTAATAATTTGTGTAACTTTTTATATGACTGGAAAATTTTGCCTTTGTATTATTTTGTCATTATTGCCATTGTTGCATCTGGGGACATTTGGTCTACATGGGATAACTTGAATAGATATACTAATGAAATAAATCACTTTTTTCTATGGAAAAAAAATCATAAATTCATGAAATAGTTCTGTAACATCATGAACAGTTAATAGGATCATGTTTTTTTTATATACAAAATCAGTGGCAGACCTAGGGGGGGGTTGTTTCAGGGGTTGAAGCACCTTCAATTCATTTTTTTTTCATTTTTTGCAAAAGTTGATTTGAAAATTGGATCCTAACATGAAAATTATGATAACTTTACAAACAGAACTATAAGGCCAATATAAAAATATCATAAATTCCAACACCCTCCCAAACCCTGATATTTTTTCATCCGCCTGAAAATAAATATTTTGATTTTTTGGCAAATTAAGTTCATTTTTAGTCAATTTCCTTTAAAATGGCAGAACATTTAATCAAAATGGATAAAAAATATAAATTGACCTGACCGCTCAATATTTTTAAGAAATCTGGATGAGAATCTAAGAATTATTTTATTATGGCCAAATGAAAACAAAATATTTATCAGGCCCTCATTTTACTAAAGGTCATAAATATTTATCAGGTATGGCAAAATTCATTACTTTGTGATATTTTTGGTTTGAGCATTGTACAAGGATTTATTGTTCTTTTTTGCATTTACATTTTTGATTTGATTGTTTGTTATGTGGGCAGATGCAATACCAGATGTGAATGAAATTTTAGAGTTTTTAATATATATACCGGTACTTCATGTAGAAATGTAAAAAGTGACTGTATGCTTCTTAATGCACAGAACACTTAAGTTTTTAATGCACAGAACGCTTAAGTTTTGTGTTACTGAGGATTCATTTCATAGAAATCTATTTTCATTGTTTTACCCCAAAGAGACATTTTGTTGAATTTACAATTTTGGTATTTGCTAGAAAGAACCAATATCAATTTTACACTTGGTTGGATTCAAATGTTTGATACCCCACAAAAAATTGTCAATTCAATAAATATGTTTGTTGTATAAAAACCAAAATACAGTGTGGTAGTTTCAATTTATCAATTAATTGTCACTTTTTTAATTCTTTTATTTTCATAAAAAAAATAACAGTTCAACTTAGATTTTACACAAAAGGCTTATACTGATACAATGTATCAAAACCAATTTTATTATTTAAAAAATAAGTTGTAGATTGTATCTTATAGAATGGAATGCACTTTTGCTAAAATAGTTGATGTCATCAATACTGAAAAAAAATGTTTGCCAAAATAAACATTGTTTTTGGTATACGATATGCATGTAATTGTTATATCTATGGAATATATATTGTGGAAAATCATCTCTTTTAGAATATAATTGAATCTGGAAGCCTATGCAATATTGAATTCTACTCGGGCAATATTTCTTATTCATAAAATGATCCATTAAGTACACCTCTATATCACTGTTGGGGTCTGTGGCTCTTCTCATCCAGTGCCTGAGCATATCCCTTCTGTAAAACTGGCCCGTGTTCATACAGTAACAATGCTGGCCATACTATAAAGTCAACATATACACCTGTCTTTGTAAACATGTCGAACTGGTTAGAATCGAGCTCCCAACTGACACCGGTGTCAAAGACAAAGGACAGAGGAGGGTCGTGGATAGCACAGTACCAACAGACCTCCAGACATGAACGTACAAAGGGCTCCAGCTCAGTGGGAATGTCCTTCATTTCTGATCCTGATTCGGGCGAGATGAAAAGCTAAAACAAAATTTTCAAATACTTAGCAATAAGGTATTTAAAAACAATTATAGACATTAATTTTCATTATATAGATTTGGGGGGAATAATTTTGATCAGCGTACACTTCCAATATAAAAGTACAATTATCTAAAGACAGTTTACATCAAGTTATATTTCTAGAGGTAGAGGATCTATACAAGCTTAAAGATATGAATTTGATACATTTGTTTATGACAAAACAAAACAAAAAAGACTATTAGTCTCTCATGGTCTTAGCATTCCGCTAAATTATAACAACAATTGTAGAATTTGCAAAATAGGTTTATGAATATCAAATTAACAATCCTACATTTCATTTCCCCCATTACAATCACTATACTAACCCCATATAAATTGGCTATGGTCTGCTTTGCTATTCTCTTTCTAGTTTCTTTTACAATTTTTAAATTCTTTATTGATAGCTTTGGAACATTATACTGAAAAAATGGAAAATATTAGGATATGTACATAATAAAAAAAAAGTTACAGTACATGAACAAAAAATGTTTTGTTTTTAAGACCTGGGATAGTTCAGTTTTATGTGTTAATTTTTGAATCATTGCTCTGAAACTTTAATTACTGATCCTTTGAAAATTATCTCAATAAAAATTTTAAAAATAAAATGTATTTATTGCATTTTTTGTTATTATGATTTATAAGACAAATGAGGCACTGTAGAAATAATGCCCCAAAAAAACAAACAAAAAACATACTGTTGGACTACACCCATATTAGGTTTATGTGGAACTAAGCAATACTATAAATACTTCCTCACTCATACATATTTTATACTCACAGAAGATTCTACACTCATATTAGGTCCATGGGGTACCAAGAAAATCATTTCTAGTATTTGTAACTGATGTCTTGACAATGCACAACAAAATTCCCATGCATCCTGAAATAAATACATATATACTTTACTCTTAAAATCTGCACACCAAAATTTTCATTCTAAGACCCTTCTAAAATGACTCTTCTATTTTGTTTACTTTTCCTATGTTTTGAATTCCCATATTTGAATGCTTTATGGTACCCTCTTTCTTTTTTAATATATTATTGTATTGTTGCTTAATAAACTAAAACTATAATCTAGGCTCAGAAAAATGCTCTTTGAACAGTTCAATTATGTTAAATGCACACAAGCAAAATTATATTTATACATCCAATATTTTTTTTTACAAATTACCTTTAATACTTTGAACAGTTACATGTACTGACAGGAGAGTTTCCTGATTTTCGATAGCTACATGTATCTCATAAGCTCTTGGCCAGATATATCTTATTTTGATTAAGTATTTTTGGCCGGATTTAATTTCACTGAGTGAGAATTCCAGGTTATAAAATGGTGAAGGTCAGGTGGGTGGGAAGAAATTTTAGCAACAGTTTTCTTAAGTTAGCAACTACTTATCACAGCCACTTGATATTTGGTATACAGTATCAGGGTGGGGTCCCATAACGGGGATTTGATTTCAGATCTTGCGGGCACCTACTTCCTGTTTTAATTAACGAAATCAGGCCATTTTGGACTTTGACAGAATTTTTTTTTTACAAATGACAATCAATAAAATTAAAATGTTAGATACTTGTATATAAACTCGAATCTAACAAATTACCTTTAATATTTTGAATAAATACTGACAGGAGAGTTTTTCATCATTAAATTTTTCGTTAGCTATCTCATAAGCTTTAGGCCAGTCGCCCTGATATATTTTGCTATACATCTCTGCTAGTGTTGTCGGTTTGATGTGCTGGTCTATGTTCGGAATATCTGGTGTGTCCTCTGGCGTCTTCTCTGCTATATACTGAGATAAACTGAAAATGCATTAGATAGCATTTGTAGACTAGACTTGTGTTTTTTCTGGAGTCTTAGATGCATTTTTAGGTTTATGGTTAGATTTATAAACAAAATGAAGATGGTAAGGGGAACAACAAATGTATCAGTAGTGATAAAAGGCTTTAGATTTGTTTTCTTCCCCGTATATAAATTAAAGAAAAGGTTTACTAAGCCGGGAGGTATACTTAAAATAACCAAATTCATGATCAGGAACAAAACCATATAAATGTTTTGTTTTGTGTAAATAATATTTGTTCAATTTCAAGAAAGCCATACTAAAAAAACATCTTACAAAATAACTTACAAATTCATGTATAAGTCCCTATTAGCGGCAATTTCAGCATTTTCCTTTTCAGAAATGTCGACTTTCTTATGTAGATTTTCCAGCTGCTTATTGAGATCTGATACAGTTTGGTCTCTCGACTTGTTTGCCTTTTCCATAACAAATTGTGTCAGTTGTTTAGATAAATCTTGGTTCTCAGTTTTGTATGTGTCTAACTCTTCTTGTTGAAGTCTGACTGACTGTTCCAAGTTTTCTATGTTTCTAAGTGAAAATTAAAGCAAAATTTAATGTAATTTTATGAAATGTTGAAGAAGAATGGAACAAAATTACAAATACCAAATTGCGGGTATAACGGGTAATTTGGATATGCTATGTATCAATATTTAAAGGAGTAACCTCGCATCAGTAGCATTTTAATCAAAACATTGGAAGGTCAAATTCCAAAACAAATTATTATTAACAATGCTGAAGCAATATTTCAAGATTTTTGTTTCTATCACACGTTAGTTCAATCTTCAGGCAAAGTCCTGTGTTATTTTGTGGTGAAACGTCAAGATACAAAATGAATGCATGGCCCATATACATGTAAGAATGTTTGTCATTTTATTTTTGCACCCTAAAACTTTTTTTTCTGTTAAATCTAGGTTATTGATCGTTAGAAACAAACAATTATTTTGAGGTACCCGGTATCTATATATGAGGGGACGGACAGGGTACGGGGGTTGAGGAAGCGGGGGTACAGGGGCAGACAAGGGGGAGGGGTACTGAGGTTGTGATGGTGGGGAGTGGGGGGAGAGACCCCCTGTCCACCCCCCAATTAATTCTCTTCCCATGTAGCAACAGAAAACCTTAGATATTAAGAGTTCCGCGTTTCATGCACCTACACCCCTTTGTAGACCAACATGAGTGACTTCAAAGGCTAAATTGTTCCACCTTCCTCTTTCCTTTGCCAGGCGCATTCACAGATTACTTTTTGCGAGTTTTCCAACCACCCCATATTGATCATCATTTTATGTTTTTTTTTTATCCTTTTCACGCTCATTGCCCTTTTATAAACTATATTGTGTTGCTACAGTAGGGCGTGTAACATTAACACGTGAGACATACCCATATTATAACTTATGTAAGTTGTGTTAATGTAGTCTTCATTTCAACACTTACGTTTTCATAGTTTCTATTTGAGCTTTAAGTTCGGCTATTTCAGGCGGCTCTTTCTTCTTTCTCGGGTCATTCCCTCTGAAAGTTATTTTAGAAGTTTGTGAATGAAATTAACATTAACAAATAATGCAAAATTTTGGTGAACACAAATTTATCTTTACTACGGTGTATAACTATTTCCAACTTAAAATGAAATGACAGTACCAAATTGTGTACCCTTACATGTAATAGTCTTTTTAATATGATGTTTTGGATTTGATAAACAAAACGAATACTAGTACTAGGTGATACAAATTCTATCTTTGCCTTGTAGCTCTTGACGATTTAGAAATCAAATAACAGCGCAATAGTGTTTCAATACTAATAGCCTCTTTTACAGGATGCATTAAGGTTTATATGTTATAATGTATGTGTAAACTCATGTTTGTATGTTATCTAACAATGTATATGTATGTACTACGACCCAAATGGGTTAAAGTTTTCAAATAATAAAGTTATTGCTCCATTGCCCTACCCGGGTCCTGCCTTCCTTCTTGGATTGACCGCTGCTGTTTTCCCTGACCGATCCGTAGGCGGTGGCTATCAAAATATCAATGAAAATAGTTAAGATATTTTTTTTTCATTATTGCAAAATTGATGGTTTCTTTCATGAGTTTAAAAGGGGTTCAGTTTTCAAGGTGTATAGTCGGTTTATCAGTAACTATGATATATAGAACTACATTCATTGACATTAGTTGGTCCACATATTCTTCTTTGTAGTTAAATGTCATTCTGCCACATAACATTGACCTTAGTTTTCCTTTACATATCAAGAATTTAGAACCTTTTAAATGAGCTCTGTGGTGATGCCAACAGTCGAGACATACTTTCATTGGCCACATTTGTCGGATAAACGTGCATCTTTATGTTATGTATGATTTTATATTCTTTTCAAGTTCTTATTTCTCTAAATAATTTTATAAAATAAACATTCTATAGTCGTTTGTCTCCTTTCAAAGAAGAAAATTGTGCTTAACCTTTATAACACTAAGCATCTAAATAGCTTAAACACTTACATTTTTGCCTCCGTTCGACTTCTGCATTTTAGTACTCATCTTCTTCTGCTAACATGCATATCTTTAAAAAGTTCATGGTTTTAAAGATAAAAAAAAACAAATAACGACTATATGTTAGACTGCTTTGCTTTTCGAGACACCCGGGTTCTCTATAATAGAGAAGTTCCGACTTTGTAAATTGCAGTTTAGTTGTTGTATGATTGTGTGTGTGTCTAGGCTATGCTAAGGGTTAACTGCTTCATTGTAGTTTTGTCCTTAGCTATATTTGATGTAACTGATCATTCAGATTTTGTTTGGTTTTATACATTTAGCAGGAACTGCTTACTCTTCCGGAGCACCTGAGTTCACTCTTGTTTCGACTGGAGTTCGCGTTGTTGATTTATATTCAGTTGTTTTGTGTTTCCATGTGTTCTTGTTGTTGCTTACTGGTTTTGTCTCTGCCCTTTCG